>JAEIFZ010000270.1:0-339488 GCA_018904035.1 Zaprionus ornatus | reverse complement strand
CGTTGCTTGTATTTTTTCAACTGGTTTTATGTTATTACATATTATTACATATTATTACTTAACATTATGAGCTGGATAAAAGAGCGCGAGAGCACTTAGGTGACTCTCGCACTGTTTACGCCGAAGTGCTGCCTACTTTCCGGCGGCGAGTTTTCGACGTAAACACTTTACAATAAATCAATATCAAACTGTTATTCTCTACGATAGTTATGTTGTTACAATATGTGTTTATCTTAGATGCTATGTTATCTAAATCTATTACCATACATATCACATTATGCATTTACACATGCGTGGAGACATTAGACAGAGCGAGAGGACACAATATGCATTTTAAATTCGTGCCAAAAAATCAAGAATAAGAATGTGTAACGAATTTATACTTATTATTGCAAATACTTATTGCCCTCTCGCTTAGTCTAATGCCGTCGGCACTTGTCTATTCGCTTTTGCATTGTCTATGCGTAATTCTTCTGTTCGTCAATTAAATTTGTGCAACACGAAATTTAAATCCAAATAAAGCGTAATTTTCATTGCGAATTTTAATTAATAACTTATAGTTATTTTTAAAAGTGAGCTTGCGCTCGTTATAATAGTTATTTAAATAAAATAATATTAATAATAATAATATACAACTTTATTAAATTTCTTTCATTAAATACAATAAATACAAATACAAACTTGTATTCAGTTTATATGTATATATGTAGTACTATAATCCATGGCCTTATACAGTCAGCACATGTAGCGTTCGACTGTTTTTTTTGTACGACATTTAAGCACTTAACTTTGAAGGCACATACACTACAAAGTGCAGAAAAAGTACATATGTGAAATATGGAGTACAAAAGTTAGATATAGCTTATAAATTAAATTTGTAAGCTCTGTTACATTATCATATTATTATTTAAAATTAGCTTTGCTTACTGTACGCTACAGTCAGGTGTTGACTGTATAAGGGCATGGATTATCATCAGTATAACGTAAGCAAAGTTTATAAATATCAGTATAGAATCGCCGCTCGAATTTGCTACAGATATCAAATATTATCAGTACCCAGGGAACACTACGGGGAAGACTTTACAAATGTAATGGGGTCACTTGCGCATTTTCTCGCTTTGTCAAATATCTCACACCCGATGTCTCACGCCCAGTGAAAATGAAAATAATGTCATATGAATTTAAAAAAATATATCTTTATGTACATTTAGTTTTGAGTATAAGTAATAAAAAAAGGGTAAAAATTACAAAATATATTAAATTAAACATAAAATATATTAATTAATAAATATGAAAACACAATATGTGAACCTTCCCAACCCGAACTGCCATTTCCGACGGCTGCAAGAGTTGTACAGTGATAACGATAATGACCCTCTTTGGGGTTTGATTGATGCCAAATCAATATGTGAAATGATTTTGTTTTTTATTAACTGTAACTATAAAAGAAGGACGGCAGTCGTTTTTTAAGTTTTTGGGTCGCAATATAATTAGAACGCTTTTATATACTTTGCCGAATGTTCCAAAAATTAACAATGGTGCTGCCCAAGTGAGAGGCTGCAATTAAAACATTCTTTTATCCGCTGTCATATAGAAAAATAGGAAAGCCGGCAATACGAAGAATTGTGTCAGCAAAAATAACGGCAAATTGTTTAGAACAAGAAGATGGGCAAGGGCGTTGATTCTCTCCCTTCTTAGTTTTCAGCAACAGCAATTCCAAATATAATTCGATGTACATGAATGCCTACATACATACCTATAGATATGATGACATGTACAATATACCACTCGAATATTTATAACTTTACAATGATCGCTAATGTGTTCTAGCATTATAATTGCAAAATATTAAGAGCAAAACAAATCACATTGAACTTGCAAGGCCATCAAAGTCAAAATGCTGAAAGAGAGACGGCATCAAAGAGCCCATTTTTTTTAGTTTTGGCATGCGTGAAGCGTCCTCAATGAACCAGTCGAACGCTACAGTAAAAGATTATTCGCAATGAAAATTGCGCTTTATTTGGATTGAACGAATTTGGATTTTAAGAAGAACGGGTAGATAAGCATTAGACTAAGCGAGAAAAGAATAAGTATTTGTATGCATTTTTAGCGCTTTCCAAATTTTGTTAGATATGCTTCTTCTTGATTTTTTGGCACGAGTTAAAAATGCATATTGTGTCTTCTCGCTCTGTCTAATGTCACCAATGTGTATAATTGAATAAATATATACTATATTTACACACATTTACTTATGCAACAAAATAAGGAGAACGAGAGCAACAGTAAAGCAGCACGCGATAGTGGGATACCTTTCGACCTATGTTACCATAAAAAGTATCTAATTGTATAATACTAATCGCAAGCTACAAATTAATCATAACACTGCAGTCCGCTGCCACCTTGCATGAATTTGATATGTTGCCAATAATTTATCGCCGCAATTTTCTAGCGCGCGAAAGACTGCAAAGAGCGGTGTGAGCTGTATAGTATACTACTGTGAGCAAAAAGTAAGGTGAATTTGTTTGTAAAATGAAAAATCTTTATTTATTCTTCTATAGTACATCGGTATTTCTTTATAAATTTTAAATGCGCCAATATCGATAACTCACAATAATAACAATAATCAATATTAATATTATTTATTATTTATTCAATCGCATTTTATGGTTTTGTATTTTTTAATGACCGCAAAAAATGAATTATTTAATAATAATCATATTTGCATACTCGTATGTACACATACATGTAAATACTTGCATGCATGAATAGTGATCTACATCGCTATTGGTTGTATAAGTTAATAAATTCTTTTATTAAAACGAGTTCGATTTATTCGGAAGCAAAATCAAGACTACACTTAAAAGACTAAAATAAGCCCTAAGCTAGCTGTGGGTGTCTGGCAGCGGCGTCGGCAGAACGTTGGCGTTGTCGCTGGCAGCGGGATCGGCAGCTAGCCGAAGTATCGATGTTATTGTTTGATCCAGTTTCGGCGTTGCTGGGAATTCGGATGTTTATAATATTGCTGTTTACACTTGAACTCTTGTTTTCGTAGGAATACTTTATTGCACAATTCTTGCAAGCTAAGTATTAAGAGTTCATAGTGTTAGTATGAAATGGCAAGTGGAGTAACAAAAGTTTCGGTTGTTAACTCTTCCTCCTCAAAACCCTACTTGTCCTCAAGTGGGCGTTAGAAATAGGGAATATTGTTGAATTCGGGTTGTATTGGCTTTGGTTTTAAATTGATTGTTTTTATTTTATTATTAAGCGTGGGAAGCTCTTGTTGAATTTGGAGGATTTTGAAGAGTATGACAGATTGCGATGCGGTTTACGGTTGAGTGTGTTATTATATTATTTAAGTGTTTTGTGTTTTTAATGTTAAGGGCCTCCAGTGATTCTAACGACATAATTTTTAGCCGCTCCACTTCAATGGGTGACATTTGGGTTATTGGTGTTCCAGGTTTTAGTATAGTTTTTTCTTCATTGTTGAATTGTTTGTTATTTATTTGAGCAGTATCATTCCAAAAATGGACCAGATATGTTCCTTTTAGATTGTAGGTTATGTTGTTGTGAATTAAGTTGCCGGTGTAGTCGTTAAGTAATATTAGGCTGTAATCGATCTCCTCTATTTCCTGGGCGTGTTCTGAGTTACTGAAATCACACAGCGCTTCCTTTCCCTCAATCAACTTAGCAATACATTTTGTTTGTCTTAGTGTTTTCGTTTTTAGATATTTTTACGTAGTTAGATGTTTTACAATTTTTTGGTACATTAATAATTTCATTTCCTGCCACAAATATTTCATTCGTCTCTAAGTGTACAATGGAGTTATTTTTAATAACGGGTTTTATTAACATACATATCTTGATAAGTAGTGGGGTCTAGTTCTGGTATTTTAATGATTTAGATAATTGCTGTTTTATTGTGCAATACTGAGACATCGACAAATTCTAGCATTTCTTCGACTGATAGAGAGGTTACATTATTTTTTTGAAAAATTTCGTGTACTTCATTAATCTCATATTCATTTAAAAGGAGTGTCTTAATTACGTTAATTTTTGCCCATTGAATGGCATATTTAATGTTCACAATTTCTTCTAACTATCAGTCTAAACTGATTTTGCAAACTTGTTTTCTGTCATTGTTAAAAAGTGTTATCTCTTTTATTTTTATTTGTAAGCATATTTGAAATTTTGTTAAATTATTGATTCTATCTTGCAATTGTTTATTTATTTATTATATTTAATGTTTCACAATTCACTCTTCCCACATTGGCCGTTACATCGCCAAGTGGACCTACAACAAGTGCAAAGTCCTCAAAAAACTGAAGTTCTCTTCTCTTCATGCCTTTGAAAAAGCTAGGGGACACACAAATATTCTTTCTTCCTTAATTCTTTCCTATCAAAATGTTAGAGGCCTCTGTAGTAAAATCTCTAGTCTTTATCTTCATAGTCTTGCCTTTACTTCCCAAATTATTTCCTTTACCGAAACCTGGTTAAAACCAGAGATTCTAAGCTCTGAAGTCTTTCCAGATAGGTATACAACTTACAGGCTTGATCGACCTGACCGACGGGGTGGTGGAGTACTGATTGCAGTAGACTCCTCCATTATGTCGGACCTCTTACAGCCGGAGTTTCAATTCGACATCGAATTAATCTGTGTAAAACTACACTTTCCCGGTTTTTTCTTGTATATAACCTGCTCCTATATTCCGCCGTCATCGGAATTATCACTCTACTCGCAACATTTGTCTGCAATTAAGACTATTTTTAATCTGATATCAGACAGAGATCATTTCATAGTCCTGGGTGACTTTAATATCCCGGAATGTAATTGGACATCCATTGCGGAGGGAAACTTCCTTCTGCCCTCCCGGCAACATGATCTGTTTGACGGTTTGTTTGACATGTCTTTGTCGCAGGTTAATCATGTCAAAAACACTTTAAACAGATCGCTTGATCTATGTTTCGTCTCAGATCCTTCCAGGGTGATTTTAGACAGGGCACAACCTCTTTCCCTACCTGAAGATCCTTATCATCCCACTTTCGAAGTGAATCTCGACTTGGGTATTAGCTTTGTGGATAAAAGTGCGCGTGCGCTGCTTAAAGAAAGCTGACTTTGAATACTTAAATTATTTAATTTCATATTGTGATTGGTCTGACTTTTATCTATCAACTGATATGTCAGTGGCTATCAATATATTTTATAAAACCCTTAACTCTGCTTTTGATATCTGTGTTCCGTTTTTCTATCCGACTAGCTCAAGTAGGCCTCCTTGGTTTACAAAAGAGTTGTCTCGCTTAAAAAACTTAAAGAGTAGCTTATTTAAGAAATACAAGCTGAAAAACTCACCGCTTGTCTTTTCCCGCTACCTAACTCCTCGGGCAAATTTTACCGTGCTTAACGCGAAGTGTTATAAAAACTATTTGACCAGATGTAGGATTAAGTTCTTTCAGAATCCTAAACAGTTTTATAGTTTTGTTAACATGAAGCGTAGGTCAGCGGGCTTTCCTTCTAAACTTATGTTCGATAACGCTGAGGCGAACACAGATCAGGCCATTGCCGATATGTTTGCCAAGTTTTTTCAAACAACTTATTCTTCCTCTACGCCAAACATTCACTCCTATCCATATAGCGTACCAACGTCGAATGGCATCTTCACACCTTTACTGAATGAAAGTTCACTTATTAGGGATCTTCGATTGGTTAAACCAGTCTTCTCACCAGGTCCCGATGGTATCCCCGCCTGTGTACTTCGATACTGTGCCAACTCCTTATGTAAGCCATTGCTCAAACTATTTTCGCTGTCCTTAGTAACTGCCTCGTTTCCATCCATATGGAAGGAATCCTTTATCATCCCTTTACATAAAAAGGGCAGCAAGTCTGATGCAAGCAATTATAGAGGTATCTCTAAATTGTCGGCTATACCGAAATTCTTCGAGAATGTTATTACTCCTCACTTGCAGCACTTTAGTAGATCCGTTATATCCCCTTTTCAACACGGATTTGTGAAGCGTCGTTCTACCACGACAAATCTGCTTGAGCTGACATCCTTTGTGGTAAAAGGATTTCAGGAAAATCTTCAAACTGATGTCATTTATACTGATTTCAGTAAGGCATTTGACTCAGTCAACCATTCCCTTCTTGCACATAAACTAAATCTTCTCGGTTTCTCACCAAAACTTCTTAGTTGGATTGTGAGCTATTTGAGTGACAGAACCCAACGAGTCCTCTTTAAAAATACTCGTTCCTATCCCGTTCATGCCACATCTGGTGTTCCTCAGGGAAGCCACTTAGGTCCCCTGCTTTTTACACTTTTCATCAATGACCTCCCAACGGTCATACTTAACTCACGTACTCTCATGTACGCGGATGATGTCAAGCTCTGTTTTCAATTTAGAGACGACTCCTGTCATTCTCGCCTTCAATCTGACCTAGATTGTTTCTTTTCTTGGTGTCGTGCAAATCTCCTTAATCTGAACAGCTCAAAATGCAAGCTGATGACATTCTCACGTGCCTGCCCAAAGTACGTATCATACTCTCTTTGTGGTTGTACCTTGGAAAGAATTTCCCTGGTTGATGATCTAGGTGTCCGTTTGGACCGAAAACTCAAGTTTTCTGAACATATATCATCAATGGTTAATAAAGCTATGGGTGTACTCGGCTTTATTAAGAGATGGTCCAAGGAGTTTGACGATCCTTACTTAACTAAGACTCTCTTCACTTCGCTTGTTCGTCCAATTCTCGAGTACGGATCATGTGTCTGGAACCCTCAGTACACAGTTCATAGAGACCGCATTGAATCCGTACAGAAAAACTTCTTAATGTTTGCCTTGCGAGGCCTTAACTGGGAAGTAAATTCAAGACTTCCTTCCTATCCTAGTAGACTTTAGTTACTTAATCTGCCTTCTCTAGCTAATCGTAGAACCATGCTTGGTGTTATATTTATTAACAACCTTATCCAAGGTGACATAGATAGTAGCGACTTACTTAGTAGACTACACTTTTCTGTCCCTGGTAGAATCACCCGTAATTACCTTCCTCTAAAACTTCCCAATTGTTGCTCGAACTATGCCCTGCATGAGCCATTCAGGGTATTATGTTCGGACTATAATAAACTATACTTAATTGTAGCTAACAATAACAACTTGATATCTAGCTTAAAATCACAACTCCTCGCCCACTTATCCAGAATTTAGTCAAACACATAATTGTCTTCTTTGTATTCATAGTAGTACTTTCAACCTACTGCATGCTTTAACACTCTACTCATAATTTTATTTACATTTGGTTACTAACACTAACTCTCCTGATCTGATTGGGTTTTTCTGGGTTTTCCCCAATCCTCTGCAACAAATGTTGGATCGGCTTTTCTTTATCCCAGTTTGCACATTTGCACAATTTTTAATTTTTTCTTTTTTTTACATTTAAGGTTTTACCCTTAATTTAAAATTACATCTAGTTTAAAATTTAACTTAAATAATTTAAATCTAATTTTAATTGTTTCTTTACTTTTAAAAAAGTCGACTGATCATAGTTTGACTATAAACTAAATAAATAAATAAATAAATAAATAAAAAAGAAGACATAGACAATGAAAATGCGAATATAAAAATTGCGTTAGTCTAAGCGAGAGGGAAAACACTATTTGTATGCATTTTTAGCGCGTGCCAATATTCGTCACGAGCTAAAAATGCATATTGTGTCTTCTTGCTCTGTCGGATGCCTCTACACATGTGTAAAAGCATTATATCAAATGTATATCATATATTTTTGTATAAATATATATTTATGTAAATTTTTTTATGCAAGAAAAAAAGGCGAAAAATTACATACTATATAAAATCGAAATATATAATATAATAATTAATAAAAATGAAAACACAAAATGTGAACCTTCCCAACCGGGGGATCGAACCCCCATATCCGACTGCCTCAAGAGTTGTGCAGTGGCTATTAACTTTAATATTGCAAAATAAATAAATCAAAATCAATAAAATCAAATTGGGGAAAAACTAGTTTTAATTGAAATTTACTTTCACATGAGAAGAAGCGGATTTGTATATCATAGCTTCCTTGGCTTCAGCTTTCGTTTATTTTAATAAATATTAGAATACAAGAAATAAATATGATTAATAATAAATAAAAAGAAAAGATGACACACCGTTGCACATGAGAATCGATTGCGTACCATGACACACACAATCCTTTAAAATTTCCATCCGAAACTCTAACCAATCACTTACTGAATCATTTGTTGATTAGTCCTCACGGTTGCATGGTGAACCATTTTTGTTTCCACCGGCCGATACCAAATAAAAAGTTTTATTGCTGAGTGTCTGTGTGATTAAGTAAATATATTCGTTCAAAACGAGTTAAATCGTATAATACTTACTTACTTACTTACTTACTTATAGTCCGATTTTCACAAAACGCCCGTGGCAAGGTATTTGTCATGTGTGATATTCAACTTTGGTTGTTGAGTTTATATTGATGCTTCTAAATAGTTATTACTGATATACAGAGGCGGGAAGAGCGGTGTCGCAATTTTAAAAACACTTCGAGAAACTGCAATATACACGAACGTTGTTACAAAAACTGGTGGCTCTAGCTTACATAGTTTCTGAAATCTAGTCGTTCATACAGACAGACAGACGGACATAGCTTAATCAACTCGGCTGTTGATGCTGATTCAGCATAAATATAGTTTATGGGGTCAGTGATGCCTCTTTCTTCCAGTTACGCACTTTTTAGTTTCCACAAAACACAATAGACCATGCTTTTTTTTAAATTCCGGCCCTTTTAAGTCGGGAAACTGCTAGAGCTACGCGCTCGCATCGTTCGCTTTTTTCTTTCTGCACAATGTCGTCATCAACAACTTGTTTGCGGTTTGGGTTAAAATGGTTTATCTAATAACTTCCTTGTTTATTATCCTATTATTATCCCTCTCGACAGTGGGATACCCTCGACGTATGTATGTTGCCATAAAAAATAAGTGTATGATACTAACCGCAAGCTACAAATGAATCATAACACTGCAGTACGCTGGCACCTTTTATCAATTTCGATACGTTGCCAATAATTTATTGCCGCAATTTCCTAGCGCGCGAAAGACTGCACAGAACAGTGTGATCAATATATTTATATCGGTATTTACCTATAAATTTTAAATGGGCTCGCAATATATCGAGGTATAAAAATTATTTAATATTTGTTTAATTGCATTTTATGGTTTTGTATTTTTGACTGACCATAAAATATGAATTATTAAATAATAATTATATTGCATGTACGCATATTATGAATAATATGAATATGTACATATGCATGTAAATACTTGGTTATATACAAATGTATACATGTATGTGTGTACACAAATTAAGTATGCAAGAGTGTTAGCATATATGCACATTTATTATGGTAATTTACATGTGCATGGAAGAGAAGGGTCAAGAAAAAGCTTTCTTTTGAAGCAGAACGTTAAGACGTGAGTACTTCGTAGTTTGCAGGGGCGGTAGGCGTGGTATCCCAAATTGAAAATAAACTTGATCTGCGTATGGCATCGTCATTATAAATTTGGTGTCCCTAGCTTTTATAATAGCTGAGATCGACGCGATCATCCAGACAGACGGACTGACGCAGATAGGCGGACATGCGGACAAACGGACAGACACGGCTCAATCGACTCGGCTAGTGATCCTGAGCAAGAATAAATATATTGTACTTTATGGGGTCTCTGACGCCTCCTTCTGCCTGTTACATACATTTCCACAAAGTTAGTATATCCCTTTTTGACCATTTTCAGTGGTGGAAGGGTATAAAAAGTTGCACCTGTCGGGCATGGAATTCGAACAAAGACCACCACAGCCTTTTTGACGTGCCGTCCGCCAATCTAACCACTCACCCATTGGCTCACTTTCTGAACGATCGACAAAGTTGCATGGTGAATGAATTCTGTTACTATGCAAATAAAAAGTTTTACAAAATACTGTGTCTGACGCTAGATTTGAGCTTAGGTTTACTTGTGTAAATAAAGTCTGCTTAAGTATACGCTTAGAATGAATTTATTTCGTATCATATCTTACTTATTTACAGTCCGATTTTAACGCCCGTGGAAAGGTAGTTGTCATGTGTGACGTGAAAGTATGGTTATTGAGTATAATGCTTGTAGATAGTTAATACTGATATACAGATGTGCGAAGAGGCGTGTCTCGATTTTAAAAAACACAAAATTTGATGGCTCTTTCTTTTTTTTTGATTCACGTAACGTAAACTAAGACAGTCGACATAAAATTAAATTTAGTTTATATTTCTTAAATTGAAATAAGAAATAATTAAAATTAAAACGAGAGCAACAGTCGAGAGGCACGCGACAGTGGGATACCCTTAGACCTATGTTGCCATAAAAAAAAATAAATAATTTTTAATTTAATCTTTTTTTTTTTATTTATTTCAAAATATAAAAATAAAAATATTTTTTTTTGGTTTCCCCCCCCTTTTTTTTTTTTTTTTTTTTTTTTAATTTTTTTTCGCCCTATCTTTTTTAGGGGGGGGGGGTTTTTTTTTGTTTTTTTTTTTATAAATTTTAATTTGGCCAATATCGATAACAAGGTCCAAGGGTATAAAAATAATAAAAATAAAAAAAAAAATAAATAATAATTATCAAACCAATTTTCCATTCAATGGTTATACTTATATTTTATATTTTTTTTTTAAAATTTTTTTAAGTTTTTCCTTTATATATATTTACATATATCCTGTTATTTAGATTTCTTAATTTCTAACCTATTCCAAACATTACTAACTCATGCTATCCTGAATACTAACAGATATCCCATTGTGATGGCTATGCAAAACCTCAAAAGTCCTAGCACTAATCTTTTCATTATCTAATATATTTGAAAACGGTAGTGGACATTTTCAAATCTAACAAACTCCTAAATCCTTTGCTAATCAAAGAATTATAAATAGTCCTACACCTGTTAAAGGTTTTGAGGCACAAATTAAAGTGTCCTAAAACTAGCTAGCAAGCTATCCCCTAAATCACCAAAATGAGGAAAAATTGCTGAATTATCTCCTCAAATTCTATTTTAAATGCAGAGGAAAGTCTGGACTTTTATATAATATAAGAAAACTTATGGCATCAAACCTAAATATGCCGAACTCAAAAGCTACTGAGCCAAAAGTTTTTCTACTGCTAAAGGTATGGGAAACTCTATATACTAGCTCGTTCTTTACATTAATTATGATGCCTGTTAAAGGCCTAATTGATTCAAGTTGAATCACAATAATGAACCCAGGTATTTCTACAGTTTCATTGCTTATGGAAGTTTCCCCCAAAATTATTTTTTTTTTTTTATGAATCATTTTTTTTTTTCAAATATTTTCATTTAGGGGGTTTAAACCTTTTAGTATTAGGGAAAAAAATTTTAAGGGGGAACTGGTAATTAAAAAATCGTAATGAGTACACTGCAGTTTTTCAGTCTGCAATTTCTTCAATTGGGCTTTCACTTTATCATTATTTTGGGGAGACTTAGGAGGAACACAGTTCCCAATAATGAATAATCCTAAAGCAGTAGTTGCTCTACTGCAAGCTACGTATATCACAGGACGCTGCATTCTGGAATTAGCATCGATTACCACTTTGCCATACGTAGCTCCCTGACTCTTATGAATTGTGATGCCTTCAGCAGGCACAATTGGAAACAGCCTACGTACGGTCAATGTTAATTTGTGCGTTATTTGAATATTGAAAACTGCGAACAATTCTCTGAATAGGAGTCCATGAAGGATTTGTACGATGTGTACACTTCGAACGCGCAGATTCTCCTACAGTTTCCTCTGTAAATTTCATCCATAAAATGTTGGGAGTGTTGGATGTATTGAAATCTATTTGCATCAACACACCTGATGCCCCGTTTACTTATCTATCCCCTGTGTCTACATTGACCGTCATCATGTACTTGGCAGTATTTTTTTGGAGAAGAGACGAACAGAGTTCCTGTGTAGCGAAAGTTTTAAAACCCTTCACTTCTTCTAATATTCTTTGTTTCCTAGCTGGTTCCAAATGGACCACCTTAATAAAATCTTCAGGAGTAGAGAAAAATTGCTCAGTAGCAATTGAGTTAAGTTTCGTTACATTGAATAAATCTACCTCATTATTATTACTAAACAGATGAATTGCATCATCGGGCACTGCCGATGGTTCGCATATTCTAGATTGGAAAAGGACAATATCATCGGCTGTCATACAACCCGATGCCATATTATTTAAGGCAGAAGCGAAAAGCTGATCGTCACATTGACGCATTATCTCTGTGAGCTCAAAATACAAAAAGGTCCCAGAGATTCTTACCAAATACTTCATGGTAAGGGTCAGTGGTACTTAGATCGAAAATCCAACTACCTCCTATCGGCTGTAACTGTCTAAGATCACCGAATACGATGATAAAAACACCACCAAAACGAGAAGTATTTTTGAAAATTTTCTTCAAAAGGCTCTTAGAGGTGCTGAGCGAGATTAATTAAAAGGAAGTGAAAACATGGAATGTGTAGTGTCGAACCACTAATTCCGAATGCCGCTTTTCCTGTTGCTGCACATAAGAGGATTTTAACAGATGTTGGATTAGCTCCTGGTATACTGTTATACATTACGGATAATGACTGAAAAATTGCTGATATAAGTCGACTCTTTCCGATTCCGGCACCGCCTCCAACAAATTCATAAAAGGCTGTATTGATTTTGGCATTATGCAATGCATGTGTGAAATATAGCTTCTGCTTTAAATTAAGAGGTCTTACTATATTAGCTAAGCTTTCCTGAGAAACTAAGGCTAGAAGCAAAAAAAATTACTATCTTCATCATTCATATCATATTTCCATCCACATTTAAAACATTTAGATGTGGATCTATTTCAGGCAATCCTAAAACTGTAAGCCATCATCTACTACCTTCTGTTCTCCTACTCGATTATTCTCATTATCTGCTTCCTCTCTTAAGTGGCTCAGAGCATATTCTAGTTCCCTATCATCTAGTAAATTATATTTTCTGCGATTGTTCACTACTAACTCCTGATTTTTCCTACAGAAAAATTCACAGTCATGTGTGACTAAATCCAAATGCTCATCTCGCCATGGGGCGTAAAGCATTTTTAGCTCTCTGAAATAGTCACTTGTTTCTGTATTGACATTAAATCTCCTATACCTAATTATGCACGCAGTGAGCCTCTTTTTGATGAAGCCACTATTATCGCGAAGAGCGTAAACTATTGATTCAGAAGCCCTAGGCACATCATCGTCAAAGTCATTTGCATTTTCTTGGCGAGCTCCTCGTTCTGATTTGCAGTAGCTATAAAAAATATTCCTTTTTTAATTAAAAAAAAACCAGTGGATATCTAAGTGCCAAATATAAATTTGTTACCTAAATGTTGTAACTTTTGCTTAATAGTTACATTGTTATTGTCTTTAATCTCATTGATTGCCTCACGCATCAACATTGAGATACCTCTCTGAGACTTGTTAATATAATTAACGACGTAGCTGCAGCAAGCATAGGGGTCTAAAATAAACTGAATATCCATATTTGCTCTGAACAAAAGGAGGTGCTTGTTATAAGCGTTAAGCTTGATTGCTGCAAAAGATCGCCTCAAAAAAAACGTTTTGGTTTCTTTATACTTGATCTTACAGCATTAATGTAACCCTCATAACTAAGGTTAAGTTGATCGTGGGACAAAAAGTTGTTAAAATCGTTAAAATTTTCTACGCTTTCACGATCAAATGGGAAGTCGAGCAGACTTTGAATTTTTCGAAATTCCTACGATGCTGGGCCAAATTTGGAGCATTTTCTTCTAAAGGGAGAAGAATTTCTGTTTGAGGCATGGGAGGGTATGGGATACCAAATCTACAAATTTGTTTTGACCTAATTTCTCGCCTGCAAGAGTGCCCGTGACTATGGAGTTGATACTCCAAATACGGAGCAACGTCCGGGCAACTATAATCAGCAATAATAGACGATGATGAGAATAAAGGACTTCACAGGCTTAAATGTGGTTTCATTCTTTAGGTCGAGCTTGGGGGCGTCTTTCAGCGAGAGGAGAGCCTCTTTGCTAAAACTCCACTCGCCAATAAAAGTTGATGACCTGGTGACAACCAAAGACAACGCCATCCTTTTTTCAGTTTTAAAACCTGTTTATATCGATAATCGAAATATCTGGCACAGGTCACTGGGTCTGCTCTAATGACACGAGCTTTCTCATTAAACCCCAAATTTAACGCTTCTTGTTCGGATAGTTCTAGCTTGCCTACATTTTTACATAACAAGACAAAAAGCTCCGGCCACCTAGTTTCCGCTGCGGAAAATGTTATAAAAAAAGTTGAAAGCCCTACCTGCCTAATCATAGCCATCACTTTCTTTTTCTCGTCCTCCCAATGAGCAGGAGACGTGCGAATACCTTTTAAGAGCCTATAAAAAAATTAATATAAACTAAGGAAAAGGCCAAATTGATGTGCTATTCCTAATGCTAATCATTTCTAACTTTTTGAAGCTATGAAATAATTTATCAGTTCTACAACCTCTTCTATCAAAATTCCTAAGCTCTGATCTAACTATAGTTGTAAAACTTTCCTGACATTACCTTTTAATGCCTGAAAATATTGTGGAAAAACCAGCTCCTCTGAATCACAATCAGTTATCATGTCAAGAGGTCGCTGACCCTCTCCTGGTGCCATAGCAATTCGAGGAATATCTATGTTTTCAACAGGACATTTTCCATGAAGGTTTCTTGACCTCCTGGATTCAACTCTACCTCTTCTTCTACTACTCTATGCTCATTAGGTTGTGCTGCCTTTTCTAACATTTGACACACATGTCCCTGTCGTCCGCTGACGCAACAAATGGTACAGTCTCAGCAGAGTAGGAAGACAACCACTGTTCATTGATAGTAACCTGGTGCTTCTTATAAAGTTCTGTGTTCACTAAATACCGAATTGCATCAACTATCTTTGAGGGCCTTATGGTTTCAGCCATGAAATCATGGTTATACTCCATCCTACGCTTAAGATGAATCTGAACTACTTCGGCTTCATTAAATGCCCTGGGAAGGGAAGTTACAACATTTGCAACTGGAATTGGCACATTGATCACTGCTCCTTTAATGTCTGACGTCCATATCCAAGATACTTTATGATCATAAAAGGAAGACGGGGAGAAATCAACCTTTCTTCTAGAGGCGTCAAGCCTTTCAGGCATTCCGGAAGCTCCGAAAAATTTAGGCCATTTGTAATAGAAGCCTTTGGTTTTTTCCCTGACTTAATACTGCGGCTGCAGGTTTTGCAAAAGCTAAACCTATTATTATAGGATGGAAACATAGAGGAAAGATACAAAATATCAACACTATCTGCCTCACTACACTTTTCCTCTATGACCTCACGCGAAATTTTGTCCACTTGATGTGGAAACCACAAACCTTTGCAACATATGCAAACCTGATCGGGTCCCTGCTTGACTGTCTTATTAAAATTGGCTATTAGGCAATCTAAACTAGTTTTAACCTGCGATATCCTATCATCTGGAAGGGTATTCGCACGGTCCACTCTATTGCGGGACGCGTTTCTCCTATTCTCTGCTATCCTATTGGTGCAAATACTCCTATATAGACTCACTCTTTGCGACATATTCCTATGGGCTTCAAAGGCCTCACGTTGAGCTCGAATTCGAGCACTGCGGTGTGCACTAGTATTGCGTGCCTGCTCAACAATCCTACGAATAGGATTGTTTCTAACCTGAGACCTTTGACTTCTATCTATTGCCCTTTCTAAAATTCGCGTCTCCTGATTTTGTCGCTGAATCGCCCTTCTAACAGCATCTCGTCCGCTTTCGTTGGACCTGAATTGTGGACATTGCCTGCGCCTCGATCGACGCAAAGTATTGGCAAGTTGTTCGGCATTTCTAGTTGAATGATCAGTTCGTCGAACACGGCGACGAACTGCATCCTGCTCTCTTTCCTGAGATCGAAACTCAGCATCTTGCCTGCGACTCGAACGACGCGAAGTGTTGGCAAGTTGTTCGTCTGTTTTAATTGCAGAATCACTGCGACGTACACGGCGACGAACTGCATCCTGCTCTCTTTCCTGAGATCGAAACTCAGCATCTTGCCTGCGACTCGAACGACGCGAAGTGTTGGCAAGTTGTTCGTCTGTTTTAATTGCAGAATCACTGCGACGTACACGGCGACGAACTGCATCCTGCTCTCTTTCCTGAGATCGAAACTCAGCATCTTGCCTGCGACTCGAACGACGCGAAGTGTTGGCAAGTTGTTCGTCTGTTTTAATTGCAGAATCACTGCGACGTACACGGCGACGAACTGCATCCTGCTCTCTTTCCTGAGATCGAAGTTCAGCATCTCGCCTGCGCCTCGAACGACGCGAAGTGTCAGCAACTTGTTCTTGTAATCTGATTGGCAAAGAAGCCCGAAGAGTAGTGTGACGAATTGTGTCCGGTAATTGCTCAACGGCCCTAAATGTTCTATTACTTCTGCGGACTCGATGCTGTTGACTATTCGACCATCAAATTTTAATATTTACTGAAACCTGGTTAAAACCTGATGTAGATAACTGCTCAATTTTTCCTAATAAGTACACCTCCTTCAGATGTGACCGTTTATCACGAATTGGAGGTGGTGTTCTTATAGCTGTAAGGTCAGATCTTCCTTCCGAACTTGTTCCATTAGACCATGGTTCTTCCTTAGAATTTTTATGTGTTAAAATGACGATGTGTCAAATTTCAATTTACATTACCTGCTCGTATATTCCTCCCTCTTCTGATATATCTGTCTACCTAGACCATCTTTCATCTATCCAATCAGTTGCCTCTAAACTATCTGATAGAGATTATCTGCTAGTTTTTGGTGATTTCAACTTACCAGAAGTTACTTGGTCATCTCAATCAGATATATTGGTGCCCTCTGTATTTAACTCTTTCTTAAATGGCCTTTCGGAGCTATCTCTTTATCAAATAAATACTGTTCCTAATTGTAGCGATAGAATGCTTGATTTAATTTTCTCTTCTGACATTTTACTAAACACTATCTCTAGAATGAATCCCTTAGTTCTTCCTGAAGATCCCTATCATCCTACATTGGACCTGGTTCTAACTCTGCCAACCTCTATGCAAACTGCAACTGTTTCCCCTATAATAAAATCACGTTGTTTTCGTAGGACCGATTTCCAAAAATTGAATTGTTTAATTTTGGAACATGATTGGTCAATTCTTTATTCATGTTCTGATCTAAATGAATGCATTTCATTTTTTTATTCCTCTATGAACTCATTTTTTGATCAATGTGTTCCTGTTTCTTTCCCGTAAAGTCAAATAGGCCTCCTTGGTTTTCACGTGAGGTAGTAAGGCTAAAAAATTTGAAATCGCGGTATTTTAAAAAGTTTAAATTAACTCGTAATCCTTCCGGTTTTACACGTTATATTGCTGCAAGAGCAAACTTTATTGCTCTGAACGCAAATTGTTACAAAAAGTATTTGCGTCGCTGCCGTTTGCAGTTTGCTCAGGACCCAGTTTTATAACTTTGTTAACTTAAAACGTAAATCAAGTAGATTTCCTCCCTCTCTATCATACGAAAATAAGGAAGCAACTAATGATCAGGCAGCTGCCGATTTGTTTGCAGACTTTTTTCAATCAACTTATTTAACAGAACCTTATAGTTCCCCTTTACATCCATACCCTTATAGTATAGAAAATTTTAACACTGTCTTCTGTCCTTCTATCGACAAAACCTCTCTACTAATTGATCTTAAATCGATAAAACCCGTTTTTTCTCCTGGCCCTGACGGAATTCCAGCATGCGTACTTAGATTTTGTGCTGATTCGATTTTGAATCCAATTCATAAGCTATTTGACTTGTCACTATCCAATAGTTATTTCCCACCTATTTGGAAAAACTCTTTTCCATTCCTCTTCACAAAAGTGGTTCTAACCATGATGTGAAGAACTATAGATGTATTTCCAAGTTGTCCGCAATTCCTAAGATTTTTGAAAAAAATTTTACGGCCCAGTTAACTTTTATGTGTAAATCTATAATTTCACCCCATCAACATGGGTTTATAAAGGCAAGATCAACAGCTACTAATCTTTTAGAATTTTCATCTCACATAAATCTAGGATTTCGGAACAAAATGCAAACTGATGTGGTCTATACTGACTTCAGTAAAGCATTTGACTCCGTAAATCATAATCTCTTAATTCATAAGTTTAATTTGATTGGTTTTCCTCAAAAGCTCCTTCTGTGGATATCCGATTATTTAACTAACAGGTCTCAACGAGTTCTTTTTAAAGAATGTCTCTCTAAGCCGATCTTAGTTACTTCTGGTGTTCCTCAGGGCAGCCACCTTGGACCATTGCTATTTAACCTTTTTATTAACGATCTTCCTTCAATACTCCTTCACTCTAACATTCTTATGTATGCTGATGATGTGAAACTCTGTTTGACACACAATGATCCAGCAAATAACCTTCTTCAAACAGATCTTGATTTGTTTTTTTGAATGGTGCAGCCATAATCTGCTGCATCTTAACTGTTTGAAGTGCAAGGTTATGTCATTTTACAGATGTAACTATCATGTCATCGATTACAATCTTAACCTAACCCCACTCTTAAGAATATCTGAAGTAGCTGATTTAGGTATCCTCTTTGATCATAAATTGAAATTCGATCGTCACATTACACAAATTGTCAATAAGGCATTTCGACTACTCGGGTTCATCAAAAGATGGGCCAAAGAATTCGAGGATCCTTACACGACAAAGTTGCTTTACACTTCTCTTGTTCGTCCAACTCTTGAATATGGGTCTTGCGTGTGGTCGCCGCAATACCATATTCACCAAGATAGAATTGAGTTCCGGGTGTAGACTTACCACCATACTCTAGTAGACTCCTTCTAATTAACCTACCTTCCTTAACTAACCGTCGTATTATGTTAGGCGCTATGTTTATTGTAAAGCTAATAAAGTACAATATAGATTCCCCTACTCTGCTTACTCAACTTAATTTCTGTATTCCTTCTAGACTTACTCGTAATTTTATGCCACTATCCTTGGCCTTTTGTAATACTAACTATAGCTTGCATGATCCCTTCCGAGTTCTCTGTGCTGACTACAACAGACTGTCTAGAGTTTTCAACTCCGAGTCCTCCCTTTACTCTGTTAAACTGTCTATCCTCAATCAATTAACACTACATGCTAACAACTAATAATAATCTACCGATCTGATTGGGTTTTACTGGGTTTTCCCCAATCCTTTGCAGCAAATGTTGGATCGAGAATTCTTGTATTGTTATCCCCAGCTTAAATTTAAAAATATATACTCTTAATTAATTTTAATTATAAACTTATTGCAAAATTTTAATTTCAAATTCTAAATTATTTTCTTTTTTTTTTTAAAATCTTCATTTTTAATTCGATTGCAATCTAATTTTTAATTTTAATTTTAAGTCGACTGTTTTAGTTGACGTTAATAAAATAAATAAATAAATAAAATCTCTAACCCTTTCAGCTTCCCTAAATTCGAAATTTTGCCTACGTTCTCTATGTGCCTCTAGATTATTTACGCGTTCCTGCTCAGAAAAGTCTATATCTGACCTATTCAAACGATTTCTTTTTCGCTGTGTTTGACTCCTATTGCAAGCTGACTTTCTCTTAAGTCTAGGCATCTTCTAATATATAAGTTTTAAAATAATATATAGGTATGTTAAAAATAAAATTCTTATAAATTAATTTAATTTGAATATATATTTATCAAAAATTAATATATAGTTATATATATAAAATAAAGTTAGTATATTTATTTATATATATAAATATATTCATATATTTAAATAGATATATATATATTATAATTATATTCATATATTTAAATAAATATATGTATATTATTTAAAATAATTATATTATAAATGAAAATAAATATCTAATGAAAGAACAAATAATAATAAAATTTAATAAGGAAAATAAAAATAAACAAAATGTGGAAAAAAGAATAAATATAAATCAAAGAAATAATAAGTTAAACCTGCGAGAAATTCCAGCGAAAATTCCAATTTGAATCGCGGAAACGAACCGATACCGATGTTCACGTACAATCACACACACTTCAGAAGAGTCTATACACATATATGTATGCATGCACAAAAATACGTTACGCTGTGTACCGCACTTTTCTAAAATTGCGCGCCACGTTCCGGGCAGGGCGCAATCATTCACACGCATAAAAAATGTTCCGTTAACGCATAACAATCACATACGAGGATTTACTTATTATATACTCGACTTATATTAATTTGCATTAAATGTTAAATGTATCACGAACACGCGAATTAATTATATATTATTTTATATTTAATATCGAAAATACAAATGATAATCGACAATCGACAACGACACCGAACACGCCAATCGCAAACTACAAATTAACATAACACTGAAGCGCGCTGCCACCTTGCAACAATTTTGATACGTTGCCAATAATTTATCGCCGCAATTAAAAAGTGCGCGAAACCTTAAATTTATAATAATGATCTATAGAATCTAATATACATACAAAATATACATATATTAAAAAAACAAAGTAGAAGAAATGTTAGTACATTTTTTCAAACATAGTTTCAATAGACGTGGGGATATAATATAATTTACACATATTAATATAATTTATATGCAAAACATATGAAATATATATCGATGTGTTTAATATATATTAAAAGCTATCGATATGATAGCTCATAATATATCGTGAAATCTAAATTAATATTTATTTAATAAAAAGTCAATATATAAATTATTAAATAATAATAATAATATGTCTATATTAGAAATCTAGTAAATACCTGCATTCATGCATGCCGATCAACCACGCTATTGGTTGTATATAATTTTACATATGTATGTGTGAACACAAATTAAGTATGTATAAGTGTTTGCATTTATGCACATGTATTTTGGGTAATTGACATGTGCATGAAAAAGAAGAGTCGAGAAACAGCTCGCGCTTCGCGCTCGCATCGTTTATCCTTTTCTTTCATGCACAAGTAATTTAGTTCTGACGTCATCGACAACTTCTTTGCTTTCTTCATACTCATATATACGCCACCTATTGGTTGAGTGTTAGCATATATTTATGCACATGTATTTTCGGTAATTGACATGTGCATGGAAAAGAAGAGTCGAGTCGCGCTTCGCGCTCGCATCGTTGTCCTTTTCTTTCATGCATAAGGAATTTAGTTCTGACGTCATCGACAAGTTCTTTGCTGGCCGAAGTGTCGAAATGGTTCACTTCAGTGTTTATTGTCTGATCGGATTGCAATTTGGAGGATAAGTTCATATATTATTTATCTATATATATGCTAAAGCAGAACGTTAAGAAATGAGTTCTTCGAATGTAAATAGCAATGTAAACCAAAATTGGCGGTTTGCGGGGGCGGTAGGCGTGTTATTCCAAATTGAAAATAAACTTGATCTGCGTATGGTATACAGGAATCTTCATGCTAAATTTGGTGTCCGTAGCTTTTGTAATAACTGAGATGGGCGCGTTCATCCAGACAGACAGACAGACGGACAGACAGACGGACATGGCTCAATCGACTCGGCTATTGATCCTGAGTTAGTATACCCTTTTTTGACCATTTTCAATGGTCCAAGGGTATAAAAAACGAGAGCAACAGTCGAGCGGCACGCGACAGTGGGATACCCTTGGACGTATCAATTTAATTGTATAATACTTATCGCAAGCTATAAATAAATAATAATACTGCAGTGCGCTGCCACCATGCTTCAATTTTGATATTTTGCAAATAATTTATCGCCGCAATTTCCTGAAGCGGTGTGAGCAGTATATATCGGTATTTCTTTACAAATTTTAAATCCAAGCTTATAAAAATAATAATAATTATCAATTATCAAACCAATTTTCCATTCAATGGTTATACTTAACTATTAGATAATTAAATTAAAGTATTATTAAAATATGCCTACATACATATTTACATATACCGTGTCATTTAGATTTCTTAATTTCAAACCTATTCCAAACATTACAAACTCATGCTATCCTGAATACTAACAGATATCCCATTGTGATGGCTATGCAAACGAGAAAATTGCTGATTTTTCTCCACAAATTCTATTTTAAATGAGGACAGAGGAAAGTCTTTTATTAAATATAACTTTTATATAATATAAGAAAACTTATGGCATCAACCCTAAATATGCCGAACTCAAAAACTTCTGAGCCAAAAGACTTTCTACTGATAAAGGTATGGGAAACTCTATCTACTAGCTCGTTCTTTACATAAATTATGATACCTGTTAAAGGCCTAATTGATTCAAGTTGAACCACCATAGTGAACACTGGTATTTCTACAGTTTCATTGCTTATGGAAGTTTTCACGAAGCAAAGTATTGATGACTGAAGCATCAGCTGGTCCGATCGAATATCGAATATCAAGATGAGTATTATGGAAGAAAATGTTAAGGGCAGAACTGTTAATTAAATAATCGTAATGAGTACACAGTAGTTTTTCAGTCCGCAATTTCTTCAATTGGGCTTTCACTTTATCATTATTTTGGGGAGACTTAGGAGGAACAAAGTTCACAATAATGAATAATAATAAAGCAGTATTTGCTCTACTGCAAGCAACGTATAATGCAGCACGCTGCATTCTGGAATTACCATGGACTACCACTTTGCCATACGTAGCTCCCTGACGGCCTACGGTCAATGTTAATTTGTGCGTTAATTGAATATTGAAAACTGCGAACAATTTTCTGAATACGATTCCATGAAGGATCTCTACGATGTGTACACTTCGAACGCACAGATTCTGCTACAGTTTCCTCTGTAAATTTTATCCATAGAACGTTGGGAGTGTTGGATGTATTGAAATCTATTTACATCAACACACCTGATGCCCCGTTTACTAATCCATCCCCAGTGTCTACATTGACCGTCATCATGTACTTGGCAGTATTTTTTAGGAGAAGAGACATACAGAGATCACCGAATACGATGATAGGATCACCACCAAAGGGAGAAGTATTTTTGAAAATTTGCTTCAAACGGGAATCTAAATATGAAAACATTAGAGAGCTAACCATTGATATTTCATCAATAATAATTAATTTAAGATCGATTAACCTTGAATGAAAGGTATTAACTAAACCATGCCTTAAGGCCCTTAGAGGTGCTGAGCGAGATTGATTAACAGGAAGTGAAAACATGGAATGCAGTGTCGAACCATTCCGAATGCGTCTTTTCCTGTTCCTAAGAGGATTTTAACAAATGTCGCATCAGCTCCTGGTATACTGTTATACATTAATTAATTCACAGTCATGTGTGACTAAATCCAAATGTTCATTTCCCCATGGGGCGTAAAGCATTTGTAACTCTCTGAAATAGTCACTTGTTTCTGTATTTACATTAAATCTTCTATACCTAATTCTGCACGCAGTGAGAATCTTTCTGATGAAGCCACTATTATCGGGAATAGCGTAAAATATTGATTCAGAAGCCCTAGGCACATCATCGTCAAAGTCATCTGCATTTTCTTGGCGAGCTCCTTGTTCTGATTTGCTGTAGCTATAAAAAGCTGCAAAATCGGCTAGACATAAGCTCTCTAAAGCGTCTGGGCGCTGAATACAATGATCTAGAAGTCTTAAGTAAAAAATTTCCCTAGAGTCTTCGGGGGGATTTTGAAGTTGCTGTCTAGATTTCAGCATTCTGACCCGTTTTTCTGGAACGTGTGTATTAATATACACACTGGCACTACTTCTGGCGGACAAATACTTACTAAGCAGCAGTAGACGGCTTCCTGAGCGGATATCTCAGTGCCATTAATTTGTTGCCTAAATGTTGTAATTTTAGCTTAATAGTTGTTGTCTTTAATCTCATTGATTGCCTCACGCATCAAAATTAAGACTTGTTTATATAATATGATATGATCTAATTTCTCGCCTGCAAGAGTGTCCGTGACTATGGAGTTGATACTCCAAATATGGAGCAACGTCCGGGCAACTAGAATCAGCAGTAATAAACTGATCAATAAAGGACTTCACAGGCTTAAATGTGGACTCATTTTTTAGGTCGAGCTTGGGGGCGTCTTTCAGCCAGAACATGCTATGTTTATGTGGAGATCATCTTTGCTGAAACTCCACACGCCAATAAAAATTAATGATCTGGTGACAACCACACCACCTTCCTTTTTCATCAGTTTTAAAACCTGTCTATATCGAAAATCAAAATATCTGGCACAGGTCACTGGGTCTGCTCTAATGAGACGAGCTTTCTCATTAAACCCCAAATTTAACGCTTCTTCTTCGGATACTTCTAGCTTGTCTACATTTTTACATAGCAAGACTAAAAGCTCCGGCCACCTAGTTTCCGCTGTGGAAAATGTTATAAAAAAAGTTGGAAGCCCTACCTGCCTATTCATAGCCATCACTTTCTTTTTCTCGTCCTCCCAATGAGCAGGACACGTGCGAATACCTTTTAAGAGCCTATGGCCAAATTGATGTGCTATTCCTAATGCTAATCATTTCTAACTTTTTGAAGTTATGAAATAATTTATCAGTTCTACAACCTCTTCTATCAAAATTCCTAAGCTCTGATCTAACTATAGTTGTAAAACTTTCCTGACATTAAATGCCTGAAAATATTGTGGAAAAACCAGCTCCTCTGAATTACAATCAGTTATCATGTCAAGAGGTCGCTGACCCTCTCCTGGTGCTATAGCAATTCGAGGAATATCTATGTTTTCAACAGGGACATTTTAAAAGAAGGTTTCTTAACCTCCTGGATTCGACTCTACCTCTTCTTCTACAACTCTATGCGCATTAGGTTGTGCTGCCTTTTCTAACATTTGACACACAATGTCCCTGTCGTCTGCTGACGCAACAAATGGTACAGTCTCAGCAGAGTAAGAAGACAACCACTGTTCATTGATAGTAACCTCGTGCTTCTTATAAAGTTCTGTGTTCACTAAATACCGAATTGCATCAACTATCTTTGAGGGCCTAATGGTTTCAGCCATTCAGCCTTCCTATGGGCTTCAAAGGCCTCACGTAGAGCTCGAATTCGAGCAATGCGGCGTGCACTAGTATCTGCAAATGCAAATTGTTACAAAAAGTATTTGCGTCGCTACCGTTTGCTGTTTGCTCAGGATCCAAAGCAGTTTTATAACTTTGTCAACTTAAAACGTAAATCAAATAGATTTCCTCCCTCTCTATCATACGAAAATAAGGAAGCAACTGATGATCAGGCAGCCGCCGATTTGCTTGCAGACTTTTTTCAATCAACTTATTCAACTGAACCTTATAGTTCCCCTTTACATCCATACCCTTACAGTATACCAAATTTTAACACTGTCTTCAAAAAACCTCTTTACTTAAAGATCTTAAATCGATAAAACCCGTTTTCTCTCCTGGCCCTGACGGAGTTCCAGCATGCGTACTTAGATGTTGTGCTGATTTGATTTGGAAGTCAATTCATAAGCTACTCGACTTGTCACTATCCAATAATTATTTCCCACCTATTTGGAAAAACTCTTTTTCCATTCTTCTTCACAAAAGTGGTTCTAACCATGATGTGAAGAACTATAGATGTATTTCCAAATTGTTCGCAATTCCTAAGATTTTGAAAAAAATTTTCTTCTAATCTTTTAGAATTGTCATCTCACATTAATTTCGGATTTCAGAACAAAACTGCAAAGTGATGTTCTCTATACTGACTTCAGTAAAGCATTTGACTCCGTAAATCATAATCTCTTTATTCATAAGTTAAATTTGATTGGTTTTCCTCAAAAGCACATTTTGTGGATATCTGATTATTTAACTAACAGGTCTCAATGAGTTCTTTTCAAAGACCGGCTTTCTAAGCCGATCTTAGTTACTTCTGGTGTTCCTCAGGGCAGCCACCTTGGACCATTGTTATTTAACCTTTTTATTAACGATCTTCCCTCAATACTCCTTCACTCTAACATTCTTATGTATGCTGATGATGTGAAACTCTGTTTGACACACAATGATCCTTCAAATAACCTTCTTCAAACTGATCTTGATTTGTTTTTTGAATGGTGCAGCCATAATCTGCTGCATCTTAACTGTTTGAAGTGCAAGGTTATGTTATTTTACAGATGTAACTATCATCTCATCAATTACAATCTTAACTTAACCCCACTCTTAAGAATATCTGAAGTAGCTAATTTAGGTATCCTCTTTGATCACAAATTGAAATTTGATCGTCACATTACACAAATTGTCAATAAGGCATTTCGACTACTCGGGTTCATCTAAAGATGGGCCAAAGAATTCGAGGATCCTTACACGACAAAGTTGCTTTACACTTCTCTTGTTCGTCCAACTCTTGAATATGGGTCTTGCGTGTGGTCGCCGCAATACCATATTCACCAAGATAGAATTGAGTCTGTTCAAAAGCAGTTTCTACTCTTTGCCTTGCGCAGTTTTAATTGGGTTCCGGGTGTAGACTTACCACCATACTCTAGTAGACTCCTTCTAATTAACCTACCTTCTTTAACTAACCGTCGTATTATGTTAGGCGTTTTGTTTATTGTGTAATAGATTTAGATAACAATATAACTATCGTAGAGAATAATAGTTTGATATCGATTTATTGTAAAGAAAAGCAACCTTGTATAATATCGATATATCGAATGAGATGCACGAGTAATAAAAAAAAGAAGAAGAGAATAAGAGTGAAGCGCGGAAAAAATAAAGAAATATATAATCTAGTTAACAACTAAAAAACTGAATAAACATTTTACATCCACTTCTACAATATCAGAAGTTGTCTGAATATTCACGTCATGGATATTGATATTTCGGCAGTCTCGGTGACACAATTAAAGAAATGGTTGGCAGTTTTGGGCTTGCCAACACGTGGCGACAAAGTAAAATTATTTGCGCGGTTAAATGCAGTACAGACAGAGAAGCGTGGCAATGTTCCGGTGATGGATCAAGCTGAGATGCATGATGCAATGTTGGTAGTGCAAATAGAAGAGATTTCCAAGAATCGAGAAATTCTCAGAAATTTGTAGGCGGAGATAGGAGCAGCAACAGACATGATTACACAGTTACAAGTGCGCAGTAGCGTTAAAGCGAGTTGCGATGAGAGGCAAGAAGAAGCAGCGCTTGGAGATAATTTAGACGCCCGACAAGATGACGCTGGTATTTCAAATGAAACTAAAATTGGCGCGAAATCTTCGAGCATGTTTCTACTGGCAAAGGAAGTATTGCTAGAATTTATTGGTCAAACGTCGGTGCGCAATTAGATAATGCAGTTGCGAAATGTGGCTATCGCGTATAATTTGACCAAAATGCAATGTCGCTTGTTGTACATGGCAAAACTCAAAGGTGTTGCACTTCAATGGCTTCATGCTGACCCAGCACGCATTATTTAACCTTTTGAGGAGTTGTTGCAGCAATTAAAACTGGCATTCGATGGGAAAGTAACTAAAGGAGAATTACGACGAAATTTTGAACGGCGTAACTGGAAGTTTGGAGAGAGTTTGGTAACTTACTATGATAGTAAGGTTGATTTGGCACGAGACGTTAACATGGATGAAGAGGAGTTGGTGGATGGACAAACTTCGCTTGCAAGCAAAATTGCAGGGTTTTGAGAGTGCTGAGAAAGTGTTGCGGGTCTTTGCTGGGATGGTACTACCGATACGACAACGGAGTGATGCTAAGTTGGAGGCAGCGCGCAGCCGTGCAGTAAAGGAGTTGCTTTGCTATAACCTTCGAAATTTCAGAATTTTTTTTAAAATATCTCACATAATATGGTCACATTCTACATATCCATCGGTCTCCAAATCCTGTTAGAGCTATCTACCAAAAGTATAAAAAGCTGGTGCTTTCATAAACACATCGTATATGTAATAGCCAAAAATTCTGCAAATTTTTCCAGGAAACTCAGACTATACTTATTGTGTCTTATGTATGGCTTATTCTCCATATGCCTTAGGGTCATAATATGCGAGTACATAATTTTCAGAGAATAGATAAAACAAAACATATTTTATTATGTATTTGCATAGTTTGCTTTAATAACAATACGATTAACAAGAACATAAAAATGGGGTTATATATATTATATGTATAGTAAGCATACATATACTGGATTAGATTGTAATGGATAAAAGTAAATTCGCTAAATGTGTTAAGTTGCTTGGTTCTCTTTTTCTTTTTGGACCAACCTAGTTCACTGCCTTCTTTTCAGCCTCCTCCATTTCATCGGCAGCGGCACTGACCTCCTTCCAGGAGTACTCCATTTCCCCCTGCTGTGTGAAGCGAGAGGTGACTGTCATGCGCAAGAAGAAGATGACGAATCTTGGCAGGGACCAGATGAGTGTGACCGCGTCCATTCATGTGTCTTAGCAAAGCTTCGTTGCGTTCATTGCTGCCCTTGAGACGGAAGCAGACCAGGCCCATGCTTACTTCGGCGGCCAGTTCGAAGCGTTTGTCCGCCACACACGGAGCAGTCGAAGTTGACCAGCATCCACTTTTGTGGGTTGAAGTTGAACGCTGCGTGGTCTCAACACCTTTCGATATTCGAAACTGATGAAAGCGGAGCCGGCATAGGCATGAGTCCACACAATGTATTTGTTGGCCACGGGACCGCACTCGTCCAGGCTATCAAATGCGCATGAGTTGGTGGTGCCAAGAGTAACAACGGAGTAGAAGATTCGAGATCCTCTTTGATTGCCTTCTTCAAGGCATCACCACGCAGACGATTGTGCTCATCTGCAGGAACCAAAAGCAGCTTGACGCCAGCCAAGAAGGCAGCACACTCCACCGACAAACGTGCCTGTGCCAATGATTGTGTGTTAATCCCACTCAGGACCTTAACTTCCTGCAGTTTCTTAGTCTTGGCTCCCAGTAGTGCTACCAGTGTGGACTCACCGGCGGTGCCTTGAGAATTAAAATTATAAGTGTATTTCATTAAACCTTTCATTAAGATATGTGTCGTGTGTGTGTAAATAACTTCAATGGTATATTAATTATATTGTCGAAATAGCAATAAATCAAAAATCATGTAATGAAATGTATCGTAATAATTATTTTACACACCTAAAATAAATCTATTGTAGCATAATTACGCTTGTAATTCCATTTTTATCAATTTACAGAAGCGGAAGAGAGCATTCCGCATGCAGTAATAAGACATACATATTGTCACCAAGTTTGGTAGACTCACCAAAATTGGCTATACCAACTGCTCTACTTTAAATCTTGGTATAAATAAAATATCATAAAGTGTTATATTCGGTTTTACTTAAGAGCTCAACAATCAAACAGATTTGCTACAAACAATTAAAGGCAAGTGTTAATAAAGTTGTTATTGACATCTACGCCAAAATTTCATGTCAATGTCATCATTTGTATTTTAGTTACGCTTGTGTTTACTAAACGACTAATAGTGCCTTCGGCCATTTTGTTCGCGTTCATTGCATCGGCAGGGGACTATTTTGAAAGCGAAAAAATCAATATAGAAGAATAAATACAGATTTTTAATTTTACAAAAAAATTCACCTTAATTTTTTCCCACAATACGAGAAAGTTGTCGACGGCTAAAACTCAATGTATAATGCTAAATATATATAACATATTCGAGAATGCAATCCTTCACTTCCATGGCCGCGTCACATGTTTTTGAACACCAGTGATATATGGGTATAGAAATTTTCTTGCTCTTCCAAATTTTTGTAAATTTTATTCACGATAGTTATTATACCCTTGGACCATTGAAAATTGTCAAAAAAGGGTATACATTGTGCAAATGTATGTAACAGGCAGAAGGAGGCGTCGGAGACCCCATAAAGTATATATATTCTTTCTCACGATCACTAGCCGAGTCGATTGAGCCATGTCCGTCTATCTGACCGTCTGTCCGGCTGTCTGGATGAACGGGCCGATCTCAGATATTACAAAAGCTAGGGACACCAAATTTAGCATGAAGATTTCTGTATACCATACGCAGATCAAGTTTATTTTAAATTTGGAATAACACGCCTACCGCCCCCGCAAACCGCCAATTTTGATTTACATTGCTATTTACATTCGAAGTACTCGTTTCTTAACATTCTGCTTTAGCATATATATAGATAAATACTATATGAACTTATCTTTCAAATTGCAATCCGATCGGACAATAATCACTGAAGTTATTAGATAAACCATTTAGACCCTTTGACCAGCAAAGAAGTTGTCGATGACGTCAGAACTAAATTACTTGCGTAGGAAAGAAAAGGACATACGAAGCGAGCGCGAAGCGCGAGCTGTTTCTCGACTTTTCTTTTCCATGCACATCTCAATTACCGAAAATACATGTGCATAAATATATACTAATACTCAACCAGTATACCAAATGAATATGAATGTATGCAAGTATTTACATACTTGTGTACATATTCATAATATTCATAATATGCTTTCGTGCACATATAATTACTATTTAATATTTCATATTTTAGGGCAGTAAAAAATACAACCATAAAATGCAATTAAATAAATATTAATTTTGACTACTCGATATATTGCAAGTTATTGATATTGGCTCATTTAAAATTTATAAAGAAATACCGATATATACTGCCCACACCGTTATTGGCAGTCTTTCGCGCGCTAGGAAATTGCGGCGATAAATTATTGGCAACGTATTGAAATTGAAGCAAGGTGGCAGCGCACTGCAGTGTTGTGATTAACTTGTAGCTCGCGATTATTATTATACAATTAAATACTTTCTATGGCAACATACGTCCAAGGGGTCCCACCGTCGCAATGCGCTCGACTGTTGCTCTCGTTTAGTTTTTATATTTAATGTGTTCATTTTATCGGATTCTTTGTTGACATAACAAATTTATGCCTCGCAACTTGGAAAATTTCTCATTCTGTTGCCAGTTGAGTTGGAAACTACAAATATCGGTTCTGTCACGCAGTTCCACACACTGCAGTTCAGGGGAAACCAATAAAATTGAACTAACTGTGCGCGCAGGTACAATAAATCCAAAATGGATAAAAATTATGGAACAAAGCAGCTGCCATGAGCGGTGATTACAACCGAAAGTACTTAATAAATTCTACAGGTGGTAGTTAAAACTTATTCGACTAGGCACGTTATTGCGCAATAGTTGAGGGAAGATTGAGCAGGGTGCTTTGTCCACTGGGCAAATAGGCGACGCCACGTGATCTAGATAGTTGGTAGGCAATATCCTCGGCGGCCTCGATACGACGCAATTCGACCAGACCGTCACCGGCCTCACCGAACGACTTGGCTAGCAAACCGGCAGCAGCGGCATCACCCTCGGCAGAGATAATCGAAGCCAACTTCTGTTGCTCGGCCTTCTCGACAACAAACCGTGCCTTCTCAGCCTCCTGCTGGGCAACCTGCTTCATCTCAACGGCCTGTGTGAACTCGCGACCAAAAGTCAAGTGTGTCAGCGAGATATCGTCTAGAATGAAGCCGAACTGCTTGGCACGCACAGTTAGTTCCTGAGACACACGCTGCGACACCATCTGAGGAGTATTAAGAACACAACATTGTTTTGGGAGCACTTGTAACTGTTGCAACTAAGAATCTGCACTCACCTCACGCTGTGTAATCAGCTCGCCGGCATCGAACTGAGCGACGACAGCTTTGAGCACCTCGGGGGCAATGGAAGGAAGCACACGCTCGTCGTAATCCTGGCCGAGAATGGTGTAAATCTTGGGAAGCTCATCGGGGATGGGGCGGTACAGAATACGCAGTGTGATGTTGACGTTCTGCAAATCCTTGCTGCCGGTTATTACTGGCACGTTGCGGGACTGCGACCGAATGTCGAAGATGATTGGACATTGCACCCAGGGAATGAAGAAGTGTGTTCCCTCGCCGACAACATTCTTCTTGATGCCGGTAAAGCGATCGAAAATCACCGCCCGGTGACCACCGTCAACATTATATAATGCGGAGTTGACAACACCGCCCAACACGGCAACGCCGAGGCCCATTTGGCCAATACGATTGAAGAACTGAGAAGCCATTTTCTGAATGTATAAAAAAAACTTATGCGTTAAAATAATGCCTTAAAAGTTAATTGTTGTGTGTGTCAAAAGCCGACTGGACCATTGTATTTGTACGTTAGAACGTCATGTTATACAGACGAGTACAAAGTCTACGTTGGTAAATGATTCATTTTGCGTTCGGTATGTTGCATTGTTACAGTGACAATTGACTAATTAAACCTTTGGACCATTGAAAATGGTCAAAAAAGGGTATAGTAACTTTGTGCATATGTATGTAACGGGCAGAAGGTGGCGTCGGAGAGCCCATAAAGTATATATATTCTTGCTGAGGATCACTAGCCGAGTCGATTATTAACCATGTCCATCTATCTGACTGTCTGTCCGTCTGTCTGGATGAACGCGCCGATCTCAGATATTACAAAAGCTAAGGACCCCAAATTTATCATGAAGATTCCTGTATACCATACGCAGATCAAGTTTATTTTCAATTTGGAATAACACGTCTACCGCCCCCACAAACCGCCAATTTTAATTTACATGGCGATTTACTCATTTCTTAACATTCTGCTTTAGTATATATATAGATAAATACTATATGAACTTATCTTTCAAATTGCAATCCGATCGGACAATAAACACTGAAGTTATTAGATAAACCATATCGACCCTTCGATCAGCAAAGAAGTTGTCGATGAACTAAATTACTTGTGCAGGAAAGAAAAGGACAAACGATGCGAGAGCGAAGCGCGAGCTATTTCTCGACTCTTCTTTTTATGCACATGTCAATTACCGAAAATACATGTGCATACATGCAAACACTTATACATACTTAATTTGTGTTCACACACACATATGTAGAATTATATTAATATATTAATATTAATTTAGATTTTACGATATGTTATGAGCTATCATATCGATAGCTTTATATTAATTATAAAATTATATTAATATTATATTATCTCCCCACGTCTATTGAGTCTATGTTTGAAAAAAATTTACTAACATTCTATCTACTTTTTTTTTTGCTTAAATATGTATATTTTTTAATACAGATTAGATTCTTTAGATCATTATTTTAAATTAAAAGTTTCGCGCAGTTTTTAATTGCGGCGATAAATTATTGGCAACGTATCAAAATTGTTGCAAGGTGGCAGCGCGCTTCAGTGTTATGTTAATTTGTAGTTTACGGTTGGCGTGTTCGGTGTCGTCGTCGATTGTCGATTAACATTAGCGATATTAAATATAATATAATTAATTCGCGTGTTCGTGGTGCATTCGAGTATATAATAAGTAAATCCTCGTATGTGAGTGTTATACGTTAACGGAACATTTTTTATGTGTATGAATGATTGCGCTCTGTCCGGAACGTGGCGCGCTATTTTAGAAAAGTGTGGTACACAGCGTAACGTATTTTTGTGGATGCATACATATATGTGTATATAGACTCTTCTGAAGTGTGTGTTGTTTATTTTTATTTTCTTTATTAAACTTTATTATTATTTGTTCTATCATTAGATATTTATTTTTATTTATAATATAATTATAATGCATAATATACATATATGTATTTGTAATATGTTATTTAAATATATGAATATATTGTTATATATAAAAAAATATACTAACTTTATATTATATATACATAACTATATCTTAATTTTTGATAAATATATATTCAAATTAGATTAATTAATAAGAATTTTATTTTTAACATACATATATATTATCTTAAAACTTATATATTAGAAGATGCCTAGACTTAAGAGAAATTCAGCTTGCAATAGGAGTCAAACACAGCGAAAAAGAAATCGTTTGAATAGGTCAGATATAGATTTTTCTGAGCAGGAACGAATAAAATATCTAGAGGCACATAGAGAACGTAGAAAAAATTTTGAATTTAAGGAAGCTGAAAGGGTTAGAGATAGTCAACAGCATCGAGTCCGCAGGAGTTATAGAACATTTAGGGCCGTTTAGCAATTACCGGACACAATTCGTCACTCTACTCTTCGGGCTTCCTCGCCAATCAGATTACAAGAACAACTTGCCAACACTTCGCGACGTTCGAGGCGAAGGCAAGATGCTGAGTTTCGATCTCAGGAAAAAGGTCAGGTTGCAGTTCGTCACCGTGTACGTCGCAGAGATTCTGAAATTATAACAGACAAACAACTTGCCAACACAACAAGTTGCTGAGTTTCGATCTCAGGAAAGAGGGCAGGATGCAGTTCGTCGCCGTGTTCGAAAAACTGATCATTCAACTAAAAATGCCGAACAACTTGCCAATACTGTGTCGATCGAGGCGCAGGCAATGTCCACAATTCAGGTTCAAAGAAAGCGGACGAGATGCTGTTAGAAGGGCTATTCAGCGACAAAACCAAGAGACGCGAATTTTAGAAAGGACAATAGATAGAAGTCAAAAGTCTCAGGATAGAAACAATCATATTCGCAGGATTGTTGAGCAGGCACGCAATACTAGTGCACGCCGCAGTGCTCGAATTCGAGCTCGTGTGGCCCTTGAAGCCCATATGAATATGTCGCAAAGAGTGAGTCTATATAGGCGTAGTTCCACCAATAGGATAGCAGAGAATAGGAGAAACGCAATTCGGTATTTAGTGAACAGAGAAGCACCAGGTTCCTTTCAAAGAACAGTGGTTGTCTTCTTACTCTCCTGAGACTGTACCATTTGTTGTCAAATGTTAGAAAAGGCAGCACAACCTAATGCGCATAGAGTTGTAGAAGAAGAGGTAGAGTTGAATCCAGGTCAAGAAACCATCATGGAAAATGTCCCTGTTGAAAACATAGATATTGCTCGAATTGCTATAGCACCAGTAGAGGGTCAGCGACCTCTTGACATGATAACTGATTGTAATTCAGAAGAGCTGGCTTTTCCCACAATATTTTCAGGCATTTAATGTCAGGAAAGTTTTACAACTATAGTTAGATCAGAGCTTAGGAATTTTGATAGAAGAGGTTGTAGAACTGATAAATTATTTCATAACTTCAAAAAGTTAGAAATGATTAGCATTAGGAATAGCACATTAATTTGGCCATAGGCTCTTAAAAGGTATTCGCACGTGTCCTGCTCATTGGGAGGACGAGAAAAAGAAAGTGATGGCTATGAATAGGCAGGTAGGGCTTCCAACTTTTTTTATAACATTTTCCGAGAGAAATTAGGTCAAAACAAATTTGTAGATTTGGTATCCCATACCCTCCCATGCCTCAAACAGAAATTCTCCTCCCTTTAGAAGCCAGCATTTGCATTTAGTCACAAATGACTGTGAATTGTTCTATAGGGAAAATCAGGAGTTAGTAGAGAACAATCGCAGAAAATATAATTTACTAGATGATACGGAACTTGAAGATGCTCTGAGCCACTTAAGAGAGGAAGCAGAAAATGAGAATAATCAAGTAGGAGAACAGGAAGTAGTAGATGATGGCTTCACAGTTTTAGGATTGCCTGAAATAGATCCACATTTAAATGTTTTAAATGTGGATGGAAATACTGATATGAATGATGAAGATAGTAATGTCCTTTTTATTAAACTTCCAGCCTTAGTTTCTCAGGAAAGCTTAGCTAATATAGTTAGATCTCTTTATTTAAAGCAGAAGCTATATTTCACACATGCTTTGCATAATGCCAAAATCAAAAGTCTTTTATGTTTTTTTGGAGGCGGTGCCGGAGTCGGAAAGAGTCGATTTTTATCAGCAATTTTTCAGTCATTATCCGTAATGTATAACAGTATACCAGGAGCTGATCCGACATCTGTTAAAATCCTCTTATGTGCACCAACAGGAAAAGCAGCATTCGGAATTAGTGGTTCGACACTGCATTCCATGTTTTCACTTCCTGTTAATCAATCTCGCTGAGCACCTCTAAGGGCCTTAAGGCATGGTTTAGTTAATACCCTTCATTCAATGTTAATCGATCTTAAATTAATTATTTTGATGAAAATCAATGGTTAGCTCTCTAATGTTTTCATATTTAGATTCCCGTTTGAAGCAAATATTTAAAAATACTTCTCCTTTTGGTGGTGTTAATATCATCGTATTTGGTGATCTTAGACAGTTACAGTCGGTAGGAGGTAGTTGGATTTTCGATCCAAATACCACTGACCCTTACCATGAAATATTTGGTACGTATCTCTGTGACCTTTTTTTGTATTTTGAGCTCACAGAGATAATGCGTCAACGTGACGATCAGGTTTTCGCTTCTGCCTTAAATAATATGGCTTCGGGTTGTATGACAGCCGATTATATTGTCCTTTTCCAATCTATAATATGCGAACCATCGGCAGTGTCGGATGTTGTCATTCATCTGTTTAGTAATGAGGTAGATTTATTCAATGTAACGAAACTTAACTCAATTGCTACTGAGCAATTTTTCTCTACTGCTGAAGATTTTATTAAGGCGGGCCTTTTGGAACCAGCTAGAAAACAAAGAATATTAAGAAGTGAAGGGTTTTAAATCTTCCGCTACACAGGGACTCTGTACGTCTCTTCTCCTAAAAAATACTGCCAAGTACATGATGACGGTCAATGTGGACACAGTGGATGGATTAGTAAACGGGTCATCAGGTGTGTTGATGCAAATAGATTTCAATACATCCAACACTCTCAACGTTTTATGGATGAAAATTACAGAGGAAACTGTTTTTTTTTTTTTTTTTATACATAATCGGAGGAAACTATTAAAAAATCTTCGTAAGATACCACCTAGATGGCATGCACGATTCATAGCCCTACTGGTAATACAGATAGGGTTACGCCTACGTACTAAAAAGAAAAACCTCCGTACGCTCGACAGTCCCTAAAGCGCTCACCGGAACTGCCAGTTAAGGTAATACTTCGGTGAGCAGGATGTGATGCCAGGTCGCACTCCCACTTAGAATGCGTAGCATAAAGCGCGCCCCTTGACGAGTATTAGTTATTCTTAACTCATTAACTCATTAACTCTTTAAACTCTTTAGTCGCCTTTTACGACAAGCCGAGCTCGCTGAGGTGGAATTCTAACCCCGCCACCACACAGGGTTTAAGCTCCTAACTTATTAACTACCTATTTACCTAGCTGATCTGTTCAGCTCCTCGTCGGCTCGAACCCTCTTCATCATTTTAATGATGATGCCATGCCCCAGGTCCCATGCGGCTTTGTCCGGCAACATGGCAAAGAGCAGGGCCCTAGGGCTGAGCGGCACTCCAGACAGAGATCCTAGCTGTTCTCTCTCCAGTGAGAAACGGGAACAATGCATAAGGACATGTTCCGCTGTTTCAGCAGCGCCGGTGCAGTAAAGGCACTGGGCTGAAACCGAAATAGGTAGGCCCGGAAACAGCCGTGGTCGGTGAGGAACTGGGTCAGATGGTAGTCCACTACTTTGTGTTGGCACTCTGCCCATTCCGCTAGTACTGGGATGAGCTGGTAGGTCCATCGCCCCAGGTGCGACGCTTGCCATCTAGCTTGCCACTCTCTCATCAACCACTCTTGGGACTCAACCCGAGGAACGCCATCTCGGATTAAGCCCAGTGCCTTGATCTCCAGGTCTATAGGCGGCATGTCTGCCAGAGCAAGTGATGCGTCTTCGGATATGGTCCTAAATCCTCTAATGAGCCTTAGGGCCATAGTTCGCATCACCGATCGAGCACCTTTAAGGTATGACCCTTTATAGGTGACTTTGCTCCAAATAGGAGCAGCATAAAGAAAAGTGGCTTTTGCCACCGCCACTAGCAGCTTGCGAGCCGGCATCCTGGGACCACCTACGTTGGGCATGAGTCTAGCCAGAGAAGCAGATGTTATCCCAGCCTTCCTACTCGCATATATCGCGTGATCCTTAAAGGAGAGCCTGTGGTCTATAAGGACACCCAGGTACTTTAGTGATCTCGCTGAGGTCACCTGGAAACCATTAACGGTGACCTGCAGGGTCTCCACGGATTTCCTGCTGCTCAACAGGACAGCCTCAGTTTTGTGAGCCACAATTTGCAGGCCGACATTTCCCAACCAGCCGATAGTTGAGCTTATCGTCGCGTTGCATTTTGCCTGTAGCTCTGACAGTGTCTTGGCGACCGCTGTTATAGCCACATCATCTGCAAAGCAGTGCAATTCTGCTCTTAATGGTTTGCTGATGCCTAAGATCCCATTGTACATGATGTTCCACAGGATCGGACCAAGTACCGATCCTTGGGGAACACCTGACGAAACTCGGTAGCTTCTCGGGCCGGCTTCCGTGTCGAACCAAAGGACACGGTCCCTGAAGTAACTACCTACAGCGATCCTTTGTGCATAGCCCCTAAGATCGTGGGCCATCTTGCAGTGTTAAAGGCGTTTTTGACGTCCAGCGTGACGATAGCGCAGTACTCCTTCCTACCGCCAAGCCATCTGTCACCGTCGAGAGCGTTTTTAGCGATGTCTACAACAGCCGAGAGGGCATCAAGGGTACTTTTCCCCTTCCGAAAGCCGTACTGCTGACTACTCAGGCCGTTGGGGCTCTCTGTTATTACTTCTATGCGAGCGTACAGGATACGCTAGAATAGCTTACCTACTATATCCAACAGACATAGTAGGCGGAAGTTGCATGCACCATGTGCTTGCCTCTTACCTTTCGGCAATAACACCAGTTTTTGGCTTTTCCAACGCTTGGGAAAGACCCCGTCAATGAGACACTGCTGGAAAGTGTCCCTGAAGATTTCGGGTCTGGCCAGCGCCACAGCCTTAATCACTGCTCCCGGAATCCCATCCAGGCCAGAAGCTTTGTTAGCCTTTATGCGCCTAGCTGCCTCGACTACTTCCCTTACTGAAACGCAAGGGAAGGGAGACGCAGGGGCATTTTCTGGTGGCTGGCATAGCGTGGTCTGCACTGGGAACAGCTCCGCCACGATATTGGCCATCTCAGTTGGCTCCGATGGAACACCCTCCCTTTTCCTTAACTTATTGCTAACGAGTTTGTAGGCGAGTCCCCAGGGATCATCGTCTACACTATCAGGTCCTGGAAAGAGCGCGCTTTGGCAGCCGATATTCCTTTTTTGAACTCTGCTCGCTTGGCCTTGTAGACCAGAAGATATTCGGCGTGGCTAGGGCCTCCTCTGGTTCGTTGCGCAAGTCTCCTAGTCCTGTGGCATTCCTGCCGAAGCTGGTGTAAGGAGTCGTTCCACCAGTGGACAGGACTCTTGGGCTTTACCTTGCTTTTCCTAGGCATCGTAGCATCGCAAGTTGATACCAGTAGCTTCATAAGATCAGCCGCACGACTGCTTGAGATTGATAGAGACTCGATTTGATATGCCAGCATATCATTATCAATCTTTCTAGCATCCCAGGCTTGACCGAGTGTCTTCCTACTCTGCAAACTGCGCACCGTTCCCATTGGACGCACGCAAAAGGTAATCAGAGCATGGTCGCTCAGCGTTACCTCATCGGAGACCATCCAGTTTGCGTTGGCTACTAAGCCTCTGCTAACGAAGGTGACATCAATGTACGATGTACCCCTGTCGTTGTTGAATGTGGGCTTGCGGCCATCATTCAGCAGTACCAGGTCTAGCAGGAACATGGCGTCGGTCACAGTTCGCCCTCTGGAGTTGGAGACGCGGCTGCCCCATTCGGTCGCCCAGGCATCGAAGTCTCCTGCAATGATCGTCGGCCTGCGCCCTCTCGCGTAGCTTACGAGAATATCGATCATCTCTTCAAATTGGTCAGGGCTGTCGCTAGGTGGCGCATAGCAGCTGTAGATATGCACGCCTTTAATCAGCGCGTATGCAATGCCACGCATTGAATCGGCCGGCCGATCCTGGATATAAACTGGGCTGCAAAGCTTGATAGCCGCCTTACCCGACTCATCAAGGATCATGTCCGAGTTAGTGCTGCCATAGATATATGGTTCGCTAAGGAGCAAGAAGACTATGAGCAGCAGCGCAGTGATTGACATTGAGCTGAATAATGTTTATTTGATTAAACATTATAGTGGCTCTTAGCTCCTTTTAGGCTCGCCTTAAAGGTCGGGCACGCGAAACCGCCCGTCGTGTGGTTCCTGTCCACCTTACTGCTGCATATCATGCATTTTGGTGGAGCATTGCAACCCTTTGCCTTATGCCCGCGTTCGCCGCAACGCAAGCAGCAGTCAGACCAATCGGTCGCCTTGCAACTGGACGCTCGGTGGCCATAGCATAGGCACCTAAAACATCTCGTCGGTCGTACATCCTGGATGATGCGGCAACGTGACCAGCCTACGGTCACCGTGCCCGCTTTCAAGACATTGATCGCATCACTTATGCTAAGCATCACCGTCGCTATTTGGGTTCCATCCCGCATTTTACGCAGACCGCGCACTGCATCTGGATTAACCACGATGCCCTGGAACTGGGAGGCTAGACAGCCGAGGAGTTCCTCTGCTGTCGTAGCCTCATCCATTCCGCTGATGGAGCCATCCTCTGCGCCCCCGTGCGAACCGCTGCCATTTCTTTCAGCGAATCCTCTATAGCCCCTCTAAATTTGGGTAAGCTGTCTGCAGGTTTACCCTCTATCTCGAGCAGTAGCTCTCCCTGTTGCGTTCTCCTGATCTTTTTGACATGCTTCCCAAAATCATTAAGATTTGGGTCCGCTTTCAGCTTGCGGAGCATATCAGCGTAAGACGCTTCCCCAGTCTTCTTCAGGATGAGAGCCTCTGGCTTCTTGCGCAAGCGCTTAGGCTTCACCCTGGACCACTCCTCTTTACTAGCGACCTTGGCAACAGCCGCATAGCTAAGTGAGTTCGCCTCCTTTGGCTCCTCTGGAGTGGGTGTCTCCCGTTTTGAGCTCTTGCTCAACGGAGGCTTCTCTGCAGGAAGCTTCGCTATGGGAGGCTTCATTGGAGGGTCCTTCAGTAGCTTCCTTTTTAGCGCTAGTCGCAGATGGGCGGTCCAGTTTCGTCTGTCGCTCTGTCTGAGTGCCTGATTCCCTGAACGAACCCTCCTTTGGTAGACCCCCTTCGAGCTGGATCGCTCTAGAATTGAGGGCAGCCAGGTCGGAGATAGCGCCTTTAGTTTCCTTCGTGACGTGACGCTGCGTCTCGAATGCGGAAAGCACCATGTTAATTTTGGCACTCATCAAGGCCAAAATGCTCCTTAATCCCTCGTTCTCAAAACCCGACAGGTCAAGTGGCCGAATTGGCGACACGGATGGGGATTTAGACGCAATTTTTTGCGTCGGCACGCTGATAAGATTAGCCAACTTCTTCTTGCGGCAATGGATTCCCCCAATATATAGTAAGAAATTACAGAACTAATACTAATTCAAAGTAAATAAAAACCAAAAAAAAGGATTTTTTAATTAAATTAGATACTTAGCTTTAAAAATTCAAATTTGAATTTGAATAAGCCGTTTCGCGCGCAAACTGTCACACAGAAAGTATGGCAGCGCCGTTGATCTGGCAACGCCGCTCTGGCTAGATCACTGCGAACAGGTGGCAACGCTTTGCTAAATATCGGTCAACTCCACAAAAATTTATATAGAAATATAAGTTTTGTTGATATTTCGCAAATTCAGCTACTGTCCACAAATTCAAATTGTATATTTGAATTTTGCGCCCAACTGATCGAGCAGCCCTGGCAGCTCTGTTGATCTGGCAACGCCGCTTAGGTCCGATCGCTTATTAACGTAAGTTGGCAGCGCTGACAGCTGTTCTTCTCAGCTGCACCGAATTGCAAATAAGAAAAACACAGCAAATTAGCAAACGCTCGCGGTTTTTCACCCTTTTACGCGCGAAATGTAGCACATTAATACCGTGTGGATTTGGGCAGTTAAACAGCCAAACTCGCCAAGCCGACTTCGTGTTAAGGATCAATTTCGCGCAGCGTAACAAGAAACACGTCCGATTCAAGCGGGAAAAATCTCTCTCTACAGGAAACTGTAGGAGAATCTGTGCGTTCGAAGTGTACACATCGTACAGATCTTTCATGGACTCCTATTCAGAATATTATTCGCAGTTTTCAATATTCAAATATCGCACAAATTAACATTGACCGTAGGCAGTTTCCAATTGTGCCTGCTGAAGGCATCACAATTCATAAAAGTCAGGGAGCTACGTATGGCAAAGTGGTAGTCCATGGTAATTCCAGAATGCAGCGTGCTGCATTATACGTAGCTTGCAGTAGAGCAACTACTGCTTTATTATTATTCATTATTGGGAACTTTGTTCCTCCTAAGTGTCCCCAAAATAATGATAAAATGAAAGCCCAATTGAAGAAATTACGGAATGAAAAACTACTGTGTACTCATTACGATTATTTAATTAACAGTTCTTCCCTTAACATTTTCTTACATAATACTCAAAACTTGAATTCCCATCTTGTTAGTATTGCTTGGACGTTTTCAAATATATTAGTGTTGAAAATACAAAAGTCACCCTTATGCATAGTTGTGAATTATGAGGACCATGTCGTTGTTTGTCATTCACGTGGCATGGTTTACCATTCACATGCATTCACATGTTATAGAGTAATCGTTCTATTCGCTTGCAGACAACGAGACAGTTCGGTTGATTCAATCGGTTGCTTAAATAAAATAATTATTGAAGTGTCTAACAACAATAAAAGTGTTTCACTATTTGGTTGATGCCCTGGGTTATAATATGCAATACTAAATCGTATTTTATTATATTAAATTCAATAGGTTATGGGCCCAGTCACATTTGCAGCCAAGTGGTGAAATATTTTTGAATTTGCAAATAAGAATATTTAAACTTAAAAGTGAATTACATCGTTAAGTATATATATTTTATCATAGCGACGACGCGTGGTCAAAAATCAAGAAAAAAAAAACAAAAAAAAGACACGGATAAAGGAAAGAGGAATATAAAACCGTTTAACGGGGAAAAATATTCAATTTGGAAGTTTCGAGTTAGCGCACTGTTAGAGGAGAACGATTTGTTAAATGTAATTGAGAAAGAACAAACAGAAGTAAGCGGGGAAGTAAAACGGGCAGAAAGAAGTGCAAAGGGGATCATAATAGAATATTTGAGTGACTCTTTTCTAAGTTTTGTCAACAATGAAAATTCGGCAAAGTAGATTTTTGAAAAATTGGATACTATTTATGGACGTAAAAGCTTGGCATCACAACTGTCACTACGCAAGCAATTATTCTCTTTAAAACTAAAAGGTGATACTCTGCTAGTAAACCATTTTCATTTATTTGATGATTTGATAACTGAGTTAGTTGCGGCCGGAGCCAAGTTGGACGAAATGGACAAAATTGCTCACCTACTTTTTATACTTTCGACTAGCTATGAGAGCAATTTTACATTAGATTTCGTTAAGACACGGCTACTCGATCATGAAATAAAGTTAAAGGGAGTTAACAAAGACACAAGTGCTAAAGTGCTGCAAGCTATAGGCAATCGAGAGCCTAGGGAAAATACAAACAAAAACAAAGCCACGAAAATTATGAAGACTAACTATGAAGGAGTAATAACAGCTATAGAATCTCTTTTTTTGTTTTTTTTTGTTGGACGTTGACTACAATGAATGTATTTTATTAGCAAGTGGTCCAAACGACACCAAGCCGATGCTTGTTGCGCGCGGAACCCTGACGAAGTCCACCTCCCGCCTGACCGACCGAGAGGCACCGTCGCATGACGGACGACACGGAAACGCGGTAAAAATGCGAGTAGAAACGCGAGAGAAAGAAAATTAACGCGGTAGGGAATAAAAAGTCGAATAGAGGATACACGCGACATGCAAGTAAAGAATGAAAATTAAGAAAAAGAAGATAGAATGACGAGGAATAATATTAGGAGGATACTATTACTAATTAATACTAATACTAATTACGTGCTAGATAGACAAGAATTAAAGACTTCATAGCAGCGATAGAGTTAATGCTAGCTATGACGTGTTGAAGTTTATTGTAGTCCGAACATAATACCCTGAACGGATCGTGCAGTGCATAGTTCGATCTACAATAAGGAAGAGTTAGTGGAAGGTAATTACGTGTCGTTCTGCAAGGGACAGAGAAGTGTAGCTGCCTTACCAGGGTCTCACTGTCAATGTCACCTTGCATAAGGTTGTTAATAAATAAGACACCTAGCATTGTTCTGCGATTGGTTAGGGAAGGCAGGTTTAATAATAGAAGTCTATTACTTTAGGAAGGCAGTCTTAAATTTTCATCCCAGTTAAGGCCACGTAAGGCAAAAAGTAAAAAGTTCTTCTGTACAGATTCTATGCGTTCCTTATGAATAGTGTACTGGGGACACCATACGCATGACCCGTATTCGAGAATGGGACGAACAAGTGAGATGTAAAGGGTCTTTGTAAGATAAGGATCGTCAAATTCCTTAGACCATCTCTTAATAAAGCCTAAGACACCCATGGCTTTATTGACCATATTAGAAATATGATTGGAAAACTTAAGTTTTCGGTCCAAAAGAACCCCCAAATCATCAACTAGGGTGATTCTTTCCAAGGCACAACCACAAAGAGTATAAGAAGCATACTTTGGACAGGCTCGAGAGAATGTCATCAGCTTGCATTTAGAGCTGTTCAGGTTTAAAAAATTGGCACAACACCAAGAATAAAAACTATTTAGGTCGGCTTGTAAGAGTGAGTGACAGTGGTCGTCTTTAAATTGGTAACAAAGCTTTACATCATCCGCATACATGAGAGTACGGGAGTTACGTATGACCAAAGGAAGGTCATTGATGAAAAGCGTAAAAAGTAGGGGACCGAGGTGACTCCCTTGAGGAACCCCAGATGTGGCATGAAGTGAGTTTGAAAGGGTGGTTTTAAAGAGGACTCTTTGAGTTCTGTCAGTCAGATAGCTAACAATCCAACTAAGTATTTTTGGTGAAAAACCTAAAAAGTCAAGCTTATGTGCCAGAAGGGAGTGATTCACTGAGTCAAAAGCTTTACTGAAATCAGTATAAATAACATCAGTTTGAAGATTTTCCTGAAATCCTTTTACCACAAAGGATGTCAGCTCAAGTAAATTTGTCGTAGTTGAACGACGCTTTATAAATCCGTGTTGAAAAGGAGAAATAACGGATCTACAGGAATGTTGCAATTGAGGAGTTATAACATTCTCGAAAAATTTAGGTATAGCCGACAATTTAGAGATACCTCTATAATTGCTTGCATCAGACTTGCTGCCCTTTTTATGAAGGGGAATAATAAAAGATTCTTTCCAAAGAGTGAAGTTTCTAAGGACAGCGAAAATAGTTTGAGCAATGGCTTACTTAAGGAGTTGGCACAGAACCGAAGTATACAAGCGGGAACACCGTCAGGGCCTGGTGAGAAAACTGGCTTAACTAAATAAAGATCCTTGACAAGTGAGCTTTCGTTTAGAAAGGGAGTGAAGATACCATTCGAACTTGGAATGTTGTATGGATAAAAGTGAGTGTGATGTGTAGAGGGTGAATATGTCGTTTGAAAAAACTTTGCAAACAAATCGGCCATGGTTTGGTCGGTATCTGCACAAGCATTTTCAAACGTTAGTTTCGTTGGAAATGCGGGAGACTTGCGCTTCGTGTTAACAATACTATAAAACTGTTTGGGGTTCTGAGTAAACTGAACCTTGCAACGAGTTAAATAGGTCTTATAACATTTCGCGTTTAAGACTGTAAAATCTGACCGCGCGCTTAAGTAGCGAGAAAAGGCTGAAGGCGAATTATTGTTTTTATACTTTTTAAATAGACTCGACTTTAAATTTTTTAACCGTGACAACTCTCTTGTGAACCATGGCGGCTTACTCGAGGAAGTTGGATAAAAGCACGGAACACAAATATCAAAAAATGAATTAATTGTGTTATAAACAAGAGCAACAGTCGAGTTGCACACGACAGTAGGATACCCTTGGACGTATGTTGCCATAAAAAGTATTTAATTGTATAATACTAATTGCAAGCTATAAATTAATAATAATACTGGTGTGCGCTGCCACCTTGCTTCAATTTCGATATTTTGCCAATAATTTATCGCCGCAATTCCCTAAAGCGGTGTGAGCAGTAGATATCGGTATTTCTTTATAAATTTTAAATTGGTTAATATCGATAACAAGGTCCAAGGGTATAAAAATAAAAAAATAATAATAATTATCAAACCAATTTTCCATTCAATGGTTATACTTAACTATTAGATAATTAAATATAAATTATTAAAACATGCCTACATACATATTTACATATATCCTGTCATTTAGATTTCTTAATTTCTAACCTATTCCAAACATTACAAACTCATGCCTGAATACTAACAGATATCCCATTGTGATGGCTATGCAAAACCTCAAAAGTCCTAGCACTAATCTTTTCATTATCTAGTATATTTGAAAACGCCCAATCAATATGTGTATCCATATTGGTAGTGGACGTTTTCAAATCTAACAAACTCCTTAATCCTTTGCTAATCAAAAAATTATAAATACTCTTACACCTGTTAAAGGTTTTGAGGCACAAATTAAAATCTCCTAAAACTAGCAAGCTATCCCCTAAATCACCTAAACGAGAAAATTGATGAATTATCTCCTCAAATTCTATTTTAAATGTGGACAGAGGAAAGTCTGGACTTTTATATAATATAAGAAAACTTATGGCATCAAACCTAAATATGCCGAACTCAAAAACTACTGAGCCAAAAGTTTTTCTACTGCTAAAGGTATGGGAAACTCTATCTACTAGCTCGTTCTTTACATAAATTATGATGCCTGTTAAAGGCCTAATTGATTCAAGTTGAACCACAATAGTGAACCCAGGTATTTCTACAGTTTCATTGCTTATGGAAGTTTCCACGAAACATAATATTGATGACTGAAGCATCAGCTTGTCCGATCGAATATCTTCAAGATGGGAATTCAAGCTCTGAGTATTATGGAAGAAAATGTTAAGGGAAGAACTGTTAATTAAATAATCGTAATGAGTACACAGTAGTTTTTCAGTCCGCAATTTCTTCAATTGGGCTTTCACTTTATCATTATTTTGGGGAGACTTAGGAGGAACAAAATTCCCAATAATGAATAATCCTAAAGCAGTAGTTGCTCTACTGCAAGCTACGTATAATGCAGCACGCTGCATTCTGGAATTAGCATGGACTACCACTTTGCCATACGTAGCTCCCTGACTCTTATGAATTGTGATGCCTTCAGCAGGCACAATTGGAAACTGCCTACGGTCAATGTTAATTTGTGCGTTATTTGAATATTGAAAACTGCGAACAATTTTCTGAATAGGAGTCCATGAAGGATCTGTACGATGTGTACACTTCGAACGCGCAGATTCTCCTACAGTTTCCTCTGTAAATTTCATCCATAAAATGTTGGGAGTGTTGGATGTATTGAAATCTATTTGCATCAACACACCTGATGCCCCGTTTACTAATCCATCCCCTGTGTCTACATTGACCGTCATCATATACTTGGCAGTATTTTTTAGGAGAAGAGACGTACAGAGTCCCTGTGTAGCGGAAGTTTTAAAACCCTTCACTTCTTCTAATATTCTTTGTTTCCTAGCTGGTTCCAAATGGCCCGCCTTAATAAAATCTTCAGCAGTAGAGAAAAATTGCTCAGTAGCAATTGAGTTAAGTTTCGTTACATTAAATAAATCAACCTCATTATTATTACTAAACAGATGAATTGCATCATCGGGCACTGCCGATGGTTCGCATATTCTAGATTGGAAAAGGACAATATCACCGGCTGTCATACAACCCGATGCCATATTATTTAAGGCAGAAGCGAAAAGCTGATCGTCACGTTGACGCATTATCTCTGTGAGCTCAAAATACAAAAAAAGGTCCCAGAGATACGTACCAAATATTTCATGGTAAGGGTTCAGTGGTATTTGGATCGAAAATCCAACTACCTCCTACGGGCAGTAACTGTCTAAGATCACCGAATACGATGATAGAAACACCACCAAAAGGAGAAGTATTTTTGAAAATTTGCTTCAAACGAGAATCTAAATAAGAAAACATTAGAGAGCTAACCATTGATATTTCATCAATAATAATTAATTTAAGATCGATTAACCTTGAATGAAGGCTATTAACTAAATCATGGCTTAAGGCCCTTAGAGGTGCTGAGCGAGATTGATTAACAGGAAGTGAAAACATGGAATGCAGTGTCGAACCACTAATTCCGAATGCTGCTTTTCCTGTTGGTGCACATAAGAGGATTTTAACAGATGTCGGATCACCTCCTGGTATACTGTTATACATTACGGATAATGACTGAAAAATTGCTGATATAAGTCGACTCTTTCCGACTCCGGCGCCGCCTCCAACAAATTCATAAAAGACTGTATTGATTTTGGCATTATGCAAAGCATGTGTAAAATATAGCTTCTGCTTTAAATTAAGAGATCTAACTATATTAGCTAAGCTTTCCTGAGAAACTAAGGCTGGAAGCTTGATAAAACGGACATTACTATCTTCATCATTCATATCAATATTTCCATCCACATTTAAAACATTTAGATGCGGATCTATTTCAGGCAATCCTAAAACTGTGAAGCCATCATCTACCACTTCCTGTTCTCCTACTTGATTATTCTCATTTTCTGCTTCCTCTGTTAAATGGCTCAGAGCATCTTCTAGTTCCCTATCATCTAGTAAATTATATTTTCTGCGATTGTTCTCTACTAACTCCGAATTTTCCCTACAGAACAATTCACAGTCATGTGTGACTAAATCCAAATGCTCATCTCGCCATGGGGCGTAAAGCATTTTTAGCTCTCTGAAATAGTCACTTGTTTCTGTATTGACATTAAATCTCCTATACCTAATTATGCACGCAGTGGTCCTCTTTCTGTTGAAGCCGCTATTATCGCGAAGAGCGTAAACTATTGATTCAGAAGCCCTAGGCACATCATCGTCAAAGTCATCTGCATTTTCTTGGCGAGCTCCTCGTTCTGATTTGCAGTAGCTATAAAAAGCGGATATCTCAGTGCCAAATATAAATTTGTTACCTAAATGTTGTAACTTTTGCTTAATAGTTACATTGTTATTGTCTTTAATCTCATTGATTGCCTCACGCATCAACATTGAGATACCTCTCTGAGACTTGTTAATATAATTAACGACGTAGCTGCAGCAAGCATAGGGGTCTAAAATAAACTGAATATCCATATTTGCTCGCTGCAACAAAAGGAGGTGCTTGTTATAAGCGTTAAGCTTGATTGCTGCAAAAGATCGCTTCAAAAAAACTTTTGGTTTCTTTATACTTGATCTTACAGCATTAATGTAGCCCTCATAACTAAGGTTAAGTTGATCGTGGGACAAAAAGTTGTTAAAATCGTTAAAATTTTCTACGCTTTCACGATCAAATGGGAAGTCGAGCAGACTTTGAATTTTTTCGAAATTCCTACGATGCTCGGCCTAATTTGGAGCATTTTCTTCTAAAGGGAGAAGAATTTCTGTTTGAGACATGGGAGGGTATGGGATACCAAATCTACAAATTTGTTTTGACCTAATTTCTCGCCTGCAAGAGTGCCCGTGCCTATGGAGTTGATACTCCAAATATGGAGCAACGTCCGGGCAACTAGAATCAGCAGTAATAAACTGATCAATTAAGGACTTCACAGGCATAAATGTGGACTCATTCTTTAGGTCGAGCTTTGGGGCGTCTTTCAGCCAGAACATGCCATGTATATGTGGAGAGCCTCTTTGCTGAAACTCCACTCGCCAATAAAACTTGATGACCTGGTGACAACCAAAGACACCGCCATCCTTTTTCATCAGTTTTAAAACCTGTCTATATCGAAAATCGAAATATCTGGCACAGGTCACTGGGTCTGCTCTAATGAGACGAGCTTTCTCATTAAACCCCAAATTTAACGCTTCTTCTTCGGATACTTCTAGCTTGTCTACATTTTTACATAGCAAGACTAAAAGCTCCGGCCACCTATTTTCCGCTGCGGAAAATGTTATAAAAAAAGTTGGAAGCCCTACCTGCCTAATCATAGCCATCACTTTCTTTTTCTCGTCCTCCCAATGAGCAGGAGACGTGCGATTACCTTTTAAAAGCCTATAGCCATCATCATGAAGTATTAACCTATTTAAAGTTTCATCATTACGCACATCAGCAGCCGAAATGCCTTGAGTGGCAGAGTGCTTACGTAAGCAAATTCATGTGCTATTCCTAATGCTAATCATTTCTAACTTTTTGAAGTTATGAAATAATTTATCAGTTCTACAACCTCTTCTATCAAAATTCCTAAGCTCTGATCTAACTATAGTTGTAAAACTTTCCTGACATTTCCTTTTAATGCCTGCAAATATTGTGGGAAAAGCCAGCTCCTCTGAATCACAATCGGTTATCATGTCAAGAGGTCGCTGCCTTTTCTAACATTTGACACACAATGTCCCTGTCGTCTGCTGACGCAACAAATGGTACAGTCTCAGCTGAGTAAGAAGACAACCACTGCTCATTGATAGTAACCTGGTGCTTCTTATAAAGTTCTGTGTTCACTAAATACCGAATTGCATCAACTATCTTTGAGGGCCTTATGGTTTCAGCCATGAAATCATGGTTATACTCCATCCTACGCTTAAGATGAATCTGAACTACTTCGGCTTCATTAAATGCCCTGGGAAGGGAAGTTACAACATTTGCAACTGGAATTGGCACATTGATCACTGCTCCTTTAATGGCACTTTGACGTCCATATCCAAGAGACTTTATGATCATAAAAGGAAGACGGGGAGAAATCAGCCTTTCTTCTAGAGGCGTCAAGCCTTTCAGGCATTCCGGAAGCTCCGGAAAATTTAGGCCATTTGTAATAGAAGCCTTAATACTGCGGCTGCAGGTTTTGCAAAAGCTAAACCTATTATTATGGGATGGAAACATAGAGGAAAGATACAAAATATCAACACTATCTGCCTCACTACACTTTTCCTCTATGACCTCACGCGAAATTTTGTCCACTTGATGTGGAAACCACAAACCTTTGCAACATATGCAAACCTGATCGGGTCCCTGCTTGACTGTCTTATTAAAATTGGCTATTAGGCAATCTAAACTAGTTTTAACCTGCGATATCCTATCATCTGGAAGGGTATTCGCACGGTCCACTCTATTGCGGGACGCGTTTCTCCTATTCTCTGCTATCCTATTGGTGCAAATACTCCTATATAGACTCACTCTTTGCGACATATTCCTATGGGCTTCAAAGGCCTCACGTTGAGCTCGAATTCGAGCACTGCGGCGTGCACTAGTATTGCGTGCGTGAATAGGATTGTTTCTAACCTGAGACCTTTGACTTCTATCTATTGCCCTTTCTAAAATTCGCGTCTCCTGATTTTGTCGCTGAATCGCCCTTCTAACAGCATCTCGTCCGCTTTCGTTGGACCTGAATTGTGGACATTGCCTGCGCCTCGATCGACGCAAAGTATTGGCAAGTTGTTCGGCATTTCTAGTTGAATGATCAGTTCGTCAAACACGGCGACGAACTGCATCCTGCTCTCTTTCCTGAGATTGAAACTCAGCATCTTGCCTGAGACTCGAACGACGCGAAGTGTTGGCAAGTTGTTCGTCTGTTTTAATTGCAGAATCACTGCGACGTACACGGCGACGAACTGCATCCTGCTCTCTTTCCTGAGATCGAAACTCAGCATCTTGCCTGCGACTCGAACGACACGAAGTGTTGGCAAGTTGTTCGTCTGTTTTAATTGCAGAATCACTGCGACGTACACGGCGACGAACTGCATCCTGCTCTCTTTCCTGAGATCGAAACTCAGCATCTTGCCTGCGACTCGAACGACGCGAAGTGTTGGCAAGTTGTTCGTCTGTTTTAATTGCAGAATCACTGCGACGTACACGGCGACGAACTGCATCCTGCTCTCTTTCCTGAGATCGAAGGTCAGCATCTCGCCTGCGCCTCGAACGACGCGAAGTGTCAGCAAGTTGTTCTTGTAATCTGATTGGCGAAGAAGCCCGAAGAGTAGTGTGACGAATTGTGTCCGGTAATTGCTCAACGGCCCTTAATGTTCTATTACTTCTGCGGACTCGATGCTGTTGACTATCTCTAACCCTTTCAGCTTCCCTAAATTCGAAATTTTGCCTACGTTCTCTATGTGCCTCTAGATTATTTACGCGTTCCTGCTCAGAAAAGTCTATATCTGACCTATTCAAAAGATTTCTTTTTCGCTGTGTTTGACTCCTATTGCAAGCTGACTTTCTCTTAAGTCTAGGCATCTTCTAATATATAAGTTTTAAAATAATATATAGGTATGTTAAAAATAAAATTCTTATAAATTAATTTAATTTGAATATATATTTATCAAAAATTAATATATAGTTATATATATAAAATAAAGTTAGTATATTTATTTATATATATAAATATATTCATATATTTAAATAGATATATATATATTATAATTATATTCATATATTTAAATAAATATATGTATATTATTTAAAATAATTATATTATAAATGAAAATAAATATCTAATGAAAGAACAAATAATAATAAAATTTAATAAGGAAAATAAAAATAAACAAAATGTGGAAAAAAGAATAAATATAAATCAAAGAAATAATAAATTAAACCTGCAAGAAATTCCAGCGAAAATTCCAATTTGAATCGCGGAAACGAACCGATACCGATGTTCACGTACAATCACACACACTTCAGAAGAGTCTACACACATATATGTATGCATGCACAAAAATACGTTACGCTGTGTACCGCACTTTTCTAAAATTGCGCGCCACGTTCCGGGCAGGGCGCAATCATTCACACGCATAAAAAATGTTCCGTTAACGCATAACAATCACACGAGGATTTACTTATTATATACTCGACTTACCATATATTAATTTGCATTAAATGTTAAATGTATCACGAACACGCGAATTAATTATATATTGTTTTATATTTAATATCGAAAATACAAATGATAATCGACAATCGACGACGACACCGAACACGCCAATCGCAAACAACAAATTAACATAACACTGAAGCGCGCTGCCACCTTGCAACAATTTTGATACGTTGCCAATAATTTATCGCCGCAATTAAAAAGTGCGCGAAACCTTAAATTTATAATAATGATCTATAGAATCTAATATACATACAAAATATACATATATTAAAAAAACAAAGTAGAAGAAATGTTAGTACATTTTTTTCAAACATAGTTTCAATAGACGTGGGGATATAATATAATTTACACATATTAATATAATTTATATGCAAAACATATGAAATATATATCGATATGTTTAATATATATTAAAAGCTATCGATATGATAGCTCATAATATATCGTGAAATCTAAATTAATATTTATTTAATACAAAGTCAATATATAAATAAATTATTAAATAATAATAATAATATGTCTATATTAGAAATCTAGTAAATACCTGCATTCATGCATGCCGATCAACCACGCTATTGGTTGTATATAATTTTACATATGTATGTGTGTCACACAAATTAAGTATGTATAAGTGTTTGCATTTATGCACATGTATTTTGGGTAATTGACATGTGCATGAAAAAGAAGAGTCGAGAAACAGCTCGCGCTTTGCGCTCGCATCGTTTATCCTTTTCTTTCATGCACAAGTAATTTAGTTCTGACGTCATCGACAACTTCTTTGCTTTCTTCATATTCATATATACGCCACCTATTGGTTGAGTGTTAGCATATATTTATGCACATGTATTTTCGGTAATTGACATGTGCATGGAAAAGAAGAGTCGAGAAACAGCTCGCGCTTCGCGCTCGCATCGTTGTCCTTTTCTTTCATGCATAAGGAATTTAGTTCTGACGTCATCGACAAGTTCTTTGCTGGTCGAAGTGTCGAAATGGTTTATCTAATAACTTCAGTGTTTATTGTCTGATCGGATTGCAATTTGGAGGATAAGTTCATATATTATTTATCTATATATATGCTAAAGCAGAACGTTAAGAAATGAGTTCTTCGAATGTAAATAGCAATGTAAACCAAAATTGGCGGTTTGCGGGGGCGGTAGGCGTGTTATTCCAAATTGAAAATAAACTTGATCTGCGTATGGTATACAGGAATCTTCATGCTAAATTTGGTGTCCGTAGCTTTTGTAATAGCTGAGATCGCCGCGTTCATCCAGACAGACAGACAGACAGACAGACGGACAGACAGACGGACATGGCTCAATCGACTCGGCTATTGATCCTGAGCAAGAATATATATACTTTATGGGGTCTCCGAAGCCTCCTTCTGCCTGTTACATACATTTGCACAAAGTTAGTATACCCTTTTTTGACCATTTTCAATGGTCCAAGGGTATAAAAATATTGGTCGCTACTGAAATATCTGTAGACAAATATAGTTCCGACCAATCAAAATTGGAAATTAACGAATTTAATAAGTTAAAATCTGCTTTTCTAAAGCAGCGTACACGATTACACAGTTTTTCATGTTTATCCATACATGCGACAAACTCAAAAGTAACTTCAAGAGTGGGATGGTAAGGATCTTCAGGAAGAGAAAGTTTTTGTGTCCTGTTTAGACTCACTCTAGATGGATCGGAGACAAAGCATAAATCTAACGATCTGTTACTACAGTTTAAGATATGATTGACCTGTGACAATGACATATCAAACAGACCGTCGAAAAGGTCATGTTGCCGTGAAGGCAACAGAGTATTTGAGTCAACACTTGTTGTCCAATTACAATTAGAAATATTAAAGTCCCCAAGGACTGAAAAGTGATCTCTGTCTGATAACAGATTAAATATAGTCTTTATTGCCGACAAATGTTGCAAATAGACTGATAACTCCGATGACGGCGGAATATAAGAACAGGTTATATAATGAAAGAAGCCGGGGAAGTGTAATTTTACACAGAGTAATTCAATAGCAGATTGAATCTCCGGTTGTAAAAATTCCGAATTGATGGTGGAATCAACTGCAATAAGAACTCCACCACCACGACGGTCAGGTCGATCACACCTGTAGGTTGTGTACTTATTTGGAAAGACTTCAGAGTTAAGGATCTCCGGCTTTAACCAAGTCTCAGTAAACACAACAACTTGAGAAGAAAAAGAGAGACTGTTTAAATATAAAGTTGAAAGTTTAGTACAAATACCTCTAACATTTTGATATGAAAGAGTTAAGAAGCTTGTTAGTTTTTTTTGCTCGGATTTTTCTTGGCAGATGCTAAAGAAGGCAAAGGAAGTTTAATCGGTGGGCGATTTTTTTCTTCTTTGCTTCGAACTCTTTAAAAATTACGTGTTCCGGCCAAAATTGTGCGGAACATATAATGCCAAAGAGTTCGTTGGGGACACTTATTTTGAAGGACGATATGTCCCTCTCATAAGAAAACTTAAATTTTTCCACTTTTATATCCAAGGCTTGAATTTTTGCTTGAATATAAGCAGTAACATCGTTTGATGTGAGTTCAGGGGCAAGCCTGGAAACAAAAATTTGTTTCTTTTGTGGAACACCTACAAGCTTTTTTGGCGCCTCCGGTATAATACCAGAGCCGAGGTTCTCTTCTGGTAATCCAGAACTTGAACACGCCCTATGAAAATCTAATAACTGTGGCACAGGCAACGAGACCACAGCAGACATATCGGATGGTTTAGGCGTCACTGATTGCACACCCCCAATGACATTCTCTAGAAGAACCGCAGATCTCGTTACCATCGAAGGATTGGTGAACGGCATCAGCGGCTGTGTCACTGGCGTACCTGGCTGGTCAATTAGAGGGAGCTGGGTGGCGCTAACAGAAGACTTCTCTGCCCGTGTGGATTTCTTACGCTTTGGGGGATTCATTCAATAACTTAAGGTTATTGAAAGAAGAATCCAGCGCCGAGAACTGGTCGGAAAGTTTACGAAAACTTCCAAGCAGTTCCTTAAATCCAGTCTTCGTTTGACGCATAAACGAACACATGTCGTTCTCCACCTCCCTACACACATCGCAGCAATAACGCAAACCAGTGCGCTTGGCTACGGCGTCAGCCGTCGGGCCAGAAAATCCGGCACACTTCGCGTGTACTACGTTGGTACATAGCCAGCACGAAATGCTTGCCTGGGCGGCAGTCACCTGCTTAAGGCAGGATTTTTGAAACAGATTACCCCGTCCATTATAGTGGGCACCTACTGTAAAATGAGAAATGCCAAAAAGAAAACGAACAAAAACAAGAAGAGGTATGTGCGCGAGAGAAAGAAATTAGCGCGCGTAAAGAGCAGTGAGCACAGAGAGCAGAAAGATAGAGCAACAACAGTGCAGCAAAGAGAGCGGCAAAGCGTGAGAGCTGCTTAGGCGCACTCAAAGAATTACTAGAGAATAAGGAGAGAGAGCTATAGCGGTGAACTAACTACAACAACGTCGCTTACTGAAAATAAGAAGACAAAAACAAAACACTGGACAAGCAGAACCAATGCACAACAAATGTAAAATTAGCAAAGTTTAGTTTGACTAATCTACAATATAAGGCATGCACACGCGTCGTGAACGGGCTAGCAAAAGGATATATTTAAATTTAGATATTTAAACAAAACACACTGAGAGCAATTTGACATTAGACTTTGTTAAGACTCGGTTACTCGATCATGAAATTAAGTTAAAAGGAATTAACATAGACACAAGTGCTAAAGTGCTGCAAGCTATAGGCGATCGAGAGTCTAGGGAAAATACATACAAAAACAAAGCTAGGAAATCTATGAAGAAACCTTTTAAGAATAAATCTAAACTAAAATTTTTTCATTGCAAGAAATTGGGTCATATAAAGAAAGATTGCTTTCAATTAAAAAGGCAGGCAGGAAACCAGAATGTTCCCGATGGAAATAATGTTAGAGAGAGACAGGCTCAGATGGCGACAGAAACACAGCCAGTACGTGCGTTTGCATTTCTGATGAATGCAGAAGTTAGAAAGAGAAGAGAGAAGAAGAAGTTAGAAACGCAGCAAAAATGCGCATTTGCATTTATGGTGAAATTAGCAAATTGCACTGAAAAGCCAGACGAAGTAAATTTGATATTAGATTCGGGGGCATCAGATCACCTAGTGAATGATATTAATTTATTTTCGGAGTATGAGAATTTAAATTTAAACGTGGCTATTGAGATTGCAAAGCGTGGAGAATTTGTTTATGCTACTGCAAAAGGACAAGTTAAACTTAACAATTCTGGAAACAACATTACATTACATAACGTGCTGTATTGTAAGGAAATCCCGCACAATTTGCTATCCGTAAAGAAGATGATAGATGCTGGAATGTCCGTCGAGTTTAATAAGGATGGCATTAAAGTAATCAAGAACGGTAATTTGGTATTTGAAGGACTATGTGAGTATAATGTACCGACTGTTAAATTTACTTTAAATAGTAAGGTATATACATCTGCAATATCAAATGATGCGGAGTATCGCTTGTGGCATGAAAGATTGGGACATATAAGTGTTGTTCTTAGAAATTAAACGAGATGGCTTGTTTGAAGATAGTGAACTTATAAAAAACGTACAAGCAAATAGTAGTTAATTATGTGAGGCGTGTATTAACGGAAAGCAATCAAGACTAAAATTTGAAAAACACAAAAATAAAGAAAATATTGAACGCCCACTATTTGTAATTCATTCGGATGTATGCGGTCCGATTACGCCCTCTGAAATGCGTGAATTTTGTGTCGAAAAAGGTATCAGCTATCATTTAACGGTTCCTCATACCCCACAGCTGAATGGTGTTGCAGAACGGATGATTAGAACAATCACTGAAAAAGCTCGCTCTATGATTAACTGTACTAAACTAAATACAAGTTTTTGGGGTGAAGCTGTTTTGACAGCAACATATTTAATTAACAGGTCCCCAAGTAGAGCTTTAAAAAATATAAGAAAAACACCATTTGAGATGTGGCATAAAAAGAAGCCAGTATTGAAATATCTAAAGATATTTGGCTCGACAGTAAAGTGCGAAAGAGAAAATTTGACGAGATATCGATCAAAACTATACTTATCGGATATGTGCCAAATGGCTATAAGTTGTGGAATGAGAACTTAAAAAAATTTATGACAGCTAGAGATGTAGTGGTGGATAAAATAAATATGAAATCGGTGACTTCAAATGAAAATGACTCTGTGGAAAAACATGATGTTTTTGACCAGTACAGTGATTCTCTAATTGAAGAGAATGAAGAGTCGAATTTTCCATTGCAGGAAAATTGTGAATCTACGGAGAATACCGATCCAGTGGCTGAAACTGGTGATAAAATAAAAGAAAATAAAAATCAAGAACAAATTAGACGCAGTGAGAGAATTAAAGATAAACCAAAGTTATCATATAGATTTTTAGAAAAGTATCTGATGAATACCCAAATGTGCTTAAATGATATTCCCAATACATATGAAGAGATTAAAACTCGTGATGACAGAACCTTGTGGGAGTATGCCATTAAAGACGAACTGAATTCTCACTTTGTAAATAATACATGGTGCTTAGTGCAAATGCCTAAGGATAAAAACATAGTAGATTGCAAATGGGTTTTCAGTATAAAACAAGATGAAAATGGTAATTTACTTAAATATAAGGCAAGATTGGTAGCCAGGGGATTCACCCAAGAATATATGACGGATTATGATGAGACTTTTGCACCAGTTGCACGAATTTCTAGTTTTAGATATCTTTTAGCTTTTTCAAATCAATATGATTTATTGATCCATCAGATGGATGTCAAAACAGCTTTTTTAAATGGAGCACTAAAAGATGAAATCTATAAGAAAATTCCAAAAGGTTTAATACAGTATGATGGAAATAAAGTATGTAAACTTAATAAAGGCATTTATGGTCTAAAACAAGCTGCAAGGTGCTGGTTTGAGATATTTGAAAGTGCATTGCAAAATTTTGGATTTCGGAGTCTAGAAGTAGACAGATGTATATATATTCTAGATGAAGGAGATATACATAAAAATATATATCTTATATGTTGACGATATAATAATTTCTACTAGTGATTCTGAAAGAATGTCTAAATTTAAAACATATCTTTTGAATAAGTTTCAAATGACCGATCTAAATGAAATATGATATTTTATTGGCATAAAAATTGAAAGAAAAAATGATCAAATTTGTCTCAGTCAATCTGCACATATTAAAAATGTTTGAAAAAAATTTAATATGGAAGATTGTAATCCAGTTGAGACTCCACTTCCAAGCAAAATAAATTATGAGGCTTTGCAAGTAGAAGAGTCATATGAAGCACCATGTAGGAATTTGATTGGTTGTTTAATGTACGTAATGTTATGTACACGACCGGATTTAAGTACATCGATAAGTATCTTAAGTCGATATACTAACTACAATAATAGAGAATTATGGCAATGTCTTAAAAGAATTTTAAGATATCTAAAAGGAACTGTCAATTTAAAGTTATCATTTAAAAGGAATTTGAAAGTAAATAAAATACTTATGGGGTATGTTGATTCTGATTGGGCCGGAAATGAGACTGACGGAAGAAGTACTACAGGATATATATTTAAAATGTTTGAAAATTGTTCAATTTGCTGGAGTACTATGAAACAAAAATCTGTTGCTGCTTCATCTACCGAAGCTGAATATATGGCCTTATTCGAAGGAGTAAGGGAAGCATTATGGCTAAAATCATTAACAAATGAAATGAAATTAGAATTAAATGGTCCAATAGTTATTTTCGAGGATAACCAAGGTTGTATAAGTATAGCCAATAATCCCACATGCCACAAGAGAACTAAGCACATAGATATCAAATATCATTTTACCAGAGAATAAATTGAAAACAAACTAATTTGTGTTAAGTATTTTTCCACAGATTTACAATTGGCTGAAATTTTGACTGCCAGATTCATTGTACTGCGAGACCAACTGGGTCTAACTGAATCTTGAATGATCAAAATAATCTAAATGAGCAAAATGAATTTTTATATGAAGACTGAATCTTTTATATATATATACCCATAATCAAACCAAAACAATTACTAGACTAACTATTACTATGTTTATTTAAGTGAATCTTGTTAAATTTTTATTTGATTGAACTAATTGGGTTTTACTGGGTTTCCCCAATTCTTTGCAGCAAATGCTGGTTCAATAAAAGTAGCCCCAGAGAAAAACGAAAAGAATAAGAATACAAATTAGAAAACGCATGCACTCGTCTGAAAGTCATTTTTCATTTCATTAATTTTTAATCAGTTTGTGTCAGTGTGATTTTTGAGGTGGCGTGTTGAAAATACAAAAGTCACACTTATGCATAGTTGTGAATTAAGAGGACCATGTCGTTGTTTGTCATTCACATGACATGGTTTACATTCATATGCATTCACATGTTATAGAGTAATCGTTCTATTCGCTTGCAGACAACGAGACAGTGCGGTTGATTCAATCGGTTGCTTAAATAAAATAATTATTGAAGTGTCTAACAACAATAAAAGTGTTTCACTATTTGGTTGATGCCCTGGGTTATAATATACAATACTTAGTCGTATTTTATTATATTAAATTCAATAACTAGATAATGAAAAGATTAGTGCTACGACTTTTGAGGTTTTGCATAGCCATCACAATGGGATATCTGTTAGTATTCAGGATAGCATGAGTTTGTAATGTTTGGAATAGGTTAGAAATTAAGATATCTAAATGACAGGATATATGTAAATATGTATGTAGGCATATTTTAATAATACTTTAATTTAATTATCTAATAGTTAAGTATAGCTATTGAATGGAAAATTGGTTTGATAATTATTATTATTTTTATACGCTTGGACCTTGTTATCGATATTGGCCTATTTTAAAATTTGTAAAGAAATACCGATATATACTGCTCACACCGCTTTAGGATAGGCGATAAGCTATTGGCAAAATATCGAAATTGAAGCAAGGTGGCAGCGAACTGCACTATTATTATTAATTTATAGCTTGCGATTAGTATTATACAACTATATTGATACGTCTAAGGGTATCCCACTGTCGCGTGCCGCTGGACTGTTGCTCTCGTTATACCCTTGGACCATTGAAAATGGTCAAAAAAGGGTATACTAACTTTGTGCAAATGTATGTAACAGGCAGAAGGAGGCGTCGGAGACCCCATTATTATTATTATTATAGAAGAGGGAGTCTCCCAGCGGAGAAAGCGCGAGGCACTGCGACCAATATGATCTTTTGTACCCAGAATGCTCTCCCTGTCATGACAAAAGCTGTTCTGCTTCCCTAATGAAGCATAACAGATCTTTCGTCGAGGAACGGACAATCTGCTCTGGAGTTGCGATTTCCACTTGCAGATGTTTCCTCCTTGTCCATACCAAGGCCGGACAGTCACATAGAATGTGTTTGGTAGTTTCATCGTCCTCTTTGCAGAGCCTGCACTCCGCGTCCGAGGACAAACGCATTTTTCTGAGGTTGTAGTTCACCAAGTGGTGGCCACTTAGGAAGCCAACAAGGAGATAGAGGTCTCTCCTGGAGAGCAGCTTGGTCCTTCGATCAACTTTGGGATTGGTAAGCTCTTTAGCCTGCCGCATCCCTGGTTGGAAGAACCAGTAGCGTTCAGTCAATCTTCCAGCCCAGGTTTTCACAAGGGAGGAGATAGTAGACCACCCCACGCCACAGAAGGGTTCGGGGCCGAGCAAGGTGGCTGATGACCCAGCCCTCGCTAGTTCGTCCGCCAGCTCATTGCCCTGGAAGCCAGAGTGCCCAGGTACCCAAATTAGGGTGACTTTATTCCTTATTGACAGCCTCTGGAGACAATTCCAGCAGTCAGCCACCATACGCGAGCCTATTCTTTTTGAGGAGAGGGCTAGTATGGCCGCTTGGCTGTCCGAGAAGATGTATATTTTCGCTCCTCTAGTCCCCTTCTCAAGGATAAGACGGCAGCAGAACTCAATGGCGTGAACCTCTGATTGGAAAACTGTGGGCCAGTTGCCCATAGCAATCGAGGTCCTGGAGTTGGGACCATGTATTCCAGCTCCAACCCCTGTTCAGTCTTTGACCCGTCGGTGTACCAATGTATACCATTTGGGTCTCTGATGGGGTTGCCAGCATCCCAAACCCTGCGGTCCGGGATGAGGGTTCTAAATTTTGCACCAAAGAAGAGTTCCTTGGTCATAGAATCTGATCTAGTGCAGATCTCTAAGCCAGGAATGTCTTTGAGTAGGCTAGCATGCCCAGATTCGGTAGCTAGAAGCCCAGATTGGAGCTTGATTCTAAGAAGGCTCATAGCAGCAACTTCTTTTATACGGATATGCAGCGGAGTCAGATTCAAAATCGATTCCATTGCTGCAGTGGGACAGGTGCGGAGTGCACCCGTTAAGGAAAGGCAAAGCAGCCTATGCAATTTCGTGCATTTATTGATGGCAGTGACCTGCGTAACCTTGGGCCACCACACAATAGCAGCGTAGGTTACGATCGGTCTTACCATCATCTCAAAAAGCCACCTAATGGTGCAGGATTTGAGACCCCATATTCTACCAAAAAGCCTTCTACATGCCCACATGGCATGAGTGGCCTTTGATAGAGTGTTATGCAGGTGGGAGTTCCAGTTTAGTCGCTTATCAAGGGTTACCCCTAGATACTTGACTTCGTTGGAAAGTTCCACAGGAGAGCCGCCAATATGTAATTGACCAATGTCAATAAAGTAACGCTTAGTGAAGGGAACAATGATTGCCTTTTGAGGATTGATGCTAAGACCTACATCATCGCACATAGAGCATAGAGCCAGGTCGTCGGCATAGCCAATCGCTTCCACGCCCTGTTCTGCGAGTATGATTAGTAGTTCGTCAACTACTAGGGACCAGAGCAAAGGGGATAGAACCCCTCCCTGGGGACACCCTTTTACCGCACTAATGTGGGCGGTCGTCGTGTCCAGGGTAGAGGAGATAGTCCGGTGTTTGAGCATGGCGTCAATCCACCGGATTATGGGACGGGCAATGTTCCTGCGCTCAAGCGCAGTAGAGATAGACCCGTAGCCGGTATTATCGAAAGCACCCTCTATATCAAGAAAAGAGCACAGAGCAATGTTCTTTGATACGAAGGCCTTTTCGATCTTACTCACTAATTTGTGGAGAGCGACCTCTGTCGATCTACCGGCTATATACGCGAACTGCGTGGGGTGCAGAGGGTTGTTTTCCTGCAGAGAGCACCGAATGTGCAAGTCTAGGAGCCTTTCCGCAGTCTTAAGCAGAAAGGAGGTAAGGCTGATCGGTCGGTAGGACTTAGGCTGGTCAAGAGGACGATTCCCCTGTTTGGGGATGAATACCACATTGACTCTCCTCCAAGAGTTGGGTATGTGTCCCCACGTGAGACTGGCTCTAAGAAGGCCGACCAGTGGATCAAGGATATGATCCAGACTGTTTTGGAGAAGGGCTGGAAAGATTTGATCACCCCCTGGGGCTTTGAAGGGAGCGAAGGAATCTACAGCCCACTTGACCTTTTCAGGATCGAAGATGGTACCAGATAAACTGGTTCCACGTGAATCAGGTGACCAGGTGGCGTCAACATGACTGGATAGATCTGGGTTGGCCACGGAACCTGGGAAGTGAACTTGTAGTAAAAGTTCAAGTGCTTCCCTACGACCTTGAGTGAAAGAGCCATCTGCTCTTTTAAGAAGCCCTATACCATTAGACGATCCTTTGGCTAATACCTTGTGGAGCCTCGCTACCTCTGGCAGAGATTCTATGCTACCACAGTAGCTGCGCCACGTATCGCGTTTGGAGCGTCTAATGTTCTTATTATAGTTTATGAGAGCGTCCCTATAGACGTCCCAACTTATACGGTTAGATCTGGCCTTGTTAAAAAGGCTTTTAACCTTCCTTCTTTGAGCAGCCAGCTCTTCGTTCCACCAAGGAACTTTACGGTTGACCGTTAGTGTCTTCCGAACTGAGCTGGTTTCGAAGGACGTAATAAGCACATCTTGGAGCAAGTTGGCAGCAAGTTCTATCTCACTGACAGAGTTAGGATTGCTGATCAACATGTCTGCTTTCAAAGCCACAGAGGCTTTGAAGAGTTCCCAATTTGTCTTTTTAGGACAAAAGGAGTTCTGGCGGATATCGATTTGGCCAGGAAGGTCGAACCTGATGTGCTGATGGTCCGACAAGGTGGCTTCGTCTGTGACCCGCCAGTTTATAAGCGAACTCGCAATTGAGTTGCTTATTAGGGTGAGATCTAATACCTCTTCCCTAATAGAATTAATAAACGTCGGTTTACATCCGACGTTCGCTATGTCTAAATGACAACACATTAGATAGTCAAGGAGAGACTCACCACGTTTGTTGACGTCGCTGCTCCCCCAGATTGTGTGATGGGCGTTGGCATCACAGCCAATCACGAGCGGCTTGTTGTGGAGGCGGGAGAATCCCACAAGCCGCTGAACCTCTGCGGGGGGTACGTCATCCACATCGCCCGGGAAGTAAGCAGAGGCGATCACCACTTCCCGGACGCCATCAGCAGTGGCTACCTCCATAGCCGTTGCCACCAGGTCTCTGTGAATGAAGTTGGTTAAAGGAAAGTGTCTCACACTGTTATTGATCAGTATAGCAGTGCGAGGGGCACCTCCCATACGGTCATATAATAACTTACATGATCCGCATGATAGTCCACGGACGAGGCCACCTATTAACCATGGCTCTTGGACGAGAGCCAGGTCAATCTCCTCTTTACAGACGACCCTGCACAGGGTGGCTGACGCTCCTCTGGCGTGGTGCAGGTTCGCCTGGAGCACTCTAGTTGCGCTCCGCATCCTCTCTCAGCGCCTTGGTGACAAGGCCACATGCCTTGCCCCCCGAGAGTCGTTGCCTCGGATGCCCTTCGGCAGTCTGGCTGAGCTGCTCGGGGGAGGACGCCTAGCGATCCCAGTCGCGGGAGGTGCCCTTGCGGGTTGTTTGCGCCCAGCGCTGACTGTGGGTCTGGCAGGGGCCAGGAGGCGCCCGCTGCCAGCCACCGGCCTGGTGCGGCCCGTTGAGGGGTTGGGGGCGGAGACCAGAATGGTCGGGGGTTTGCGGATGGGGGCTTTCAGCGCCACTGCGGCCGCAGCACTGGTGGACGCCACCGGTGCGGCAACCACTGCTGTCGCATAGGTAGGGGACACCTTCGACGCTTCCGGAGGGATGCTGGAAGGGGGGGGTTGGATAGGGGGATGGGGGACGGGCCGGGGAGGGAGAGGCTCTGGGGACGGAGTTCTTCAGGAGAAGTTTGACTCGTCCAAAGACGAATTTCACCTTCCCGTTGCACTCCGTCAGAGCCTTATACGACTCCTCGTCGACCAATATCGCGAGGTGAGTCGTAGTACCACTGAGGGTATGCTGGACCACACGCCACAGTTTTGTCGAGAACAACTCCTCGTTTTGGATACCAAGGTATCGCAAAATATCGGCGGGTGTGAGTCCAGCACTACTGGGGAAGTATCCTCTAATGAGGTGAGCTTTGGGGAACTCAGACTCCTCCAGTAGTTTAATGTCAAGGGAGCTGATGGACCTGATGTGTCCAACGGCTCCCCTGACCCAGTCGGCAGTGCGGCTATCCTCGCACACCAGGAGCAGCCACTCATTTCGAGGTGTGCAACCCTCGAAACCCGGACTGGCACCCGATGTGGGATGAAGCAGCAGAGCCTTGGCAATGCTAGCTTTCACCGTGGCCACTTGCTCCGGTGAAAGCGGGTTTTTTGAGTCAGCCGAAGTGAAGCCCAGTTTCACGCTGCTCGACACCTGGCTGAGAGGTGGCTTTGTGGACCCTTGAGGTTCGAGGACGGTATCGTCAGCGCGCGTCCGTTTGGCCTTGGTTTCCACGGGGGGCGCGGTGGCGATAGCCAGAGCTTCTGCTCTGCTCGAACCCTTTGCGAGTGCGGCTTTGAAAAGCCTCTTCTCACGGGTCTTCATCTTCACAAAGGCGTTCTCAGAGTCCAGTCGCAGCCGCTGTATCTGAGAGCCTGCTTCCGTGAGAGCTGACCTCTGCGAGGCCACGGAAGCATCGTCAACGAGGCTGATCAGGTCAGCGTCAGCTTCAGCGTCAGAGGACATCACCTCGACGAGCTGCTGCCGGCCTGAGCAGCTATTGGACGAGAAGTCAGCACTGGCGAACTCATCGTCCAAGGGAGTCCGTGGCCTGTCCGGGTCCCCTAAAGTACCAGGGCCAAGACCCGTGGTATTGGGGGTGGAAGCCAGCAGCCCACTGGCTGCAGTGCTGTTGTTGGGGTCGGCCGTTAAGGCCTCGCCCTGGGTTGATGCTGTCGAAGTCGCATCGGACTTATCTTTTGTAAAATTAATATCCATACTTTGGACCCACGAGTAGGCGGGAAGGGAAGGTCACCCACGGCATAGCCCGCGTGCCGTGGGAAGTCTTGATGAAACTGGAGGGTGACAGGTATCCAGAGTCCGCATACTAACGACCGGGCTACCCCCCGGCCATCCGCCTTGGATTGGGGTGATTTATAGAATCACAATCTTCGCCCGACTACAATTAGTCAGCACCCCTAGCAGAGACATGACCGTGCTAGGGGCCTGCTACCAGCCGCCCTCACGTGGAGAGAATAGCCGCACTTCCGACAGTAGGAGCAAGGACGGCACGTATCCCAGCCAAAGCTGGGATTCCATGTGATTCCCCTTACTGTCTCTGACGGCTGACGGCCATCGGAGACCCCATAAAGTATATATATTCTTGCTCAGGATCAATAGCCGAGTCGATTGAGCCATGTCCGTCTGTCTGTCCGTCTGTCTGTCTGTCTGGATGAACGCGCCGATCTCAGCTATTATAAAAGCTACGGACACCAAATTTAGCATGAAGATTCCTGTATACCATACGCAGATCAAGTTTATTTTCAATTTGGAATAACACGCCTACCGCCCCCGCAAACCGCCAATTTTGGTTTACATTGCTATTTACATTCGAAGAACTCATTTCTTAACGTTCTGCTTTAGCATATATATAGAATATATGAACTTATCCTCCAAATTGCATCCGACACTTCGACCAGCAAAGAACTTGTCGATGACGTCAGAACTAAATTCCTTATGCATGAAAGAAAAGGACAACGATGCGAGCGTGAAGCGCGAGCTGTTTCTCGACTCTTCTTTTCCATGCACGTGTCAATTACCGAAAACACATGTGCATAAATATATGCTAACACTCAACCAATAGGTGGCGTATATATGAATATGAAGAAAGCAAAGAAGTTGTCGATGACGTCAGAACTAAATTCCTTATGCATGAAAGAAAAGGACTCGACTCTTCTTTTTCATGCACATGTCAATTACCCAAAATACATGTGCATAAATGCAAACACTTATACATACTTAATTTGTGTTCACACATACATATGTAAAATTATATACAACCAATAGCGTGGTTGATCGGCATGCATGAATGCAGGTATTTACTAGATTTCTAATATAGACATATTATTATTATTATTTAATAATTTATATATTGACTTTTTATTAAATAAATATTAATTTAGATTTCACGATATATTATGAGCTATCATATAGATAGCTTTTAATATATATTAAACATATCTATATATATTTCATATGTTTTGCATATAAATTATATTAATATGTGTAAATTATATTATATCCCCACGTCTATTGAAACTATGTTTGAAAAAAATGTACTAACATTTCTTCTACTTTGTTTTTTTAATATATGTATATTTTGTATGTATATTAGATTCTATAGATCATTATTATAAATTTAAGGTTTCGCGCACTTTTTAATTGCGGCGATAAATTATTGGCAACGTATCAAAATTGTTGCAAGGTGGCAGCGCGCTTCAGTGTTATGTTAATTTGTAGTTTGCGATTGGCGTGTTCGGTGTCGTCGTCGATTGTCGATTATCATTTGTATTTTCGATATTAAATATAAAATAATATATAATTAATTCGCGTGTTCGTGATACATTTAACATTTAATGCAAATTAATATAAGTCGAGTATATAATAAGTAAATCATCGTGTGTGATTGTTATGCGTTAACGAAACATTTTTTATGCGTGTGAATGATTGCGCCCTGCCCGGAACGTGGCGCGCAATTTTAGAAAAGTGCGGTACACAGCGTAACGTATTTTTGTGCATGCATACATATATGTGTATAGACTCTTCTGAAGTGTGTGTGATTGTACGTGAACATCGGTATCGGTTCGTTTCCGCGATTCAAATTGGAATTTTCGCTGGAATTTCTTGCAGGTTTAATTTATTATTTCTTTGATTTATATTTATTCTTTTTTCCACATTTTGTTTATTTTTATTTTCCTTATTAAATTTTATTATTATTTGTTCTTTCATTAGATATTTATTTTCATTTATAATATAATTATTTTAAATAATATACATATATTTATTTAAATATATGAATATAATTATAATATATATATATCTATTTAAATATATGAATATATTTATATATATAAATAAATATACTAACTTTATTTTATATATATAACTATATATTAATTTTTGATAAATATATATTCAAATTAAATTAATTTATAAGAATTTTATTTTTAACATACCTATATATTATTTTAAAACTTATATATTAGAAGATGCCCAGACTTAAGAGAAAGTCAGCTTGCAATAGGAGTCAAACACAGCGAAAAAGAAATCGTTTGAATAGGTCAGATATAGACTTTTCTGAGCAGGAACGCGTAAATAATCTAGAGGCACATAGAGAACGTAGGCAAAATTTCGAATTTAGGGAAGCTGAAAGGGTTAGAGATAGTCAACAGCATCGAGTCCGCAGAAGTAATAGAACATTTAGGGCCGTTGAGCAATTACCGGACACAATTCGTCACACTACTCTTCGGGCTTCTTCGCCAATCAGATTACAAGAACAACTTGCTGACACTTCGCGTCGTTCGAGGCGCAGGCGAGATGCTGACCTTCGATCTCAGGAAAGAGAGCAGGATGCAGTTCGTCGCCGTGTACGTCGCAGTGATTCTGCAATTAAAACAGACGAACAACTTGCCAACACTTCGCGTCGTTCGAGTCGCAGGCAAGATGCTGAGTTTCGATCTCAGGAAAGAGAGCAGGATGCAGTTCGTCGCCGTGTACGTCGCAGTGATTCTGCAATTAAAACAGACGAACAACTTGCCAACACTTCGCGTCGTTCGAGTCGCAGGCAAGATGCTGAGTTTCGATCTCAGGAAAGGGAGCAGGATCCAGTTCGTCGCCGTGTTCGACGAACTGATCATTCAACTAGAAATGCCGAACAACTTGCCAATACTTTGCGTCGATCGAGGCGCAGGCAATGTCCACAATTCAGGTCCAACGAAAGCGGACGAGATGCTGTTAGAAGGGCGATTCAGCGACAAAATCAGGAGACGCGAATTTTAGAAAGGGCAATAGATAGAAGTCAAAGGTCTCAGGTTAGAAACAATCCTATTCGTAGGATTGTTGAGCAGGCACGCAATACTAGTGCACGCCGCCGTGCTTGAATTCGAGCTCAACGTGAGGCCTTTGAAGCCCATAGGAATATGTCGCAAAGAGTGAGTCTATATAGGAGTATTTGCACCAATAGGATAGCAGAGAATAGGAGAAACGCGTCCCGCAATAGAGTGCACCGTGCGAATACCCTTCCAGATGATAGGATATCGCAGGTTAAAACTAGTTTAGATTGCCTAATAGCCAATTTTAATAAGACAGTCAAGCAGGGACCCGATCAGGTTTGCATATGTTGCAAAGGTTTGTGGTTTCCACATCAAGTGGACAAAATTTCGCGTGAGGTCATAGAGGAAAAGTGTAGTGAGGCAGATAGTGTTGATATTTTGTATCTTTCCTCTATGTTTCCATCCCATAATAATAGGTTTAGCTTTTGCAAAACCTGCAGCCGCAGTATTAAGTCAGGGAAAAAACTAAAGGCTTCTATTACAAATGGCCTACATTTTCCGGAGCTTCCGGAATGCCTGAAAGGCTTGACGCCTCTAGAAGAAAGGCTGATTTCTCCCCGTCTTCCATTTATGATCATAAAGTCTCTTGGATATGGACGTCAAAGTGCCATTAAAGGAGCAGTGATCAATGTGCCAATTCCAGTTGCAAATGTTGTAACTTCCCTTCCCAGGGCATTTAATGAAGCCGAAGTAGTTCAGATTCATCTTAAGCGTAGGATGGAGTATAACCATGATTTCATGGCTGAAACCATAAGGCCCTCAAAGATAGTTGATGCAATTCGGTATTTAGTGAACACAGAACTTTATAAGAAGCACCAGGTTACTATCAATGAGCAGTGGTTGTCTTCTTACTCAGCTGAGACTGTACCATTTGTTGCGTCAGCAGATGACAGGGACATTGTGTGTCAAATGTTAGAAAAGGCAGCACAACCTAATGAGCATAGAGTAGTAGAAGAATAGGTAGAGTTGAATCCAGGAGGTCAAGAAACCTTCATGGAAAATGTCCCTGTTGAAAACATAGATATTCCTCGAATTGCTATAGCACCAGGAGAGGGTCAGCGACCTCTTGACATGATAACCGATTGTGATTCAGAGGAGCTGGCTTTTCCCACAATATTTGCAGGCATTAAAAGGAAATGTCAGGAAAGTTTTACAACTGTAGTTAGATCAGAGCTTAGGAATTTTGATAGAAGAGGTTGTAGAACTGATAAATTATTTCATAACTTCAAAAAGTTAGAAATGATTAGCATTAGGAATAGCACATCAATTTGCTTACGTAAGCACTCTGCCACTCAAGGCATTTCGGCTGCTGATGTGCGTAATGATGAAACTTTAAATAGGTTAATACTTCATGATGATGGCTATAGGCTTTTAAAATGTATTCCACGTCTCCTGCTCATTGGGAGGACGAGAAAAAGAAAGTGATGGCTATGATTAGGCAGGTAGGGCTTCCAACTTTTTTTATAACATTTTCCGCAGCGGAAACTAGGTGGCCGGAGCTTTTAGTCTTGCTATGTAAAAATGTAGACAAGCTAGAAGTATCCGAAGAAGAAGCGTTAAATTTGGGGTTTAATGAGAAAGCTCGTCTCATTAGAGCAGACCCAGTGACCTGTGCCAGATATTTCGATTTTCGATATAGACAGGTTTTAAAACTGATGAAAAAGGAAGGCGGTGTCTTTGGTTGTCACCAGGTCATCAAGTTTTATTGGCGAGTGGAGTTTCAGCAAAGAGGCTCTCCACATATACATGGAATGTTCTGGCTGAAAGACGCCCCAAAGCTCGACCTAAAGAATGAGTCCACATTTATGCCTGTGAAGTCCTTTATTGATCAGTTTATTACTGCTGATTCTAGTTGCCCGGACGTTGCTCCATATTTGGAGTATCAACTCCATAGTCACGGGCACTCTTGCAGGCGAGAAATTAGGTCAAAACAAATTTGTAGATTTGGTATCCCATACCCTCCCATGCCTCAAACAGAAATTCTTCTCCCTTTAGAAGAAAATGCTCCAAATTTGGCCGAGCATCGTAGGAATTTCGAAAAAATTCAAAGTCTGCTCGACTTCCCATTTGATCGTGAAAGCGTAGAAAATTTTAACGATTTTAACAACTTTTTGTCCCACGATCAACTTAACCTTAGTTATGAGGGCTACATTAATGCTGTAAGATCAAGTATAAAGAAACCAAAAGTTTTTTTGAAGCGATCTTTTTCAGCAATCAAGCTTAACGCTTATAACAAGCACCTCCTTTTGTTGCAGCGAGCAAATATGGATATTCAGTTTATTTTAGACCCCTATGCTTGCTGCAGCTACGTCGTTAATTATATTAACAAGTCTCAGAGAGGTATCTCAATGTTGATGCGTGAGGCAATCAATGAGATTAAAGACAATAACAATGTAACTATTAAGCAAAAGTTACAACATTTAGGTAACAAATTTATATTTGGCACTGAGATATCCGCTTTTTATAGCTACTGCAAATCAGAACGAGGAGCTCGCCAAGAAAATGCAGATGACTTTGACGATGATGTGCCTAGGGCTTCTGAATCAATAGTTTACGCTCTTCGCGATAATAGTGGCTTCATCAGAAAGAGGACCACTGCGTGCATAATTAGGTATAGGAGATTTAATGTCAATACAGAAACAAGTGACTATTTCAGAGAGCTAAAAATGCTTTACGCCCCATGGCGAGATGAGCATTTGGATTTAGTCACACATGACTGTGAATTTTTCTGTAGGGAAAATTCGGAGTTAGTAGAGAACAATCGCAGAAAATATAATTTACTAGATGATAGGGAACTAGAAGATGCTCTGAGCCACTTAACAGAGGAAGCAGAAAATGAGAATAATCAAGTAGGAGAACAGGAAGTGGTAGATGATGGATTAGGATTGCCTGAAATAGATCCACATCTAAATGTTTTAAATGTGGATGGAAATATTGATATGAATGATGAAGATAGTAATGTCCGTTTTATCAAGCTTCCAGCCTTAGTTTCTCAGGAAAGCTTAGCTAATATAGTTAGATCTCTTAATTTAAAGCAGAAGCTATATTTTACACATGCTTTGCATAATGCCAAAATCAATACAGTCTTTTATGAATTTGTTGAAGGCGGCGCCGGAGTCGGAAAGAGTCGACTTATATCAGCAATTTTTCAGTCATTATCCGTAATGTATAACAGTATACCAGGAGCTGATCCGACATCTGTTAAAATCCTCTTATGTGCACCAACAGGAAAAGCAGCATTCGGAATTAGTGGTTCGACACTGCATTCCATGTTTTCACTTCCTGTTAATCAATCTCGCTCAGCACCTCTAAGGGCCTTAAGCCATGATTTAGTTAATAGCCTTCATTCAAGGTTAATCGATCTTAAATTAATTAATATTGATGAAATATTAATGGTTAGCTCTCTAATGTTTTCTTATTTAGATTCTCGTTTGAAGCAAATTTTCAAAAATACTTCTCCTTTTGGCGGTGTTTCTATCATCGTATTCGGTGATCTTAGACAGTTACAGCCCGTAGGAGGTAGTTGGATTTTCGATCCAAATACCACTGACCCTTACCATGAAATATTTGGTACGTATCTCTGGGACCTTTTTTTGTATTTTGAGCTCACAGAGATAATGCGTCAACGTGACGATCAGCTTTTCGCTTCTGCCTTAAATAATATGGCATCGGGTTGTATGACAGCCGATGATATTGTCCTTTTCCAATCTAGAATATGCGAACCATCGGCAGTGCCCGATGATGCAATTCATCTGTTTAGTAATAATAATGAGGTTGATTTATTTAATGTAACGAAACTTAACTCAATTGCTACTGAGCAATTTTTCTCTACTGCTGAAGATTTTATTAAGGCGGGCCATTTGGAACCAGCTAGGAAACAAAGAATATTAGAAGAAGTGAAGGGTTTTAAAACTTCCGCTACACAGGGACTCTGTACGTCTCTTCTCCTAAAAAATACTGCCAAGTACATGATGACGGTCAATGTAGACACAGGGGATGGATTAGTAAACGGGGCATCAGGTGTGTTGATGCAAATAGATTTCAATACATCCAACACTCCCAACATTTTATGGATGAAATTTACAGAGGAAACTGTAGGAGAACCTGCGCGTTCGAAGTGTACACATCGTACAGATCCTTCATGGACTCCTATTCAGGAAATTGTTCGGAGTTTTCAATATTCAAATATCGCACAAATTAACATTGACCGTAGGCAGTTTCCAATTGTGCCTGCTGAAGGCATCACAATTCATAAGAGTCAGGGAGCTACGTATGGCAAAGTGGTAGTCCATGCTAATTCCAGAATGCAGCGTGCTGCATTATACGTAGCTTGCAGTAGAGCAACTACTGCTTTAGGATTATTCATTATTGGGAATTTTGTTCCTCCTAAGTCTCCCCAAAATAATGATAAAGTGAAAGCCCAATTGAAGAAATTGCGGACTGAAAAACTACTGTGTACTCATTACGATTATTTAATTAACAGTTCTGCCCTAAACATTTTCTTCCATAATACTCAGAGCTTGAATTCCCATCTTGAAGATATTCGATCGGACAAGCTGATGCTTCAGTCATCAATATTATGTTTCGTGGAAACTTCCATAAGCAATGAAACTGTAGAAATACCTGGGTTCACTATTGTGGTTCAACTTGAATCAATTAGGCCTTTAACAGGCATCAGTAGATAGAGTTTCCCATACCTTTAGCAGTAGAAAAACTTTTGGCTCAGTAGTTTTTGAGTTCGGCATATTTAGGTTTGATGCCATAAGTTTTCTTATATTATATAAAAGTCCAGACTTTCCTCTGTCCACATTTAAAATGGAATTTGAGGAGATAGTTCATCAATTTTCTCGTTTAGGTGATTTAGGGGATAGCTTGCTAGTTTTAGGAGATTTTAATTTGTGCCTCAAAACCTTTAACAGGTGTAAGAGTATTTATAATTTTTTGATTAGCAAAGGATTAAGGAGTTTGTTAGATTTGAAAACGTCCACTACCAATATGGATACACATATTGATTGGGCGTTTTCAAATATACTAGATAATGAAAAGATTAGTGCTAGGACTTTTGAGGTTTTGCATAGCCATCACAATGGGATATCTGTTAGTATTCAGGCATGAGTTTGTAATGTTTGGAATAGGTTAAAAATTAAGAAATCTAAATGACAGGATATATGTAAATATGTATGTAGGCATATTTTAATAATTTATATTTAATTATCTAATAGTTAAGTATAACCATTGAATGGAAAATTGGTTTGATAATTATTATTATTTTTTTATTTTTATACCCTTGGACCTTGTTATCGATATTAACCAATTTAAAATTTATAAAGAAATACCGATATCTACTGCTCACACCGCTTTAGGGAATTGCGGCGATAAATTATTGGCAAAATATCGAAATTGAAGCAAGGTGGCAGCGCACTCCAGTATTATTATTAATTTATAGCTTGCAATTAGTATTATACAATTAAATACTTTTTATGGCAACATACGTCCAAGGGTATCCTACTGTCGTGTGCAACTCGACTATTGCTCTTGTTATACCCTTGGACCATTGAAAATGGTCAAAAAAGGGTATACTAACTTTGTGCAAATGTATGTAACAGGCAGAAGGAGGCTTCGGAGACCCCATAAAGTATATATATTCTTGCTCAGGATCAATAGCCGAGTCGATTGAGCCATGTCCGTCTGTCTGTCCGTCTGTCCGTCTGTCTGTCTGTCTGGATGAACGCGCCGATCTCAGCTATTACAAAAGCTACGGACACCAAATTTAGCATGAAGATTCCTGTATACCATACGCAGATCAAGTTTATTTTCAATTTGGAATAACACGCCTACCGCCCCCGCAAACCGCCAATTTTGGTTTACATTGCTATTTACATTCGAAGAACTCATTTCTTAACGTTCTGCTTTAGCATATATATAGATAAATAATTTATGAACTTATCCTCCAAATTGCAATCCGATCAGACAATAAACACTGAAGTTATTAGATAAACCATTTCGACACTTCGACCAGCAAAGAACTTGTCGATGACCTCAGAACTAAATTCCTTATGCATGAAAGAAAAGGACAACGATGCGAGCGCGAAGCGCGAGCTGTTTCTCGACTCTTCTTTTCCATGCACATGTCAATTACCGAAAATACATGTGCATAAATATATGCTAACACTCAACCAATAGGTGGCGTATATATGAATATGAAGAAAGCAAAGAAGTTGTCGATGACGTCAGAACTAAATTACTTGTGCATGAAAGAAAAGGATAAACGATGCGAGCGCGAAGCGCGAGCTGTTTCTCGACTCTTCTTTTTCATGCACATGTCAATTACCCAAAATACATGTGCATAAATGCAAACACTTATACATACTTAATTTGTGTTCACACATACATATGTAAAATTATATACAACCAATAGCGTGGTTGATCGGCATGCATGAATGCAGGTATTTACTAGATTTCTAATATAGACATATTATTATTATTATTTAATAATTTATATATTGACTTTTTATTAAAGAAATATTAATTTAGATTTCACGATATATTATGAGCTATCATATCGATAGCTTTTAATATATATTAAACATATCGATATATATTTCATATGTTTTGCATATAAATTATATTAATATGTGTAAATTATATTATATCCCCACGTCTATTGAAACTATGTTTGAAAAAAAATGTACTAACATTTCTTCTACTTTTTTTTTTAATATATGTATATTTTGTATGTATATTAGATTCTATAGATCATTATTATAAATTTAAGGTTTCGCGCACTTTTTAATTGCGGCGATAAATTATTGGCAACGTATCAAAATTGTTGCAAGGTGGCAGCGCGCTTCAGTGTTATGTTAATTTGTAGTTTGCGATTGGCGTGTTCGGTGTCGTCGTCGATTGTCGATTATCATTTGTATTTTCGATATTAAATATAAAATAATATATAATTAATTCGCGTGTTCGTGATACATTTAACATTTAATGCAAATTAATATAAGTCGAGTATATAATAAGTAAATCCTCGTGTGTGATTGTTATGCGTTAACGGAACATTTTTTATGCGTGTGAATGATTGCGCCCTGCCCGGAACGTGGCGCGCAATTTTAGAAAAGTGCGGTACACAGCGTAACGTATTTTTGTGCATGCATACATATATGTGTATAGACTCTTCTGAAGTGTGTGTGATTGTACGTGAACATCGGTATCGGTTCGTTTCCGCGATTCAAATTGGAATTTTCGCTGGAATTTCTTGCAGGTTTAATTTATTATTTCTTTGATTTATATTTATTCTTTTTCCACATTTTGTTTATTTTTATTTTCCTTATTAAATTTTATTATTATTTGTTCTTTCATTAGATATTTATTTTCATTTATAATATAATTATTTTAAATAATATACATATATTTATTTAAATATATGAATATAATTATAATATATATATATCTATTTAAATATATGAATATATTTATATATATAAATAAATATACTAACTTTATTTTATATATATAACTATATATTAATTTTTGATAAATATATATTCAAATTAAATTAATTTATAAGAATTTTATTTTTAACATACCTATATATTATTTTAAAACTTATATATTAGAAGATGCCTAGACTTAAGAGAAAGTCAGCTTGCAATAGGAGTCAAACACAGCGAAAATGAAATCGTTTGAATAGGTCAGATATAGACTTTTCTGAGCAGGAACGCGTAAATAATCTAGAGGCACATAGAGAACGTAGGCAAAATTTCGAATTTAGGGAAGCTGAAAGGGTTAGAGATAGTCAACAGCATCGAGTCCGCAGAAGTAATAGAACATTTAGGGCCGTTGAGCAATTACCGGACACAATTCGTCACACTACTCTTCGGGCTTCTTCGCCAATCAGATTACAAGAACAACTTGCTGGCACTTCGCGTCGTTCGAGGCGCAGGCGAGATGCTGACCTTCGATCTCAGGAAAGAGAGCAGGATGCAGTTCGTCGCCGTGTACGTCGCAGTAATTCTGCAATTAAAACAGACGAACAACTTGCCAACACTTCGCGTCGTTCGAGTCGCAGGCAAGATGCTGAGTTTCGATCTCAGGAAAGAGAGCAGGATGCAGTTCGTCGCCGTGTACGTCGCAGTGATTCTGCAATTAAAACAGACGAACAACTTGCCAACACTTCGCGTCGTTCGAGTCGCAGGCAAGATGCTGAGTTTCGATCTCAGGAAAGAGAGCAGGATGCAGTTCGTCGCCGTGTACGTCGCAGTGATTCTGCAATTAAAACAGACGAACAACTTGCCAACACTTCGCGTCGTTCGAGTCGCAGGCAAGATGCTGAGTTTCGATCTCAGGAAAGAGAGCAGGATGCAGTTCGTCGCCGTGTTCGACGAACTGATCATTCAACTAGAAATGCCGAACAACTTGCCAATACTTTGCGTCGATCGAGGCGCAGGCAATGTCCACAATTCAGGTCCAACGAAAGCGGACGAGATGCTGTTAGAAGGGCGATTCAGCGACAAAATCAGGAGACGCGAATTTTAGAAAGGGCAATAGATAGAAGTCAAAGGTCTCAGGTTAGAAACAATCCTATTCGTAGGATTGTTGAGCAGGCACGCAATACTAGTGCACGCCGCAGTGCTCGAATTCGAGCTCAACGTGAGGCCTTTGAAGCCCATAGGAATATGTCGCAAAGAGTGAGTCTATATAGGAGTATTTGCACCAATAGGATAGCAGAGAATAGGAGAAACGCGTCCCGCAATAGAGTGGACCGTGCGAATACCCTTCCAGATGATAGGATATCGCAGGTTAAAACTAGTTTAGATTGCCTAATAGCCAATTTTAATAAGACAGTCAAGCAGGGACCCGATCAGGTTTGCATATGTTGCAAAGGTTTGTGGTTTCCACATCAAGTGGACAAAATTTCGCGTGAGGTCATAGAGGAAAAGTGTAGTGAGGCAGATAGTGTTGATATTTTGTATCTTTCCTCTATGTTTCCATCCCATAATAATAGGTTTAGCTTTTGCAAAACCTGCAGCCGCAGTATTAAGTCAGGGAAAAAACCAAAGGCTTCTATTACAAATGGCCTAAATTTTCCGGAGCTTCCGGAATGCCTGAAAGGCTTGACGCCTCTAGAAGAAAGGCTGATTTCTCCCCGTCTGCCTTTTATGATCATAAAGTCTCTTGGATATGGACGTCAAAGTGCCATTAAAGGAGCAGTGATCAATGTGCCAATTCCAGTTGCAAATGTTGTAACTTCCCTTCCCAGGGCATTTAATGAAGCCGAAGTAGTTCAGATTCATCTTAAGCGTAGGATGGAGTATAACCATGATTTCATGGCTGAAACCATAAGGCCCTCAAAGATAGTTGATGCAAGTCGGTATTTAGTGAACACAGAACTTTATAAGAAGCACCAGGTTACTATCAATGAGCAGTGGTTGTCTTGAGACTGACACTGTACCATTTGTTGCGTCAGCAGACGACAGGGATATTGTGTGTCAAATGTTAGAAAAGGCAGCACAACCTAATGAGCATAGAGTAGTAGAAGAAGAGGTAGAGTTGAATCCAGGAGGTTAAGAAACCTTCATGGAAAATGTCCCTGTTGAAAACATAGATATTCCTCGAATTGCTATAGCACCAGGAGAGGGTCAGCGACCTCTTGACATGATAACCGATTGTGATTCAGAGGAGCTGGCTTTTCCCACAATATTTGCAGGCATTAAAAGGAAATGTCAGGAAAGTTTTACAACTATAGTTAGATCAGAGCTTAGGAATTTTGATAGAAGAGGTTGTAGAACTGATAAATTATTTCATAACTTCAAAAAGTTAGAAATGATTAGCATTAGGAATAGCACATCAATTTGCTTACGTAAGCACTCTGCCACTCAAGGCATTTCGGCTGCTGATGTGCGTAATGATGAAACTTTAAATAGGTTAATACTTCATGATGATGGCTATAGGCTTTTAAAAGGTAATCGCACGTCTCCTGCTCATTGGGAGGACGAGAAAAAGAAAGTGATGGCTATGATTAGGCAGGTAGGGCTTCCAACTTTTTTTATAACATTTTCCGCAGCGGAAAATAGGTGGCCGGAGCTTTTAGTCTTGCTATGTAAAAATGTAGACAAGCTAGAAGTATCCGAAGAAGAAGCGTTAAATTTGGGGTTTAATGAGAAAGCTCGTCTCATTAGAGCAGACCCAGTGACCTGTGCCAGATATTTCGATTTTCGATATAGACAGGTTTTAAAACTGATGAAAAAGGAAGGCGGTGTCTTTGGTTGTCACCAGGTTATCAAGTTTTATTGGCGAGTGGAGTTTCAGCAAAGAGGCTCTCCACATATACATGGCATGTTCTGGCTGAAAGACGCCCCAAAGCTCGACCTAAAGAATGAGTCCACATTTATGCCTGTGAAGTCCTTTATTGATCAGTTTATTACTGCTGATTCTAGTTGCCCGGACGTTGCTCCATATTTGGAGTATCAACTCCATAGTCACGGGCACTCTTGCAGGCGAGAAATTAGGTCAAAACAAATTTGTAGATTTGGTATCCCATACCCTCCCATGCCTCAAACAGAAATTCTTCTCCCTTTAGAAGAAAATGCTCCAAATTTGGCCGAGCATCGTAGGAATTTCGAAAAAATTCAAAGTCTGCTCGACTTCCCATTTGATCGTGAAAGCGTAGAAAATTTTAACGATTTTAACAACTTTTTGTCCCACGATCAACTTAACCTTAGTTATGAGGGCTACATTAATGCTGTAAGATCAAGTATAAAGAAACCAAAAGTTTTTTTGAAGCGATCTTTTGCAGCAATCAAGCTTAACGCTTATAACAAGCAGCTCCTTTTGTTGCAGCGAGAAAATATGGATATTCAGTTTATTTTAGACCCCTATGCTTGCTGCAGCTACGTCGTTAATTATATTAACAAGTCTCAGAGAGGTATCTCAATGTTGATGCGTGAGGCAATCAATGAGATTAAAGACAATAACAATGTAACTATTAAGCAAAAGTTACAACATTTAGGTAACAAATTTATATTTGGCACTGAGATATCCGCTTTTTATAGCTACTGCAAATCAGAACGAGGAGCTCGCCAAGAAAATGCAGATGACTTTGACGATGATGTGCCTAGGGCTTCTGAATCAATAGTTTACGCTCTTCGCGATAATAGTGGCTTCATCAGAAAGAGGACCACTACGTGCATAATTAGGTATAGGAGATTTAATGTCAATACAGAAACAAGTGACTATTTCAGAGAGCTAAAAATGCTTTACGCCCCATGGCGAGATGAGCATTTGGATTTAGTCACACATGACTGTGAATTGTTCTGTAGGGAAAATTCGGAGTTAGTAGAGAACAATCGCAGAAAATATAATTTACTAGATGATAGGGAACTAGAAGATGCTCTGAGCCACTTAACAGAGGAAGCAGAAAATGAGAATAATCAAGTAGGAGAACAGGAAGTGGTAGATGAAATAGATCCACATCTAAATGTTTTAAATGTGGATGGAAATATTGATATGAATGATGAAGATAGTAATGTCCGTTTTATCAAGCTTCCAGCCTTAGTTTCTCAGGAAAGCTTAGCTAATATAGTTAGATCTCTTAATTTAAAGCAGAAGCTATATTTTACACATGCTTTGCATAATGCCAAAATCAATACAGTCTTTTATGAATTTGTTGGAGGCGGCGCCGGAGTCGGAAAGAGTCGACTTATATCAGCAATTTTTCAGTCATTATCCGTAATGTATAACAGTATACCAGGAGCTGATCCGACATCTGTTAAAATCCTCTTATGTGCACCAACAGGAAAAGCAGCATTCGGAATTAGTGGTTCGACACTGCATTCCATGTTTTCACTTCCTGTTAATCAATCTCGCTCAGCACCTCTAAGGGCCTTAAGCCATGATTTAGTTAATAGCCTTCATTCAAGGTTAATCGATCTTAAATTAATTATTATTGATGAAATATCAATGGTTAGCTCTCTAATGTTTTCTTATTTATATTCTCGTTTGAAGCAAATTTTCAAAAATACTTCTCCTTTTGGTGGTGTTTCTATCATCGTATTCGGTGATCTTAGACAGTTACAGCCCGTAGGAGGTAGTTGGATTTTCGATCCAAATACCACTGACTCTTACCATGAAATATTTGGTACGTATCTCTGGGACCTTTTTTTGTATTTTGAGCTCACAGAGATAATGCGTCAACGTGACGATCAGCTTTTCGCTTCTGCCTTAAATAATATGGCATCAGGTTGTATGACAGCCGATGATATTGTCCTTTTCCAATCTAGAATATGCGAACCATCGGCAGTGCCCGATGATGCAATTCATCTGTTTAGTAATAATAATGAGGTTGATTTATTTAATGTAACGAAACTTAACTCAATTGCTACTGAGCAATTTTTCTCTACTGCTGAAGATTTTATTAAGGCGGGCCATTTGGAACCAGCTAGGAAACAAAGAATATTAGAAGAAGTGAAGGGTTTTAAACTTCCGCTACACAGGGACTCTGTACGTCTCTTCTCCTAAAAAATACTGCCAAGTACATGATGACGGTGAATGTAGACACAGGGGATGGATTAGTAAACGGGGCATCAGGTGTGTTGATGCAAATAGATTTCAATACATCCAACACTCCCAACATTTTATGGATGAAATTTACAGAGGAAACTGTAGGAGAATCTGCGCGTTCGAAGTGTACACATCGTACAGATCCTTCATGGACTCCTATTCAGAAAATTGTTCGCAGTTTTCAATATTCAAATAACGCACAAATTAACATTGACCGTAGGCAGTTTCCAATTGTGCCTGCTGAAGGCATCACAATTCATAAGAGTCAGGGAGCTACGTATGGCAAAGTGGTAGTCCATGCTAATTCCAGAATGCAGCGTGCTGCATTATACGTAGCTTGCAGTAGAGCAACTACTGCTTTAGGATTATTCATTATTGGGAATTTTGTTCCTCCTAAGTCTCCCCAAAATAATGATAAAGTGAAAGCCCAATTGAAGAAATTGCGGACTGAAAAACTACTGTGTACTCATTACTATTATTTAATTAACAGTTCTTCCCTTAACATTTTCTTCCATAATACTCAGAGCTTGAATTCCCATCTTGAAAATATTCGATCGGACAAGCTGATGCTTCAGTCATCAATATTATGTTTCGTGGAAACTTCCATAAGCAATGAAACTGTAGAAATACCTGGGTTCACTATTGTGGTTCAACTTGAATCAATTAGGCCTTTAACAGGCATCATAATTTATGTAAAGAACGAGCAGTAGATAGAGTTTCCCATACCTTTAGCAGTAGAAAAACTTTTGGCTCAGTAGTTTTTGAGTTCGGCATATTTAGGTTTGATGCCATAAGTTTTCTTATATTATATAAAAGTCCAGACTTTCCTCTGTCCACATTTAAAATAGAATTCGAGGAGATAATTCATCAATTTTCTCGTTTAGGTGATTTAGGGGATAGCTTGCTAGTTTTAGGAGATTTTAATTTGTGCCTCAAAACCTTTAACAGGTGTAAGAGTATTTATAATTTTTTGATTAGCAAAGGATTAAGTAGTTTGTTAGATTTGAAAACGTCCACTACCAATATGGATACACATATTGATTGGGCGTTTTCAAATATACTAGATAATGAAAAGATTAGTGCTAGGACTTTTGAGGTTTTGCATAGCCATCACAATGGGATATCTGTTAGTATTCAGGCATGAGTTTGTAATGTTTGGAATAGGTTAGAAATTAAGAAATCTAAATGACAGGATATATGTAAATATGTATGTAGGCATATTTTAATAATTTAAATTTAATTATCTAATAGTTAAGTATAACCATTGAATGGAAAATTGGTTTGATAATTATTATTATTTTTTTATTTTTATACCCTTGGACCTTGTTATCGATATTAACCAATTTAAAATTTATAAAGAAATACCGATATCTACTGCTCACACCGCTTTAGGGAATTGCGGCGATAAATTATTGGCAAAATATCGAAATTGAAGCAAGGTGGCAGCGCACACCAGTATTATTATTAATTTATAGCTTGCAATTAGTATTATACAATTAAATACTTTTTATGGCAACATACGTCCAAGGGTATCCTACTGTCGTGTGCAACTCGACTGTTGCTCTTGTTTTTTATTGTGTTTGCAGCAGTTTATTACTTATACTTACGAATAATTTGTTAAATGTATTACGCGTTATTAAAACGCTGAAGTCGATAGCTGACATAACTGCGTGTTTTGTGTTTTGACGTCGAGAACCAAGAGTGTCTCAATGTGTTCATTGTTTAGTGTGTCAACTTTGGTCCGGCTATGGTGTTTTCTCTAAAAATAAAAACAGAATAAAAATTAAGGACTTTCACCACATTCTTTTTTAGTACCGATATCAAATTAAGAGAAGCTTATATTGAGGAATTGAAAGAAGCAGTCGTCATTTCAAATTCTTGTCGGCAAGTTTAATATGTTACCTTTTCGGCTTAGAGATTTGAGTAAATATGACTGCAAATTATAAAAAATATAATTTCATTAAAACAACTTTTGATTAATTTTTTTTTCTTCGATTGAAGGGGCATGGTGCATCAGGAGTTCTTCCTATATGGTCGTACGGCCAATAAATAGTATTATCTTGAAGTTATGCATCGTGTGCAAGAAGCAATACGAAGACAACGTCCAGAATTGTGGAAAAACAATTCATGGCTTTTGCATCACGATAATGCCCCTGCTCACTCATCTTTGCTTGTGAGAGATTTTTTGCCCAAAAACAACACCATAATCAGGCCTCAGCCACCATATTCACCGGATTTGGCCCCATGTGATTTTTTCTTGTTCCCAAAACTAAAGAGACCTATGAAAGGATGGAGATTTGCGACGATTAACGAGATAAAGACTGCAGCGCGGAAAGTGCTCAAGGCTTTACCGAAAAGTGCTTATGAGAAGTGCTTTGAGGATTAGAAAAACCGATGGCATGAGTGTATTGTATCTGAGGGGGATTACTTTGAAGGGGACAACATAAATATTCATAAATAAATAAATATTTTTTCTTAAAAATACAAAGTCACCTTACTTTTTGAACACACCTCGTATGTTGCCAAAAAATGACTTAATTGTGTGATACTAATCTCAAGCTACAAATTCATCACACTGCAGTGCGCTGCTACCATGCATAAATTTCGATAAGTTGCTCATAATTTATCGCCGCAATTTCGTAGCGCGCGATAGACCGAAAAAAGTTTTAAATTGGCCAATATCGATAACTCGCAATATATCGAGTAATCAAAATTAATATTTATTTAATTGCATTTTATGGTTTTGTTTTTTTTACTGACCCTAAATTATGAATTATTAAATAATAATCATATGTGCACGTACGCATATTATGAATATATATGCATCGTTCGTCGTTTTCTTTCCTGCACAAGTAATATAGTTATGATGTCATCGACAATTTGTTTGCTGGTGGGAAGGTCGAAATGGTTTATCTAATAACTTCAGTGTTAATTGTCCGATCGGGTTGCAATTTGAAAGATAAGTTCATATAGTATTTATCTATATATATTCTAAAGCAGAACGTTAAGAAATGAGTACTTCGAATGTAAATCGCAATGTAAATAAAATTATCGGTTTACGGGGGCGGTTGGCGTGTTATTCCAAGTAAATAAGATCTGTGTATGGCATACAGGAATCTCCACGCTAAATTTGGTGTCCTTAGCTTTAGTAATAGCTGAGGTCGACGCATTCATCCAAACAGTCGGACAGACGGTGCCAGTCCGCTTCGGTGTCGTCGTCGATTGTCGATTAACATTTCGATATTAAATATTGTATTTTCGATATTAAATATAAAATAATATATAATTAATTCGCGTGTTCGTGGTGAATTTAACATTTAATGCAAATTAATATAAGTTTTTAAGTATTATTTCTTTGATTTATATTTCTTCTTTTTTCCACATTTTGTTTATTTTTATTTTCTTTATTAAATTTTATTATTATTTGTTCTATTATTAGATATTTATTTTCATTTATAATATAATTATAATATATAATATACATATTTGTTTATTTATTTATTTATTTATTTAACGTCAACTGAATCAGTCGACTTAAAATTAAATTTAAATTTAGATTATATTTTTTAAATTAAAATTGGAAATATAAAAAAGAAAAATAAAAATAAAAGTTTCCGATTTAAATTTTAAAATTAAATTTTGCAATAAATCAGAAATTTAAAATTTATTAAAAATATTGATTAAAAATATATATTTTTAAATTTAGTCTGGAGATAACAAAACAAGAATTCCCGATCAAAAATTTGCTGCAAAGGATTGGGGAAAACCCAGTAAAACCCAATCAGATCGGTAGATTAATATTAGTTGTTAGGATGTAGAGTTAATTGATTAAGGATAGACAGTTTAAAAGAGTAAAGGGAGGACTCAGAGTTGAAAACTCTAGACAGTCTGTTGTAGTCAGCGCAGAGAACTCGGAAAGGGTCATGCAAGCTGTAGTTAGTATTACAAAAGGCCAAGGATAGTGGCATAAAATTACGAGTAACTCTAGAAGGAATACAGAAATTAATTTGAGTAAGCAGAGTAGGGGAATCTATATTGTACTTCAGTAGCTTTACAATTGTAGTAGTGGATGTTAAATGTTTATTCAGTTTTTTAGTAGTTAATAATAAATAGATTATATATTTCTTTATTTTTTCCGCGCTTCACTCTTATTCTCTTCTTCTTTTTTTTATTACTCGTGCATCTTTTTAGATATATCGATATTATACAAGGTGGCTTTTCTTTACAATAAATCGATATCAAACTCTTATTCTCTACGATAGTTATGTTGTTACAATATATGATTATCTTACGTGCTATGTTATCTAAATCTATTACAATTCGACCATCCTGATTAAAAGATAGCCCTCTATCTCCCTTTAGTTTGATCGCTACCTTTTTCCTTTCATTAAATGTCTTTTCATTATTTGCCAGTGCTAATACTTGATTTTTTTTCGCCTATTTCTCTAATATGCTCTTAATTCCGTTCATTACTATTTTCTAACTGATTTATCGTTTCTAACTTTGCTTCTAACTCATCACCTTCCCTTTCTGAGCTAATCCAAACAACATTTCAATTGGTAATTTTTTCGTACTACAATGCTGCGTGTTGTTCTACGTATACTCTACTTCCTTAATCACAGAGTCCCAATATTGTCCATTCTCAGGTTACCTTAATTTAGAAACCATAGGTCCTAAACTTCTATTAATTCTCTCTACCTGTCCATTTTCCTGTGGAGAACCCGTAGCAATTTTAATGCGCTTATAACCTCCTTAGTGTTTGTAGTTTTAGTTGTATATAATCTTACAAACTTCGTAAACCCATCACCCAAAATATGTTTTTTCAATCTGCTATTATCAACTATACCATATTGATCTATATGAATTATCACAAATGCTTTATTTCCTTTAGGTATACTGTGCAACATTACCATATTTTGTTGAAAAAGCAAAACACTTTAAACAATTGACAATGAGCTCCATAACTTTGTTCCTCATATTCGAAAACCAATAACTTTTCACTATCGCACTTAACATCATGTCTCTACCAATATGTCCTAACTGATCATGATACTTGTATAACACATGATCCTCCATCCTTTGTGGCACACAAAACAATAATCTACCATCATTGGTTTTCCTAAACACAATGCCATTTCTCATTTCGTAAAGCTTATGCTCATTTTCCTCCAACAATTTCTTCAATTTCCGCCCCAAATCCTAATGCACTAGCATCACAATGAAGTTCAGTTTCCTTCTTATGATCAAACATGGCCAAAACCAATGCCTCAACTAATTTGTCCTTTAACTGTTGAAAACAATCTAACTCTCTTTCCTCAAATTTAAACTTTTTATCTTTTCTTAAAAAATCATATAACGGTTTTTATACCCTTGGACCATTGAAAATGGTCAAAAAAGGGTATACTAACTTTGTGCAAACGTATGTAACAGGCAGAAGGAGGCGTCGGAGACCCCATAAAGTATATATATTCTTGCTCAGGATCAATAGCCAAGTCGATTGAGCCATGTCCGTCTGTCTGTCCGTCTGTCTGTCTGTCTGGATGAACGCGCCGATCTCAGCTATTACAAAAGCTACGGACACCAAATTTAGCATGAAGATTCCTGTATACCATACGCAGATCAAGTTTATTTTCAATTTGGAATAACACGCCTACCGCCCCCGCAAACCGCCAATTTTGGTTTACATTGCTATTTACATTCGAAGAACTCATTTCTTAACGTTCTGCTTTAGCATATATATAGATAAATAATATATGAACTTATCCTCCAAATTGCAATCCGATCAGACAATAAACACTGAAGTTATTAGATAAACCATTTCGACACTTCGACCAGCAAAGAACTTGTCGATGACGTCAGAACTAAATTCCTTATGCATGAAAGAAAAGGAAAACGATGCGAGCGCGAAGCGCGAGCTGTTTCTCGACTCTTCTTTTCCATGCACATGTCAATTACCGAAAATACATGTGCATAAATATATGCTAACACTCAACCAATAGGTGGCGTATATATGAATATGAAGAAAGCAAAGAAGTTGTCGATGACGTCAGAACTAAATTACTTGTGCATGAAAGAAAAGGATAAACGATGCGAGCGCAAAGCGCGAGCTGTTTCTCGACTCTTCTTTTTCATGCACATGTCAATTACCCAAAATACATGTGCATAAATGCAAACACTTATACATACTTAATTTGTGTTCACACATACATATGTAAAATTATATACAACCAATAGCGTGGTTGATCGGCATGCATGAATGCAGGTATTTACTAGATTTCTAATATAGACATATTATTATTATTATTTAATAATTTATATATTGACTTTTTATTAAATAAATATTAATTTAGATTTCACGATATATTATGAGCTATCATATCGATAGCTTTTAATATATATTAAACATATCGATATATATTTCATATGTTTTGCATATAAATTATATTAATATGTGTAAATTATATTATATCCCCACGTCTATTGAAACTATGTTTGAAAAAAATGTACTAACATTTCTTCTACTTTGTTTTTTTAATATATGTATGTTTTGTATGTACTCGTATATTAGATTCTATAGATCATTATTATAAATTTAAGGTTTCGCGCACTTTTTAATTGCGGCGATAAATTATTGGCAACGTATCAAAATTGTTGCAAGGTGGCAGCGCGATTCAGTGTTTTGTTAATTTGTAGTTTGCGATTGGCGTGTTCGGTGTCGTCGTCGATTGTCGATTATCATTTGTATTTTCGATATTAAATATAAAATAATATATAATTAATTCGCGTGTTCGTGATACATTTAACATTTAATGCAAATTAATATAAGTCGAGTATATAATAAGTAAATCCTCGTGTGTGATTGTTATGCGTTAACGGAACATTTTTTAAGCGTGTGAATGATTGCGCCCTGCCCGGAACGTGGCGCGCAATTTTAGAAAAGTGCGGTACACAGCGTAACGTATTTTTGTGCATGCATACATATATGTGTATAGACTCTTCTGAAGTGTGTGTGATTGTACGTGAACATCGGTATCGGTTCGTTTCCGCGATTCAAATTGGAATTTTCGCTGGAATTTCTTGCAGGTATAATTTATTATTTCTTTGATTTATATTTATTCTTTTTTCCACATTTTGTTTATTTTTATTTTCCTTATTAAATTTTATTATTATTTGTTCTTTCATTAGATATTTATTTTCATTTATAATATAATTATTTTAAATAATATACATATATTTATTTAAATATATGAATATAATTATAATATATATATATCTATTTAAATATATGAATATATTTATATATATAAATAAATATACTAACTTTATTTTATATATATAACTATATATTAATTTTTGATAAATATATATTCAAATTAAATTAATTTATAAGAATTTTATTTTTAACATACCTATATATTATTTTAAAACTTATATATTAGAAGATGCCTAGACTTAAGAGAAAGTCAGCTTGCAATAGGAGTCAAACACAGCGAAAAAGAAATCGTTTGAATAGGTCAGATATAGACTTTTCTGAGCAGGAACGCGTAAATAATCTAGAGGCACATAGAGAACGTAGGCAAAATTTCGAATTTAGGGAAGCTGAAAGGGTTAGAGATAGTCAACAGCATCGAGTCCGCAGAAGTAATAGAACATTTAGGGCCGTTGAGCAATTACCGGACACAATTCGTCACACTACTCTTCGGGCTTCTTCGCCAATCAGATTACAAGAACAACTTGCTGACACTTCGCGTCGTTCGAGGCGCAGGCGAGATGCTGACCTTCGATCTCAGGAAAGAGAGCAGGATGCAGTTCGTCGCCGTGTACGTCGCAGTGATTCTGCAATTAAAACAGACGAACAACTTGCCAACACTTCGCGTCGTTCGAGTCGCAGGCAAGATGCTGAGTTTCGATCTCAGGAAAGAGAGCAGGATGCAGTTCGTCGCCGTGTACGTCGCAGTGATTCTGCAATTAAAACAGACGAACAACTTGCCAACACTTCGCGTCGTTCGAGTCGCAGGCAAGATGCTGAGTTTCGATCTCAGGAAAGAGAGCAGGATGCAGTTCGTCGCCGTGTACGTCGCAGTGATTCTGCAATTAAAACAGACGAACAACTTGCCAACACTTCGCGTCGTTCGAGTCGCAGGCAAGATGCTGAGTTTCGATCTCAGGAAAGAGAGCAGGATGCAGTTCGTCGCCGTGTACGTCGCAGTGATTCTGCAATTAAAACAGACGAACAACTTGCCAACACTTCGCGTCGTTCGAGTCGCAGGCAAGATGCTGAGTTTCGATCTCAGGAAAGAGAGCAGGATGCAGTTCGTCGCCGTGTTCGACGAACTGATCATTCAACTAGAAATGCCGAACAACTTGCCAATACTTTGCGTCGATCGAGGCGCAGGCAATGTCCACAATTCAGGTCCAACGAAAGCGGACGAGATGCTGTTAGAAGGGCGATTCAGCGACAAAATCAGGAGACGCGAATTTTAGAAAGGGCAATAGATAGAAGTCAAAGGTCTCAGGTTAGAAACAATCCTATTCGTAGGAATAGGATGCGTGCAGGCACGCAATACTAGTGCACGCCGCAGTGCTCGAATTCGAGCTCAACGTGAGGCCTTTGAAGCCCATAGGAATATGTCGCAAAGAGTGAGTCTATATAGGAGTATTTGCACCAATAGGATAGCAGAGAATAGGAGAAACGCGTCCCGCAATGGAATGGACCGTGCGAATACCCTTCCAGATGATAGGATATCGCAGGTTAAAACTAGTTTAGATTGCCTAATAGCCAATTTTAATAAGACAGTCAAGCAGGGACCCGATCAGGTTTGCATATGTTGCAAAGGTTTGTGGTTTCCACATCAAGTGGACAAAATTTCGCGTGAGGTCATAGAGGAAAAGTGTAGTGAGGCAGATAGTGTTGATATTTTGTATCTTTCCTGTATGTTTCCATCCCATAATAATAGGTTTAGCTTTTGCAAAACCTGCAGCCGCAGTATTAAGTCAGGGAAAAAACCAAAGGCTTCTATTACAAATGGCCTAAATTTTCCGGAGCTTCCGGAATGCCTGAAAGGCTTGACGCCTCTAGAAGAAAGGCTGATTTCTCCCCGTCTTCCTTTTATGATCATAAAGTCTCTTGGATATGGACGTCAAAGTGCCATTAAAGGAGCAGTGATCAATGTGCCAATTCCAGTTGCAAATGTTGTAACTTCCCTTCCCAGGGCATTTAATGAAGCCGAAGTAGTTCAGATTCATCTTAAGCGTAGGATGGAGTATAACCATGGTTTCATGGCTGAAACCATAAGGCCCTCAAAGATAGTTGATGCAATTCGGTATTTAGTGAACACAGAACTTTATAAGAAGCACCAGGTTACTATCAATGAGCAGTGGTTGTCTTCTTACTCAGCTGAGACTGTACCATTTGTTGCGTCAGCAGACGACAGGGACATTGTGTGTCAAATGTTAGAAAAGGCAGCACAACCTAATGAGCATAGAGTAGTAGAAGAAGAGGTAGAGTTGAATCCAGGAGGTCAAGAAACCTTCATGGAAAATGTCCCTGTTGAAAACATAGATATTCCTCGAATTGCTATAGCACCAGGAGAGGGTCAGCGACCTCTTGACATGATAACCGATTGTGATTCAGAGGAGCTGGCTTTTCCCACAATATTTGCAGGCATTAAAAGGAAATGTCAGGAAAGTTTTACAACTATAGTTAGATCAGAGCTTAGGAATTTTGATAGAAGAGGTTGTAGAACTGATAAATTATTTCATAACTTCAAAAAGTTAGAAATGATTAGCATTAGGAATAGCACATCAATTTGCTTACGTAAGCACTCTGCCACTCAAGGCATTTCGGCTGCTGATGTGCGTAATGATGAAACTTTAAATAGGTTAATACTTCATGATGATGGCTATAGGCTTTTAAAAGGTAATCGCACGTCTCCTGCTCATTGGGAGGACGAGAAAAAGAAAGTGATGGCTATGATTAGGCAGGTAGGGCTTCCAACTTTTTTTATAACATTTTCCGCAGCGGAAAATAGGTGGCCGGAGCTTTTAGTCTTGCTATGTAAAAATGTAGACAAGCTAGAAGTATCCGAAGAAGAAGCGTTAAATTTGGGGTTTAATGAGAAAGCTCGTCTCATTAGAGCAGACCCAGTGACCTGTGCCAGATATTTCGATTTTCGATATAGACAGGTTTTAAAACTGATGAAAAAGGAAGGCGGTGTCTTTGGTTGTCACCAGGTCATCAAGTTTTATTGGCGAGTGGAGTTTCAGCAAAGAGGCTCTCCACATATACATGGCATGTTCTGGCTGAAAGACGCCCCAAAGCTCGACCTAAAGAATGAGTCCACATTTATGCCTGTGAAGTCCTTTATTGATCAGTTTATTACTGCTGATTCTAGTTGCCCGGACGTTGCTCCATATTTGGAGTATCAACTCCATAGTCACGGGCACTCTTGCAGGCGAGAAATTAGGTCAAAACAAATTTGTAGATTTGGTATCCCATACCCTCCCATGCCTCTAACAGAAATTCTTCTCCCTTTAGAAGAAAATGCTCCAAATTTGGCCGAGCATCGTAGGAATTTCGAAAAAATTCAAAGTCTGCTCGACTTCCCATTTGATCGTGAAAGCGTAGAAAATTTTAACGATTTTAACAACTTTTTGTCCCACGATCAACTTAACCTTAGTTATGAGGGCTACATTAATGCTGTAAGATCAAGTATAAAGAAACCAAAATTTTTTTTGAAGCGATCTTTTGCAGCAATCAAGCTTAACGCTTATAACAAGCACCTCCTTTTGTTGCAGCGAGCAAATATGGATATTCAGTTTATTTTAGACCCCTATGCTTGCTGCAGCTACGTCGTTAATTATATTAACAAGTCTCAGAGAGGTATCTCAATGTTGATGCGTGAGGCAATCAATGAGATTAAAGACAATAACAATGTAACTATTAAGCAAAAGTTACAACATTTAGGTAACAAATTTATATTTGGCACTGAGATATCCGCTTTTTATAGCTACTGCAAATCAGAACGAGGAGCTCGCCAAGAAAATGCAGATGACTTTGGCGATGATGTGCCTAGGGCTTCTGTATCAATACCATAGTTTCCGCTCTTCGCGATAATAGTGGCTTCATCAGAAAGATGCTCACTGCGTGCATAATTTGGTATAGGAGATTTAATGTCAATACTGAAACAAGTGACTTCAGAGAGCTAAAAATGCTATGGCGAGATGAGCATTTGGATTTAGTCACACATGACAATGATTGTTCTGTAGGGAAAGTCAGGAGTTAGTAGAGAACAATCGCAGAAAATATAATTTAATAGATGATAGGGAACTAGAAGATGCTCTGAGCCACTTAAGAGAGGAAGCAGAAAATGAGAATAATCAAGTAGGAGAACAGGAAGTAGTAGATGATGGCTAAACAGTTTTAGGATTGCCTGAAATAGGTCCAAATCTAAATGTTTTAAATGTGGATGGAAATATTGATATGAATGATGAAGATAGTAATGTCCGTTTTATCAAGCTTCCAGCCTTAGTTTCTCAGGAAAGCTTAGCTAATATAGTTAGATCTCTTAATTTAAAGCAGAAGCTATATTTTACACATGCTTTGCATAATGCCAAAATCAATACAGTCTTTTATGAATTTGTTGGAGGCGGCGCCGGAGTCGGAAAGAGTCGACTTATATCAGCAATTTTTCAGTCATTATCCGTAATGTATAACAGTATACCAGGAGCTGATCCGACATCTGTTAAAATCCTCTTATGTGCACCAACAGGAAAAGCAGCATTCGGAATTAGTGGTTCGACACTGCATTCCATGTTTTCACTTCCTGTTAATCAATCTCGCTCAGCACCTCTAAGGGCCTTAAGCCATGATTTAGTTAATAGCCTTCATTCAAGGTTAATCGATCTTAAATTAATTATTATTGATGAAATATCAATGGTTAGCTCTCTAATGTTTTCTTATTTAGATTCTCGTTTGAAGCAAATTTTCAAAAATACTTCTCCTTTTGGTGGTGTTTCTATCATCGTATTCGGTGATCTTAGACAGTTACAGCCCGTAGGAGGTAGTTGGATTTTCGATCCAAATACCACTGACCCTTACCATGAAATATTTGGTACGTATCTCTGGGACCTTTTTTTGTATTTTGAGCTCACAGAGATAATGCGTCAACGTGACGATCAGCTTTTCGCTTCTGCCTTAAATAATATGGCATCGGGTTGTATGACAGCCGATGATATTGTCCTTTTCCAATCTAGAATATGCGAACCATCGGCAGTGCCCGATGATGCAATTCATCTGTTTAGTAATAATAATGAGGTTGATTTATTTAATGTAACGAAACTTAACTCAATTGCTACTGAGCAATTTTTCTCTACTGCTGAAGATTTTATTAAGGCGGGCCATTTGGAACCAGCTAGGAAACAAAGAATATTAGAAGAAGTGAAGGGTTTTAAAACTTCCGCTACACAGGGACTCTGTACGTCTCTTCTCCTAAAAAATACTTCCAAGTACATGATGACGGTCAATGTAGACACAGGGGATGGATTAGTAAACGGGGCATCAGGTGTGTTGATGCAAATAGATTTCAATACATCCAACACTCCCAACATTTTATGGATGAAATTTACAGAGGAAACTGTAGGAGAATCTGCGCGTTCGAAGTGTACACATCGTACAGATCCTTCATGGACTCCTATTCAGAAAATTGTTCGCAGTTTTCAATATTCAAATAACGCACAAATTAACATTGACCGTAGGCAGTTTCCAATTGTGCCTGCTGAAGGCATCACAATTCATAAGAGTCAGGGAGCTACGTATGGCAAAGTGGTAGTCCATGCTAATTCCAGAATGCAGCGTGCTGCATTATACGTAGCTTGCAGTAGAGCAACTACTGCTTTAGGATTATTCATTATTGGGAATTTTGTTCCTCCTAAGTCTCCCCAAAATAATGATAAAGTGAAAGCCCAATTGAAGAAATTGCGGACTGAAAAACTACTGTGTACTCATTACGATTATTTAATTAACAGTTCTGCCCTTAACATTTTCTTCCATAATACTCAGAGCTTGAATTCCCATCTTGAAGATATTCGATCGGACAAGCTGATGCTTCATCAATATTATGTTTCGTGGAAACTTCCATAAGCAATGAAACTGTAGAAATACCTGGGTTCACTATTGTGGTTCAACTTGAATCAATTAGGCCTTTAACAGGCATCATAATTTATGTAAAGAACGAGCTAGTAGATAGAGTTTCCCATACCTTAGCAGTAGAAAAACTTTTGGCTCAGTAGTTTTTGAGTTCGGCATATTTAGGTTTGATGCCATAAGTTTTCTTATATTATATAAAAGTCCAGACTTTCCTCTGTCCACATTTAAAATAGAATTTGAGGAGATAATTCATCAATTTTCTCGTTTAGGTGATTTAGGGGATAGCGTGCTAGTTTTAGGAGATTTTAATTTGTGCCTCAAAACCTTTAACAGGTGTAAGAGTATTTATAATTTTTTGATTAGCAAAGGATTAAGGAGTTTGTTAGATTTGAAAACGTCCACTACCAATATGGATACACATATTGATTGGGCGTTTTCAAATATACTAGATAATGAAAAGATTAGTGCTAGGACTTTTGAGGTTTTGCATAGCCATCACAATGGGATATCTGTTAGTATTCAGGCATGAGTTTGTAATGTTTGTAATAGGTTAGAAATTAAGAAATCTAAATGACAGGATATATGTAAATATGTATGTAGGCATATTTTAATAATTTATATTTAATTATCTAATAGTTAAGTATAACCATTGAATGGAAAATTGGTTTGATAATTATTATTATTTTTTTATTTTTATACCCTTGGACCTTGTTATCGATTTTAACCAATTTAAAATTTATAAAGAAATGCCGATATCTACTGCTCACACCGCTTTAGGGAATTGCGGCGATAAATTATTGGCAAAATATCGAAATTGAAGCAAGGTGGCAGCGCACACCAGTATTATTATTAATTTATAGCTTGCAATTAGTATTATACAATTAAATACTTTTTATGGCAACATACGTCCAAGGGTATCCTACTGTCGTGTGCAACTCGACTGTTGCTCTTGTTTTTTATAAATCTTCTAAAATAAGAACACAACCCCAGGAAACTATGAACTGACTGAGTTTTCACTGGTATGGGAAAATTTCTAACTGCTTCTAATCCCTTTCCTTCTGCTCTAATGCCATCTTTAGATATTTCAAATCCCAAATATTTAACCTTATCCTGTAAAAATTCACATTTGTCTAGCCTTAATTCTAATCGATTTTCCACTAAACGTTTAAACATTTCTTTCCTTCATACCCGCACTCGCAATCATAATTTCATCCATATATATTATAACTGCTATTGCTGCTTCCATTTGTAGCGTTTAATATCCTTGATGCGTACCCTCTTGCTTTCCAGCTCTTTCAGGCTCTTTCGTACGTGATACAATTTAATTGAATTATTAACCACGACGTGGTGAATGAGTGTTGGTACCCAAGTTTCGCCATCATCTAGGACCTTTAGAATATAGGGTGAGAAGGTTACAGTGTCAGTCGACCTGATTATCTCTGGAGAGATAATTGTGATGTCAGCTATCCGAGCAGTACATCCGGCAGGTACATTGATTATTGCCAGGCTTGGCAATTTGACTACTTCGAGGTTGTCTCCGCATGCCATATGGGCCGATATGTTCTTGAAGGTTTTAATCAGCCAGCGGTTTCTTCCATTAAGCCTTTTGTAGTACAAGTCCTCGGTAAACTCATCCATTTCGCAGGGCTGTTTATTGTTCGGTTTGATCGGAGATATCTCACAGCTATGATCGTCTGCATCCTTCCAGGCCCAGCTTCCTTCGCATAACCAGGTATCCTTGTTTTCCTGTTGACAGCGATTAACTTCTCCCTCAGTCATGGGGTGATATGCGTTAAGTTCGGTGCTGTAGATAAGGGATTCTGTTTTTATCTTTGGAATCCACTTCCTGTCCTTGATTTGAAGTGGTATGGGGACGACCTTGAATAGATTGGCATGTTGATTGACGTAAATGGGTAGCCGTGCATCGACCAGAAGTATAATACGTTATCCTTAAATATTGCCTGAGCTTTCATTAGATTGTATGCTAACTGTAATCTGCTAGGGGACCTTCCGCCGGGTAAGAGCTGATCCCTCTTTAATTTATTTTGAATTTTATCCATTATTATCGTCGATTTCTCCTCTAAATTTTGGATATTTAGCCTGATAACATTGGTTGCAGGCGTTGCAGCGGTGCTCGCTACTTGAAGAATCATCAGAAGGCTCACCATCGTATTTTTTGGTATGCATTTTGCTTTGTTCCTGTGCTGCCTCTTTTCATCGGTTGGCTGGTGGACAGGATCTTGCGTTTTCTCGCTGTTTTGTTCCCCTTCATTCGATGGCAGCAGACAGACCTTATTCAATGGCCTTTTAACTTCGCCATTGTTGGTCTTCATGGTGACTTCTCGGACTTTATTATCCTGTCCCTTGGTAGTCTTCACGATTCGCCCCATTGGCCATCTGGCTGGAGACGAATTTTCATTTTTAATGAAGGCTAATTGGCCTTCTTCCGGGTTTGGCCTATCCTAACGCCATTTTGTCCTCTGTTGAAGAGATAGGTAATCCTCCTTCAACTTCCTCCAGAATTCCCCTCTGATGCACAGCAAATGTCGCCATCTATCCAGGGATCCCACTCTTTGATTTTCATCAAAGTGTTCTGGAGCTCCAATAAGTTGTCTTCCCACGATGAAGTGTCCTGGCGTCAATATCTGCTCTCCTTGGTCGTCATTATTGAGAGTCAACAACGGCCGGGAGTTTAACACTGCTTCGATTTGACAAAGGAGTGTTGTGAACTCCTCAAAGGTGAAGCTGTTTTCGCCGATGACACGCCTGAGATGGTGTTTCACCGACTTAACACAGGCTTCCCACAATCCACCCATATGGGGGCTTGCCGGCGGGATAAAGTGCCAGTGGATGCCTTCCTTAACGAGAATTGGTGCCAAATAATTATTGTTCCTAAGCGCGGTTACAAGCTGCTTGTCCAATATTCTGGCTGCTCCTACGTACAGGTGTTCGCTTTTCCCGCGTCTAGCGAAAATTCGCCGAAACGCTTCCAGAAATCGTTCTGTTGAAAGATCGCCGACTGCTTCCAAATAAATTGCCTTCGTTGCCATACAAACAAAAAGGCATATATTTCCTTTGAAAGTCTTTTGACTTCTTCCGTTCGAACATCGGATTTGAAAGGGTCCAGCGTAGTCGATCCCAGTATTTTGGAATGGATGTTCTCCTGTTACTCGATGTACCGGCAAATTCCCCAGAAGTTGATTTGCTATATCTTTTTTGTATCTTATGCAAGTAACACATTCTTGAAGATACTTTTTTAATTGGTTCCGCAGTCCGAAAATCCAGAATTCTCCTTGAACGCTTCAGTCCGCCATGTAGGGTTTCTTTATGTGATTTACTTATTAAAAGCCATGAGAAGTGTAATTTTCCAAGTATAACTGGATGTTGTGCATCGTATGGCAACAATGAGTTTTGAAGCCGACCACCTACTCTAAGGACGCCATCTTCGTCCAAAAAAGGGTTGAGCGCCAAAAGTTTACTTTTTGTTTCAAAAGGTCTTTTCTTTTGAAGCAACAGAATTTCTCGACCAAAATCTAGCTGTTGCTGTAATTTCACAACCGCTGTTTTGGCCTTCTTGAATTCTTCAACGGAAAGGTAGGTTGACTGAGGTGCTTTTCCTCGTAGTTTAGCTATAAAGCGTAATACATACGCCATTACGCTATTAAGCTTGTTTACCGAAGAATACTTCCATAAGAGCGGAGTAAGGCTGTTTTCCTCTTCTGTTATTGTTGTAACAGCAATAGTTTCCGGTAGTTCGGGCTGAATCCATTGACTCGGTGGTTTTGCCAACCAGTGTGGTCCTTTCCACCAGATGTCACATGCTGCCAATTGCTCTGGAGATATTGCCCTTGAAGCGACGTCTGCTGGGTTCTCCTCTCGTAACTCCATTCAACGTTTGGCAGTTTTGTATTTATATCGTCCACTCGGGTTTTGACGAATTTGTCTTTGCTGCGTTTATTTTGAATCCAAGCCAGTGTAATCTGAGAGTCACTCCATGCTTGCGATTTGATCCGATCTCTCACTATGTCTTGTATTCTACATAGTAGCGTGCTTAGGAGATGAGCGGCGCAAAGATCCAATTTAGGAATAGTTTTTTTATTTTTTATTGGACTTACCTTACTTTTTGCAGCCAGCAAGGTTATTTTAGCTCGAATTTTGGCATACACCACTGCTGCATATGCTTTTTGCGAGGCATCGCAAAACCCGTTAATTTCTATATCGTCCGCAGATGAGCTTCCAGACCAGCGAGGTATGCTTATATTTCCCAGACTTGGTAGCTCGCTAGCATATTCTTGCCAGATCCGTGCAAGATTGGGGTCCAACTCAGTATCCCATGCAAGCGGCAATTTCCAGAGCTCCTGAATATAACATTTTCCTTGCAGAGTCACTGGTGTAAGCCATCCGAGTGGGTCAAAGATCCTTGCCAATTACGAAAGAACTAAACGTTTTGTAATGCCTGTTAGTTTAGGGCAATCGACCATAAAGGAAAAGACATCCTTTTTGGGGTCCCATTGCAAGCCTAGAGTCTTAATTGACTCGTCCTCCTGGATGGTAATCTTCTCAGTCGAGCCGCCACCTTGAATTCCAGCGATGATTCGATCGTCATTGGAGACCCATTTGCGCAGGTACAAGCCAGCCTTCTGCATAATGCTTCGGAGTTCGACTTGTATTTTGACGCAGTCATCGATGGAGTCCCCACCAGTAATAATGTAGTAGTCTTCTCTTAGGGTTGTCAGCAATCGTTGAATATCTTTGCAGTATCGGTTTGCCAACTCTTGAAGACATCTGACGGCTACAAATGGTGCTGCTGAAGTTCCATATGTTACTGTAGTCAGCTTAAATTCTTTGACTTCTGCTTTGGGATTATCTCTCCATAGAATATACTGATATTCTTGGTCTTCTTTGGCTATTTTAATTTGGCGATACATTTTCTCGATGTCAGCTGTCATCACGTATTGCCATTGTCGCCATTTTAGCAAGATATCAAAAATGTCCTTTTGTATTCTAGGACCGACGAGCATCACATCGTTGAGGCTCAATCCATATTGCCATTGTCGCCATTTTAGCAAGATATCAAAAATGTCCTTTTGTATTCTAGGACCGACGAGCATCACATCGTTGAGGCTCAATCCATTGGAGGTTTTTGCAGAGGCGTCAAACACTACCCTAAGTTTGGTAGTTAGACTGTTCGGTCTAATGACTACCTGATGTGGCAAGTAGTATTATCCTTTTCCACTTGTGTTGACCGGTTCCATGTGCCCCAGTCTTACATACTCTTCCATAAAGGCACTATAATCGCTGAAGATCTCTCGACTTCTCTTGAACCGTTTCTCCATTTGAAGAAGTCTAGCCATGGCTTATTTCCTAGAGTCTCCGAGTTCACACTCTTTGCGAAATGGTAAGGAAACCACAAGCCGACCTTCATTATCCCACGTAGTAGTTTTCTGGAAGTGTTCTTCACTTTCTAGGTCTTCTTCTCGTTCGTTGGTATCGCTTTCCAATTCCCAGAAGCGCTCGAGATCGTCCAACCGTATTGTTGTAGCTGCGCTGATCACTTTGTTATTGCACTCTCTGGATAATTGCCCAGAGACTATCCATACAAGGTTGGTTTTCTGTCCCAAGATGTGATTGATTTTTTTAATCTTCTCTATCATGATCGACGGCAGCAAGTCTACTCCTATTATAAGGTCGATCCTGCTAGGCTCGTTGAAGTGTGGGTCGTCTAGCTCGCAGCCCTTCCAGTCCTTGGCAACGTTTATATTTATTTGTTTGCTTCTTAGAACTCTTCGCAGCTTTGGGTGAACCAAGGCTTGCGTTGTCGCTTCAAAACTACTTGCAAACCTTGGTTTTATTTCCAGTCGCACACTACTTTTTACTACGTCCACGTCATCTGAAATCCCCTGGACTTCTATATTGTTTTTTTCCGCCGAAGTTTCAGAAGTTGTACTGCTTCCTCTGATATTAGAGTTTTTTGTGAGCCTCCATCAATAAGGGCTCTCAACTGCTCATAATTTCCAGTTTTGTTTCTAACTAGAACAAGAGCTGTGGCCAGTAACGTATCTTGCCCTTTATTCTGTTTAAGGCAATTGGTAATTACGACCTAATTTTTGGCTCCATCGTCGTGAAGCCAGTTATGATGTGCTTTAGGGCACCGTTCACATGTCCAGGTCTTTTTACAATCTTTTATGTTGTGTGCTCTTAAGCATTTGTAGCAAAGCGAGTTTTTGTATACAAACTCTCTACGCTTTCCAATAGGCTCCGCTTTAAATTTCAAGCATTTACCTATCTCATGCCCCTCTTTTTGGCAAAATCGACATTTCTTATTGCTTGTCCTTTTGGCTTCTTTATAGGGGCATTATTTTATTGAAATATGTAGCTGTTCAATAAAACCCAGCACATCTTGCAGACACTGAATCTCTCTGTTCGTATAGTTTCTTCGCCTATCGTGGCTTCTTCGACCTTCATTTCCAATCCAAGTATTTCATTTCTAATTTCCATCCAAGTAACTACGGACTTCAGACATTTTAGACTCATAAATCTTCTCGTTGAAGTATTGATGATCGACAGGCCCAATCCTTACCAGTGACGTGTGGTTGCTCTTGAATTCACGCTCGATGAGTTTCCTCTCTCCGCTAGTTGCTCCTAGATTTTTTGTAGCACTTCATTTTGCATTTTTAGCAGTGCCAACGTTTGTTCGGACATCATTCTGATTTGCTTTTTATTTTAAACTTTTGGATAAACTTGGCTAACCGTTGGAGGTATTTTTTGTTTAATCGCCTGGTTGATCTTGTTGATGTTAGCCAAGAATACAAAAGAATGCAACAGAATTTTCACTAGATTTTTACTTGATACACCCGCGGACGGCTCAAAGGACCAAAAAATGTAAATAAAGTACACTTCTAAACACTCTTATGAGTTTATTTCAACTGCCTATGTAGAAGATTATATGTATGTCTCTACACCTTCCGAGTTTATTTAGAACTGATCTTAGAATCTAATGCGGTGTTATAAGAAACCGCAGTGGTGGTTATTTCACTTATCTCTATTTATATATGCTGCACTTGAAAGACGCAGCGTGGGATAATTTTATTCAAGACAAATAGAGGATAGTTGAGATCCCTTCTTACTTATCGTAAACATGTGTGTACGTGAGGTCATAAAATATCGTAAACACAGATAAGGGATCGCTGCATGGAACAACATCTTGTGCCTGCTAGCACTTGCACTGTACAGCGGTACAGTGCCGTGCAGTTTAGTGCAGTATTATCACATGTTCATGCTGGTGCCTAAACAATATCTATGTGCTTAGTTCGCTTGTGGCAAGTAGGATTATTGGCTATACTTATACAACATTGGTTATCCTCGAAAATAATAATTGGACCATTTAATTTTAATCTCATTTCATCTGTTAATGATTTAAGCCATAATGCTTCCCTTACTCCTTCGAATAAGGCCATATATTCAGCTTCAGTAGATGAAGCAGCAACAGATTTTTGTTTCATAGTACTCCAGCAAATTCAACAATTTTCAAACATTTTAAATATATACCCTGTAGTACTTCTTCTGTCAGTCTCAGTTCCGGCCCAATCTGAATCAACATACCCCATAAGAATTTTATTTACTTTTAAATTCCTTTTAAATGATAATTTGAAGTCACCAGTTCCTTTGAGGTATCTAAAAATTCTTCTAAGACATTGCCACAATTCTCTATTATTATTCTCTATGCAAATTGACTGAGACAAATTTCATCACATTTCATATCAATTTTTATACCAATAAAATATCATATTTCATTTGTTTTAAATTTAGACATTCTTTCGGAGTCACTAGTAGAAATTATTATATCATCAACATATAAGAGTACATATATATTTTTATAAATATCTCCTTCATCTAGAATATATATACATCTATCTACTCCTAGACTCCGAAATCCAAAATTTTGTAGTGCACTTTCAAATACCTCAAACCAGCATCTTGCAGCTTGTATTAGACCATAAATGGCTTTATTAAGTTTACATACTTTATTTCCATCATACTGGATTAAACCTTTTGGAAATTTCATCTTTTAATTCTCCATTTAAAAATGCAGTTTTAACATCCATTTGATGGATCAGTAAATTATATTGATTTGAAAATGCTAAAAGATATCTAAAACTAGAAATTCGTGCAACTGGTGCAAACGTCTCATCATAATCCATCATATATTCTTGGGTGAAGCCCCTGGTTATCAATCTTACTTTATATTTTAGTAAATCACCATTTCATCTTGTTTTATACTAAAAACCCATTTGCATTCTACTATGTTTTTATCCTTAGGCATTTGCACTAAGCACCATGTATTATTTACAAAATGAGAATTAAGTTCGTCTTTAATGGCATCCTCCCACAAGGTTCTGTCATCACAAGTTTTAATTTCCTCATATGTATTAGGAATATCATTTAAACATATTTGGGTATTCATCAGTCACTTTTCTTAAAATCTATATGATAACTTGGGTTTATCTTTAATTCTCTCACTGCGTTTAATTTGTTCTTGATTTTCATTTTCATTTATTCTATCACCAGTTTCAGCCACTGCATCTGTATTCTCGAGACAAGTGGAATTTTCATTTAGATTTTCATCTGACTTTGAATCCGTAGATTCATTCTCATTTTCTTCAATTAGAGAATCACAATATTGGTCAAAAACATCATGTTTTTCCACAGAGTCATTTTCATTTGAAGTCACAGATTTCATGTTTACATGTTCATCCACCACTACATCTCTAGCTGTCGTAAATTTTCTCGAGTTCTCATTCCACAACTTATAGCCATTTGGCTCATATCCGACAAATATAGTCTTGATCGATTTCTCGTCAAACTTTCGCTTCCGCTTTTTATTCAGTGCATTTACTGTCGAACCAAATATCTTTAGATATTTCAATATTGGCTTCTTTCTATGCCACATCTCAAATGGTCTTTTTCTTATATTTTTTAAAGCTCTACTTGGGGACCTGTTTATTAAGTATGTTGCTGTTAAAACAGCTTCACCCCAAAACTTTTATTTAGTTTAGTACAGTTAATCATAGAGCGAGCTTTTTCAGTGATTGTTCTAATCATCCGCTCTGCAAGACTATTTACCGTAGTTGTGAGGTATGAGGAATGATAACTGATACCTTTTTCGACACAAAACTCACGCATTTCATTAGAGAGATATTCCGTGCCATTATCAATATATAGATTAACAATTTTTAAATTGAAATCAGCCTCACTCTTTGCTACAAAATCTTTAAATACAAGGAACACCTCAGATTTATAAGTTATTAAATATGTCCCACAATAATGTGTATATTGATCAATAAATACTACATAGTAGTTTTTACTATCAATAGTTGAGGGCGTAATCGGACCACATACATCAGAATGAATTACAAATAGTGGGCGTTCAATATTTTCTTTGTTTGTGTTTTTCAAATTTTAGTCTTGATTGATTTCCGTTCATACACGCCTCACATAATTTTCTCGTTTAATTTCTAAGAATTTTCCAACACTAATATGTCCTAATCTTTCATGCCACAAGCGATATTCTGCATCATTTGATATTGCAGATGTATATAAATACTTTACTGTTTAAATTAAATTTCACAGTCGGTACATTATACTCACACATTCCTTCAAATACCAAGAATCCGTTATTCATTACTTTAATGCCATCCGTATTAAACTCGACGGACATTCCGGCATCTAGCATCTTCTTTACGGATAGCAAATTGTGTGGGATTTCCTTACAATACAACACGTTGTGTACTGTAATATTGTTCCCGGAATTGTTAAGTTTAACTTGTCCTTTCGCAGTAGCATAGACAAATTCTCTACGCTTTGCAATCTCAATCGCCACATTTAAATTTAAATTCTCTTATTCAGAAAATAAATTAATATCATTTACTAGGTGATCTGATGCCCCGGAATCTAATATGAAATTTACCATGACTTGTTGCGTTGCTACCCTTTAAATCTGTTTCTCTCTAACTTCAGCATTTATCAGAAACGCAAACGCTCATGCTGGCTGTGTTTCTGTTGCCATCTGAGCCTGTTTCTCTCTAACATTATTTTCATCTGGAACATTCTGGTTTCCTGCCTGTCTTTTCAAAAGAAAACAGTCTTTCTTTATATGGCCCAATTTCTTACAATGAAAACATTTTAGTTTAGACTTGTTTTTAAAGGGTTTCTTCATAATTTTCGTGGTTTTGTTTTTGTTTGTATTTTCCCTAGGCTCTCGATTGCCTATAGCTTGCAGCACTTTAGCACTTGTGTCTTTGTTAACTCCCTTTAACTTTATTTCATGATCGAGTAGCCGTGTCTTAACGAAATCTAATGTAAAATTGCTCTCATAGCTAGTCGAAAGTATAAAAAGTAGGTGAGCAATTTTATCCATTTCGACAACCTTGGCTCCTCCCGCAACTAACTCAGTTATCAAATCATCAAATAAATAAATGGTTCACTAGCGGAATATAACCTTTTAATTTTAAAGAGAATAACTGTTTGCGTGATGAAAGTTGAGATGCCAAGCTTTTACGCTCATAAATATCCAATTTTTGAATAATCTGCTTAGCCGTACTGCCATTGTTGGCAAAACTTAAAAAAGAATCACTCAAATATTCTATTATGATCCCCTTTGCATTTCTTTCTGCCCGTTTTACTTCCTCAGTTATTTCTGTTTGCTCTTTATTGTCGAAGTAGGATCCGCCAGATGTAGTTCAGATACGAAGACAAAATTTATTCTTCGTTTATTTGGAGCATAGCTCCGTTTATTTAGATTGTCAACTTCTGTCTTTCCGTTGTAAAACTCTTCTGATTCTTAAAGCTAATACAATATTCCGCCTTAGCAGTCTGGTGAAGCCGGCAGAGAAGCGGCTGCACTCCCTTTTACTTTTGTTAAGGGAGTTGAGAGAGAATGCTATGTGCGCTCTTTATGTACATAGCGCCATTTGGTTAGCAGTGTGCTGTTCAAGTGGTTCAGTGTACTGTTCAAGTGTTCAGTTCCACTTGAACATTGTAGTTTATGCTACCACTGCTAATGCGTATGTAATTATATTACTGATTTATGTAAGTATTCTGAGTACAGTGTACTCTCGATATGTACACATACCACATTATCAATTACATTTAAAAAATCGTTTTCCTCTTACAGCGTCCTTACTCGAAACTTCCAAAGTGAATATTTTTCAAACGGTTTTATATTCCTCTTTCCTTTATCCAGGTCTTTTTTAATTTGATTTTCAACAACGCGACTCTAAAAACTAACTGTTCTTTTTGCTTCTTTTGTTTCTCCGTTAGCTTAGCGCTTCTTCGAAAAACTTCGTTTCTGTACTGCTTTTACAGTTTCACACAAATCAAAAAATGTTCGTCGTTTTTTGAATCGTTATACATATATAATACATATGTATGTATTTCGTCAAACTTATATGCACTGTTTTATACATATATACCATGTAATTCACTTTTAAGTTTAACTATTCTTATTTGCAAATTCAAAAATATTTCACCACTTGGCTGCAAATGTGACTGGGCCCATAACCTATGGAAATTATTATTTCAATATAATAATATAATACGTTACAGTATTTTATCAGCCAGCCCATCAGCCAAATAGTAAAAACACTTTTATGAGTTTCCTTTAAATTATTATTTTATGTTTATCATCTTATCTTTATCTCGTTGTCTTCAAGTGAGTTAATCGATAAACTCAAGAATATTAAATTAAGTGGCAACTTTAACTGAGTGGCAACTTCAATTAAGTGAGAGAGCACAATAAGGGAGCGCATCCTCTCTTTCCGAGATCCTATTGATCTCACCACACTTGCATATACTTAACTTTGTGTATGTGTGACTTTTGTATTTTCAACACGCCACCTCAAAAGTTACATTGATACAAATTGAACAAAAATTAAATGAAATGAAAAATGACTTTCAGACGAATGCTTTCGTTTTCTAATGGTTGTATTCTTGTTGTTTTTTTTTTCTCTTTATACCCTTGGACCATTGAAAATGGTCAAAAAAGGGTATACTAACTTTGTGCAAATGTATGTAACAGGCAGAAGGAGGCGTCGGAGACCCCATAAAGTATATATATTCTTGCTCAGGATTAATAGCCGAGTCGATTGAGCCATGTCCGTCTGTCTGTCCGTCTGTCCGTTTGTCTGTCTGTCTGGATGAACGCGCCGATCTCAGCTATTACAAAAGCTACGGACACCAAATTTAGCATGAAGATTCCTGTATACCATACGCAGATCAAGTTTATTTTCAATTTGGAATAACACGCCTACCGCCCCCGCAAACCGCCAATTTTGGTTTACATTGCTATTTACATTCGAAGAACTCATTTCTTAACGTTCTGCTTTAGCATATATATAGATAAATAATATATGAACTTATCCTCCAAATTGCAATCCGATCAGACAATAAACACTGAAGTTATTAGATAAACCATTTCGACACTTCGACCAGCAAAGAACTTGTCGATGACGTCAGAACTAAATTCCTTATGCATGAAAGAAAAGGACAACGATGCGAGCGCGAAGCGCGAGCTGTTTCTCGACTCTTCTTTTCCATGCACATGTCAATTACCGAAAATGCATGTGCATAAATATATGCTAACACTCAACCAATAGGTGGCGTATATATGAATATGAAGAAAGCAAAGAAGTTGTCGATGACGTCAGAACTAAATTACTTGTGCATGAAAGAAAAGGATAAACGATGCGAGCGCGAAGCGCGAGCTGTTTCTCGACTCTTCTTTTTCATGCACATGTCAATTACCCAAAATACATGTGCATAAATGCAAACACTTATTCATACTTAATTTGTGTTCACACATCCATATGTAAAATTATATACAACCAATAGCGTGGTTGATCGGCATGCATGAATGCAGGTATTTACTAGATTTCTAATATAGACATATTATTATTATTATTTAATAATTTATATATTGACTTTTTATTAAATAAATATTAATTTAGATTTCACGATATATTATGAGCCTAATTAATTTGTAGTTTGCGATTGGCGTGTTCGGTGTCGTCGTCGATTGTCGATTATCATTTGTATTTTCGATATTAAATATAAAATAATATATAATTAATTCGCGTGTTCGTGATACATTTAACATTTAATGCAAATTAATATAAGTCGAGTATATAATAAGTAAATCATCGTGTGTGATTGTTATGCGTTAACGGAACATTTTTTATGCGTGTGAATGATTGCGCCCTGCCCGGAACGTGGCGCGCAATTTTAGAAAAGTGCGGTACACAGCGTAACGTATTTTTGTGCATGCATACATATATGTGTATAGACTCTTCTGAAGTGTGTGTGATTGTACGTGAACATCGGTATCGGTTCGTTTCCGCGATTCAAATTGGAATTTTCGCTGGAATTTCTTGCAGGTTTAATTTATTATTTCTTTGATTTATATTTATTCTTTTTTCCACATTTTGTTTATTTTTATTTTCCTTATTAAATTTTATTATTATTTGTTCTTTCATTAGATATTTATTTTCATTTATAATATAATTATTTTAAATAATATACATATATTTATTTAAATATATGAATATAATTATAATATATATATATATATCTATTTAAATATATGAATATATTTATATATATAAATAAATATACTAACTTTATTTTATATATATAACTATATATTAATTTTTGATAAATATATATTCAAATTAAATTAATTTATAAGAATTTTATTTTTAACATACCTATATATTATTTTAAAACTTATATATTAGAAGATGCCTAGACTTAAGAGAAAGTCAGCTTGCAATAGGAGTCAAACACAGCGAAAAAGAAATCGTTTGAATAGGTCAGATATAGGCTTTTCTGAGCAGGAACGCGTAAATAATCTAGAGGCACATAGAGAACGTAGGCAAAATTTCGAATTTAGGGAAGCTGAAAGGGTTAGAGATAGTCAACAGCATCGAGTCCGCAGAAGTAATAGAACATTTAGGGCCGTTGAGCAATTACCGGACACAATTCGTCACACTACTCTTCGGGCTTCTTCGCCAATCAGATTACAAGAACAACTTGCTGACACTTCGCGTCGTTCGAGGCGCAGGCGAGATGGTGACCTTCGATCTCAGGAAAGAGAGCAGGATGCAGTTCGTCGCCGTGTACGTCGCAGTGATTCTGCAATTAAAACAGACGAACAACTTGCCAACACTTCGCGTCGTTCGAGTCGCAGGCAAGATGCTGAGTTTCGATCTCAGGAAAGAGAGCAGGATGCAGTTCGTCGCCGTGTACGTCGCAGTGATTCTGCAATTAAAACAGACGAACAACTTGCCAACACTTCGCGTCGTTCGAGTCGCAGGCAAGATGCTGAGTTTCGATCTCAGGAAAGAGAGCAGGATGCAGTTCGTCGCCGTGTACGTCGCAGTGATTCTGCAATTAAAACAGACGAACAACTTGCCAACACTTCGCGTCGTTCGAGTCGCAGGCAAGATGCTGAGTTTCGATCTCAGGAAAGAGAGCAGGATGCAGTTCGTCGCCGTGTTCGACGAACTGATCATTCAACTAGAAATGCCGAACAACTTGCCAATACTTTGCGTCGATCGAGGCGCAGGCAATGTCCACAATTCAGGTCCAACGAAAGCGGACGAGATGCTGTTAGAAGGGCGATTCAGCGACAAAATCAGGAGACGCGAATTTTAGAAAGGGCAATAGATAGAAGTCAAAGGTCTCAGGTTAGAAACAATCCTATTCGTAGGATTGTTGAGCAGGCACGCAATACTAGTGCACGCCGCAGTGCTCGAATTCGAGCTCAACGTGAGGCCTTTGAAGCCCATAGGAATATGTCGCAAAGAGTGAGTCTATATAGGAGTATTTGCACCAATAGGATAGCAGAGAATAGGAGAAACGCGTCCCGCAATAGAGTGGACCGTGCGAATACCCTTCCAGATGATAGGATATCGCAGGTTAAAACTAGTTTAGATTGCCTAATAGCCAATTTTAATAAGACAGTCAAGCAGGGACCCGATCAGGTTTGCATATGTTGCAAAGGTTTGTGGTTTCCACATCAAGTGGACAAAATTTCGCGTGAGGTCATAGAGGAAAAGTGTAGTGAGGCAGATAGTGTTGATATTTTGTATCTTTCCTCTATGTTTCCATCCCATAATAATAGGTTTAGCTTTTGCAAAACCTGCAGCCGCAGTATTAAGTCAGGGAAAAAACCAAAGGCTTCTATTACAAATGGCCTAAATTTTCCGGAGCTTCCGGAATGCCTGAAAGGCTTGACGCCTCTAGAAGAAAGGCTGATTTCTCCCCGTCTTCCTTTTATGATCATAAAGTATCTTGGATATGGACGTCAAAGTGCCATTAAAGGAGCAGTGATCAATGTGCCAATTCCAGTTGCAAATGTTGTAACTTCCCTTCCCAGGGCATTTAATGAAGCCGAAGTAGTTCAGTTTCATCTTAAGCGTAGGATGGAGTATAACCATGATTTCATGGCTGAAACCATAAGGCCCTCAAAGATAGTTGATGCAATTCGGTATTTAGTGAACACAGAACTTTATAAGAAGCACCAGGTTACTATCAATGAGCAGTGGTTGTCTTCTTACTCAGCTGAGACTGTACCATTTGTTGCGTCCGCAGACGACAGGGACATTGTGTGTCAAATGTTAGAAAAGGCAGCACAACCTAATGAGCATAGAGTAGTAGAAGAAGAGGTAGAGTTGAATCCAGGAGGTCAAGAAACCTTCATGGAAAATGTCCCTGTTGAAAACATAGATATTCCTCGAATTGCTATAGCACCAGGAGAGGGTCAGCGACCTCTTGACATGATAACCGATTGTGATTCAGAGGAGCTGGCTTTTCCCACAATATTTGCAGGCATTAAAAGGAAATGTCAGGAAAGTTTTACAACTATAGTTAGATCAGAGCTTAGGAATTTTGATAGAAGAGGTTGTGGAACTGATAAATTATTTCATAACTTCAAAAGTTAGAAATGATTAGCATTAGGAATAGCACATCAATTTGCTTACGTAAGCACTCTGCCACTCAAGGCATTTCGGCTGCTGATGTGCGTAATGATGAAACTTTAAATAGGTTAATACTTCATGATGATGGCTATAGGCTTTTAAAAGGTATTCGCACGTCTCCTGCTCATTGGGAGGACGAGAAAAAGAAAGTGATGGCTATGATTAGGCAGGTAGGGCTTCCAACTATTTTTATAACATTTTCCGCAGCGGAAACTAGGTGGCCGGAGCTTTTAGTCTTGCTATGTAAAAATGTAGACAAGCTAGAAGTATCCGAAGAAGAAGCGTTAAATTTGGGGTTTAATGAGAAAGCTCGTCTCATTAGAGCAGACCCAGTGACCTGTGCCAGATATTTCGATTTTCGATATAGACAGGTTTTAAAACTGATGAAAAAGGATGGCGGTGTCTTTGGTTGTCACCAGGTCATCAAGTTTTATTGGCGAGTGGAGTTTCAGCAAAGAGGCTCTCCACATATACATGGCATGTTCTGGCTGAAAGACGCCCCAAAGCTCGACCTAAAGAATGAGTCCACATTTATGCCTGTGAAGTCCTTTATTGATCAGTTTATTACTGCTGATTCTAGTTGCCCGGACGTTGCTCCATATTTGGAGTATCAACTCCATAGTCACGGGCACTCTTGCAGTCGAGAAATTAGGTCAAAACAAATTTGTTGATTTGCTATCCCATACCCTCCCATGCCTCAAACAGAAATTCTTCTCCCTTTAGAAGAAAATGCTCCAAATTTGGCCGAGCATCGTAGGAATTTCGAAAAAATTCAAAGTCTGCTCGACTTTCCATTTGATCGTGAAAGCGTAGAAAATTTTAACGATTGTAACAACTTTTTGTCCCACGATCAACTTAACCTTAGTTATGAGGGCTACATTAATGCTGTAAGATCAAGTATAAAGAAACCAAAAGTTTTTTTGAAGCGATCTTTTGCAGCAATCAAGCTTAACGCTTATAACAAGCACCTCCTTTTGTTGCAGCGAGCAAATATGGATATTCAGTTTATTTTAGACCCCTATGCTTGCTACAGCTACGTCGTTAATTATATTAACAAGTTTCAGAGAGGTATCTCAATGTTGATGCGTGAGGCAATCAATGAGATTAAAGACAATAACAATGTAACTATTAAGCAAAAGTTACAACATTTAGGTAACAAATTTATGTTTGGCACTGAGATATCCGCTTTTTATAGCTACTGCAAATCAGAACGAGGAGCTCGCCAAGAAAATGCAGATGACTTTGACGATGATGTGCCTAGGGCTTCTGAATCAATAGTTTACGCTCTTCGCGATAATAGTGGCTTCATCAGAAAGAGGACCACTGCGTGCATAATTAGGTATAGGAGATTTAATGTCAATACAGAAACAAGTTACTATTTCAGAGAGCTAAAAATGCTTTACGCCCCATGGCGAGATGAGCATTTGGATTTAGTCACACATGACTGTGAATTGTTCTGTAGGGAAAATTCGGAGTTAGTAGAGAACAATCGCAGAAAATATAATTTACTAGATGATAGGGAACTAGAAGATGCTCTGAGCCACTTAACAGAGGAAGCAGAAAATGAGAATAATCAAGTAGGAGAACAGGAAGTGGTAGATGATGGCTTCACAGTTTTAGGATTGCCTGAAATAGATCCACATCTAAATGTTTTAAATGAGGATGGAAATATTGATATGAATGATGAAGATAGTAATGTCCGTTTTATCAAGCTTCCAGCCTTAGTTTCTCAGGAAAGCTTAGCTAATATAGTTAGATCTCTTAATTTAAAGCAGAAGCTATATTTTACACATGCTTTGCATAATGCCAAAATCAATACAGTCTTTTATGAATTTGTTGGAGGCGGCGCCGGAGTCGGAAAGAGTCGACTTATATCAGCAATTTTTCAGTCATTATCAGTAATGTATAACAGTATACCAGGAGCTGATCCGACATCTGTTAAAATCCTCTTATGTGCACCAACAGGAAAAGCAGCATTCGGAATTAGTGGTTCGACACTGCATTCCATGTTTTCACTTCCTGTTAATCAATCTCGCTCAGCACCTCTAAGGGCCTTAAGCCATGATTTAGTTAATAGCCTTCATTCAAGGTTAATCGATCTTAAATTAATTATTATTGATGAAATATCAATGGTTAGCTCTCTAATGTTTTCTTATTTAGATTCTCATTTGAAGCAAATTTTCAAAAATACTTCTCCTTTTGGTGGTGTTTCTATCATCGTATTCGGTGATCTTAGACAGTTACAGCCCGTAGGAGGTAGTTGGATTTTCGATCCAAATACCACTGACCCTTACCATGAAATATTTGGTACGTATCTCTGGGACCTTTTTTTGTATTTTGAGCTCACAGAGATAATGCGTCAACGTGACGATCAGCTTTTCGCTTCTGCCTTAAATAATATGGCATCGGGTTGTATGACAGCCGATGATATTGTCCTTTTTCCAATCTAGAATATGCGAACCATCGGCAGTGCCCGATGATGCAATTCATCTGTTTAGTAATAATAATGAGGTTGATTTATTTAATGTAACGAAACTTAACTCAATTGCTACTGAGCAATTTTTCTCTACTGCTGAAGATTTTATTAAGGCGGGCCATTTGGAACCAGCTAGGAAACAAAGAATATTAGAAGAAGTGAAGGGTTTTAAAACTTCCGCTACACAGGGACTCTGTACGTCTCTTCTCCTAAAAAATACTGCCAAGTACATGATGACGGTCAATGTAGACACAGGGGATGGATTAGTAAACGGGGCACCAGGTGTGTTGATGCAAATAGATTTCAATACATCCAACACTCCCAACATTTTATGGATGAAATTTACAGAGGAAACTGTAGGAGAATCTGCGCGTTCGAAGTGTACACATCGTACAGATCCTTCATGGACTCCTATTCAGAAAATTGTTCGCAGTTTTCAATATTCAAATAACGCACAAATTAACATTGACCGTAGGCAGTTTCCAATTGTGCCTGCTGAAGGCATCACAATTCATAAGAGTCAGGGAGCTACGTATGGCAAAGTGGTAGTCCATGCTAATTCCAGAATGCAGCGTGCTGCATTATGCGTAGCTTGCAGTAGAGCAACTACTGCTTTAGGATTATTCATTATTGGGAATTTTGTTCCTCCTAAGTCTCCCCAAAATAATGATAAAGTGAAAGCCCAATTGAAGAAATTGCGGACTGAAAAACTACTGTGTACTCATTACGATTATTTAATTAACAGTTCTGCCCTTAACATTTTCTTCCATAATACTCAGAGCTTGAATTCCCATCTTGAAGATATTCGATCGGACAAGCTGATGCTTCAGTCATCAATATTATGTTTCGTGGAAACTTCCATAAGCAATGAAACTGTAGAAATACCTGGGTTCACTATTGTGGTTCAACTTGAATCAATTAGGCCTTTAACAGGCATCATAATTTATGTAAAGAACGAGCTAGTAGATAGAGTTTCCCATACCTTTAGCAGTAGAAAAACTTTTGGCTCAGTAGTTTTTGAGTTCGGCATATTTAGGTTAGATGCCATAAGTTTTCTTATATTATATAAAAGTCCAGACTTTCCTCTGTCCACATTTAAAATAGAATTTGAGGAGATAATTCATCAATTTTCTCGTTTAGGTGAATTAGGGGATAGCTTGCTAGTTTTAGGAGATTTTAATTTGTGCCTCAAAACCTTTAACAGGTGTAAGAGTATTTATAATTTTTTGATTAGCAAAGGATTAAGGAGTTTGTTAGATTTGAAAACGTCCACTACCAATATGGATACACATATTGGTTGGGCGTTTTCAAATATACTAGATAACGAAAAGATTAGTGCTAGGACTTTTGAGGTTTTGCATAGCCATCACAATGGGATATCTGTTAGTATTCAGGCATGAGTTTGTAATGTTTGGAATAGGTTAGAAATTAAGAAATCTAAATGACAGGATATATGTAAATATGTATGTAGGCATATTTTAATAATTTAAATTTAATTATCTAATAGTTAAGTATAACCATTGAATTGAAATTGGTTTGATAATTATTATTATTTTTTTATTTTTATACCCTTGGACCTTGTTATCGATATTAACCAATTTAAAATTTATAAAGAAATACCGATATCTACTGCTCACACCGCTTTAGGGAATTGCGGCGATAAATTATTGGCAAAATATCGAAATTGAAGCAAGGTGGCAGCGCACTCCAGTATTATTATTAATTTATAGCTTGCAATTAGTATTATACAATTAAATACTTTTTATGGCAACATACGTCCAAGGGTATCCTACTGTCGTGTGCAACTCGACTGTTGCTCTTGTTTTCTTCTGTGGTCTCTTTTTCTGAACCAGCATTTGCTGCAATGAATTGGGAAAACCCACTAAAACCCAATTAGTTCAATCAAACAAAAATTTAACAAGATTTGATTAGATAAACATATTAATGTTTAGACTATGAATTGCTTTGATTATGGTTATAAAAAAAAATTCAAACTTAATATAAAAAGGTTAAATTTTTTTTTGTTCATTCAGATAATTTTCATTTTTTAGGGTTCAGTTAGCCCCAGTTGGTCCCGGAATGCTGTGAATCTGGCAGTTGGTAGTGGCTTTGTCAAAATATCGGGCAATTGTAAATCTGTGGGAAGATACTTAACACAAATTAGTTTGTTTTCAATTTGTTCCTTGGTAAAATGATATTTGATATCTGTAAAGAAAGTACACTTCTAAACACTTTTAAGAGTGTATTTCAACTGCCTATGTACAAGATTGTATGTCTCTACGCCTTGCGAGTTTATTTAGAACTGATCTTAGAATCGAATGCGGTGTTATAAGAAACCGCGGTGGTGGTTATTTCACTTATCTCTATTTATACGAGGGTCGTTTGATAAGTCCGTGACTTTTTGAATAAAATATATTTTTTTCGTCAAAGAAGCGTTTTATTTCTCAACATAATCTCCTTTTAGCTCTATACATTTAGTCCAGCGTTTTTCCAATTTTTTTATTCCTTCCAAATAATAGGTTTTCTCAAGGCCCTCAAAATAGTCGTTTGTTTCTGTGATGACCTCTTCATTTGACCCGAATCTCTTACCGCCGAGCCATTTCTTCATGTTTGGAAACAAAAAATAGTCACAGGGGGCTAAATCTGGAGAATATGCTGGATGGGGTAGCAGTTCGTAGCCCAATTTATGAAATTTTGCCATGCTGACTACACACGTGTGCACCCGTGCATTGTCCTGATGGAACAGCACTTTTTTTCGCCAAATGCGGTCGTTTCTGCTTCAAATCAATATCGAATCTGTCCAAAAGCTCTGAATAATATTCGCCGGTGATCGTTTTACCCTTTTCAAGGTAATCGATGTGAATGATACCTTGTGCATCCCAAAAAACTGTGGCCATGACCTTGTTGGCCGACAGACCCACCTTGGCCTTCTTTGGTGCACGTTCACCCGGAGAAACCCACTGTCTTGATTGTTCTTTGGTCTCTGGTGTGGTGTGGTGGATCCATGTTTCGTCTACGGTAACGAAACGGCGCAAAAATTCGTTTGGATTGCGGTTGAACATCGCCAAACACTCCTTTGAAATGGTCACACGGTTGCGCTTATGGTCGTGTGTGAGCAATCGCGGCACCCATCGCGCGGAAAGCTTTTTCATGTCCAAATATTCATGTAAAATGTGATGTACCCGTTCAGTTGAGATGCCTACAGCCTCAGCTACCTCACGCACTTTCATTCTCCGATCATCCAATATCATTCCATGGATTTTGTCGACGATTTCTGGCATGACGACCTCTTTTGGGCGACCTGAACGTTCGGCATCACTTGTACTGGTACGACCACAACGGAACTCAGTAAACCATTTCTTAACCATTGAAATTGATGGTGCAGAGTCCCCATAATATTTATCAAGTCTTTCCTTGGTTTCGGTGATGGATTTTTTACGCAAAAAATAATGCTTAATTAGCACACGAAATTCACTTTTTTCCATTTTCGTTAAAATTCACGAGATCGTCTGCTTTCAATGCCTATAAAACGCAAACTAAGAAACGCAGCTTTCTCAAAATTTTACAGTCAGCTGTTAATCGATAACTGCTGACAGGAGCAGTGTTGTATTTAGAGCAGGTGCGCGGCAAATACAAAAAGTCACGGACTTATCAAACGACCCTCGTATATGCTGCACTTGAAAGACGCAGCGTGGGAAAATTTTATTCAAGTCAAATACAGGATAGTTGAGATCCCTTCTTACTTATCGTAAACATGTGTGTACGTGAGGTCATAAAATATTGTAGCCGGTCGTAAACACAGATAAGGGATCGCTGCATGGGATAACATCTTCTGCCTGCTAGCACTTGCACTGTACAGCGATACAGTGCCGTGCAGTTTAGTGCAGTATTATCACATGTTCATGCTGGTGCCTGAACATTCTGCGGGGGGCCAGGAAACACGACAGCCATTAGCTCACGCCTTTGGTGCCTTTTTTTCTTGTAATATAAAAATATTCCAGCTATCACGATAGTCACCAGGCCAAGTGATATGTGTCCGTTCACGGTATGGAAAACCAGATCCTTGATGCGTACCCTCTTGCTTTCCAGCTCTTTCAGGCTCTTTCGTACGTGATACAATTTAATTGAATTATTAACCACGACGTGGTGAATGAGTGTTGGTACCCAAGTTTCGCCATCATCTAGGACCTTTAGAATATGGGGTGAGAAGGTTACAGTGTCAGTCGACCTGATTATCTCTGGAGAGATAATTGTGATGTCAGCTATCCGAGCAGTACATCCGGCAGGTACATTGATTATTGCCAGGCTTGGCAATTTGACTACTTCGTGGTTGTCTCCGCATGCCATATGGGCCGATATGTTCTTGAAGGTTTTAATCAGCCAGCGGTTTCTTCCATTAAGCCTTTTGTAGTACAAGTCCTCGGTAAACTCATCCATTTCGCAGGGCTGTTTATTGTTCGGTTTGATCGGAGATATCTCACAGCTATGATCGTCTGCATCCTTCCAGGCCCAGCTTCCTTCGCATAACCAGGTATCCTTGTTTTCCTGTTGACAGCGATTAACTTCTCCCTCAGTCATGGGGTGATATGCGACCAGAAGTATAATACGTTATCCTTAAATATTGCCTGAGCTTTCATTAGATTGTATGCTAACTGTAATCTGCTAGGGGACTTCCGCCGGGTAAGAGCTGATCCCTCTTTAATTTATTTTGAATTTTATCCATTATTATCGTCGATTTCTCCTCTAAATTTTGGATATTTAGCCTGATAACATTGGTTGCAGGCGTTGCAGCGGTGCTCGCTACTTGAAGAATCATCAGAAGGCTCACCATCGTATTTTTTGGTATGCATTTTGCTTTGTTCCTGTGCTGCCTCTTTTCATCGGTTGGCTGGTGGACAGGATCTTGCGTTTTCTCGCTGTTTTGTTCCCCTTCATTCGATGGCAGCAGACAGACCTTATTCAATGGCCTTTTAACTTCGCCATTGTTGGTCTTCATGGTGACTTCTCGGACTTTATTATCCTGTCCCTTGGTAGTCTTCACGATTCGCCCCATTGGCCATTTGGTACTCGTTGTCCGAAAACAGGTGTTCGCTTTTCCCGCGTCTAGCGAAAATTCGCCGTAACGCTTCCAGAAATCGTTCTGTTGAAAGATCGCCGACTGCTTCAAAATGAATTGCCTTCGTTGCCATACAAACAAAAAGGCATATATTTCCTTTCGATCCCAGTATTTTGGAATGGATGTTCTCCTGTTACTCGATGTACCTGCAAATTCCCCAGAAGTTGATTTGCTACATCTTTTTTGTATCTTATGCAAGTAACACATTCTTGAAGATACTTTTTTAATTGGTTCCGCAGTCCGAAAATCCAGAATTCTCCTTGAACGCTTCAGTCCGCCATGTAGGGTTTCTTTATGTGATTTACTTATTAAAAGCCATGAGAAGTGTAATTTTCCAAGTATACCTGGATGTTGTGCATCGTATGGCAACAATGAGTTTTGAAGCCGACCACCTACTCTAAGGACGCCATCTTCGTCCAAAAAAGGGTTGAGCGCCAAAAGTTTACTTTTTGTTTCAAAAGGTCTTTTCTTTTGAAGCAACAGAATTTCTCGACCAAAATCTAGCTGTTGCTGTAATTTCACAACCGCTGTTTTGGCCTTCTTGAATTCTTCAACGGAAAGGTAGGTTGACTGAGGTGCTTTTCCTCGTAGTTTAGCTATAAAGCGTAATACATACGCCATTACGCTATTAAGCTTGTTTACCGAAGAATACTTCCATAAGAGCGGAGTAAGGCTGTTTTCCTCTTCTGTTATTGTTGTAACAGCAATAGTTTCCGGTAGTTCGGGCTGAATCCATTGACTCGGTGGTTTTGCCAACCAGTGTGGTCCTTTCCACCAGATGTCACATGCTGCCAATTGCTCTGGAGATATTGCCCTTGAAGCGACGTCTGCTGGGTTCTCCTCTCGTAACTCCATTCAACGTTTGGCAGTTTTGTATTTATATCGTCCACTCGGGTTTTGACGAATTTGTCTTTGCTGCGTTTATTTTGAATCCAAGCCAGTGTAATCTGAGAGTCACTCCATGCTTGCGATTTGATCCGATCTCTCACTATGTCTTGTATTCTACATAGTGCTTAGGAGATGAGCGGCGCAAAGATCCAATTTAGGAATAGTTTTTTTATTTTTTATTGGACTTACCTTGCTTTTTGCATCCAGCAAGGTTATTTTAGCTCGAATTTTGGCATACACCACTGCTGCATATGCTTTTTGCGAGGCATCGCAAATCCCATTAATTTCTATATCGTCCGCAGATGAGCTTCCAGACCAGCGAGGTATGCTTATATTTCCCAGACTTGGTAGCTCGCTAGCATATTCTTGCCAGATCCGTGCAAGATTGGGGTCCAACTCAGTATCCCATGCAAGCGGCAATTTCCAGAGCTCCTGAATATAACATTTTCCTTGCAGAGTCACTGGTGTAAGCCATCCGAGTGGGTCAAAGATCCTTGCCAATTGCGAAAGAACTAAACGTTTTGTAATGCCTGTTAGTTTAGGGCAATCGACCATAAAGGAAAAGACATCCTTTTTGGGGTCCCATTGCAAGCATAGAATCTTAATTGACTCGTCCTCCTGGATGGTAATCTTCTCAGTCGAGTCGCCACCTTGAATTCCAGCGATGATTCGATCGTCGTTGGAGACCCATTTGCGCAGGTACAAGCCAGCCTTCTGCATAATGCTTTGGAATTCGACTTGTATTTTGACGCAGTCATCGATGGAGTCCCCACCAGTAATAAGATCATCCATGTAGAAGTCTTCTCTTAGGGTTGTCAGCAATCGTTGATTGTCTTTGCAGTATCGGTTTGCCAACTCTTGAAGACATCTGACGGCTACAAATGGTGCTGCTGAAGTTCCATATGTTACTGTAGTCAGCTTAAATTCTTTGACTTCTGCTTTGGGATTATCTCTCCATAGAATATACTGATATTCTTGGTCTTCTTTGGCTATTTTAATTTGGCGATACATTTTCTCGATGTCAGCTGTCATCACGTATTGCCATTGTCGCCATTTTAGCAAGATATCAAAAATGTCCTTTTGTATTCTAGGACCGACGAGCATCACATCGTTGAGGCTCAATCCATATTGCCATTGTCGCCATTTTAGCAAGATATCAAAAATGTCCTTTTGTATTCTAGGACCGACGAGCATCACATCGTTGAGGCTCAATCCATTGGAGGTTTTTGCAGAGGCGTCAAACACTACCCTAAGTTTGGTAGTTAGACTGTTCGGTCTAATGACTACCTGATGTGGCAAGTAGTATTATCCTTTTCCACTTGTGTTGACCGGTTCCATGTGCCCCAGTCTTACATACTCTTCCATAAAGGCACTATAATCGCTGAAGATCTCTCGACTTCTCTTGAACCGTTTCTCCATTTGAAGAAGTCTAGCCATGGCTTATTTCCTAGAGTCTCCGAGTTCACACTCTTTGCGAAATGGTAAGGAAACCACAAGCCGACCTTCATTATCCCACGTAGTAGTTTTCTGGAAGTGTTCTTCACTTTCTAGGTCTTCTTCTCGTTCGTTGGTATCGCTTTCCAATTCCCAGAAGCGCTCGAGATCGTCCAACCGTATTGTTGTAGCTGCGCTGATCACTTTGTTATTGCACTCTCTGGATAATTGCCCAGAGACTATCCATACAAAGTTGGTTTTCTGTCCCAAGATGTGATTGATTTTTTTAATCTTCTCTATCATGATCGACGGCAGCAAGTCTACTCCTATTATAAGGTCGATCCTGCTAGGCTCGTTGAAGTGTGGGTCGTCTAGCTCGCAGCCCTTCCAGTCCTTGGCAACGTTTATATTTATTTCTTTGCTTCGTAGAACTCTTCGCAGCTTTGGGTGAACCAAGGCTTGCGTTGTCGCTTCAAAACTACTTGCAAACCTTGGGTTTATTTCCAGTCGCACACTACTTTTTACTACGTCCACATCTTCTGAAATCCCCTGGACTTCTATATTGTTTTTTTCCGCCGAAGTTTCAGAAGTTGTACTGCTTCCTCTGATATTAGAGTTTTTTGTGAGCCTCCATCAATAAGGGCTCTCAACTGCTCATAATTTCCAGTTTTGTTTCTTACTAGAACAAGAGCTGTGGCCAGTAACGTATCTTGCCCTTTATTCTGTTTAAGGCAATTGGTAATTACGACCTAATTTTTGGCTCCATCGTCGTGAAGCCAGTTATGATGTGCTTTAGGGCACCGTTCACATGTCCAGGTCTTTTTACAATCTTTTATGTTGTGTGCTCTTAAGCATTTGTAGCAAAGCGAGTTTTTGTATACAAACTCTCTACGCTTTCCAATAGGCTCCGCCCGACATTTCTTATTGCTTGTCCTTTTGGCTTCTTTATAGGGGCATTATTTTATTGAAATATGTAGCTGTTCAATAAAACCCAGCACATCTTGCAGACACTGAATCTCTCTGGCCTTCCTTACGTGTTGTTCGTATAGTTTCTTCGCCTATCGTGGCTTCTTCGACCTTCATTTCCAATCCAAGTATTTCATTTCTAATTTCCATCCAAGTAACTACGGACTTCAGACATTTTAGACTCATAAATCTTCTCGTTGAAGTATTGATGATCGACAGGCCCAATCCTTACCAGTGACGTGTGGTTGCTCTTGAATTCACGCTCGATGAGTTTCCTCTCTCCGCTAGTTGCTCCTGGATTTTTTGTAGCACTTCATTTTGCAGTGCCAACGTTTGTTCGGACATCATTCTGATTTGCTTTTTATTTTAAACTTTTGGATAAACTTGGCTAACCGTTGGAGGTATTTTTTGTTTAATCGCCTGGTTGATCTTGTTGATGTTAGCCAAGAATACAAAAGAATGCAACAGAATTTTCACTAGATTTTTACTTGATACACCCGCGGACGGCTCGAAGGACCAAAAAATGTAAATAAAGTACACTTCTAAACACTCTTATGAGTTTATTTCAACTGCCTATGTAGAAGATTATATGTATGTCTCTACACCTTCCGAGTTTATTTAGAACTGATCTTAGAATCTAATGCGGTGTTATAAGAAACCGCAGTGGTGGTTATTTCACTTATCTCTATTTATATATGCTGCACTTGAAAGACGCAGCGTGGGATAATTTTATTCAAGACAAATACAGGATAGTTGAGATCCCTTCATACTTATCGTAAACATGTGTGTACGTGAGGTCATAAAATATCGTAAACACAGATAAGGGATCGCTGCATGGAACAACATCTTGTGCCTGCTAGCACTTGCACTGTACAGCGGTACAGTGCCGTGCAGTTTAGTGCAGTATTATCACATGTTCATGCTGGTGCCTAAACAATATCTATGTGCTTAGTTCGCTTGTGGCAAGTAGGATTATTGGCTATACTTATACAACATTGGTTATCCTCGAAAATAATAATTGGACCATTTAATTTTAATCTCATTTCATCTGTTAATGATTTAAGCCATAATGCTTCCCTTACTCCTTCGAATAAGGCCATATATTCAGCTTCAGTAGATGAAGCAGCAACAGATTTTTGTTTCATAGTACTCCAGCAAATTCAACAATTTTCAATCATTTTAAATATATACCCTGTAGTACTTCTTCTGTCAGTCTCAGTTCCGGCCCAATCTGAATCAACACACCCCATAAGAATTTTATTTACTTTTAAATTCCTTTTAAATGATAATTTCAAGTCACCAGTTCCTTTGAGGTATCTAAAAATTCTTTTAAGACATTGCCACAATTCTCTATTATTATAGTTAGTATATCGACTTAAGATACTTTTTGATGTACTTAAATCCGGTCGTGCACATAACATTACATACATTAAACAAACAATCAAATTCCTACATGGTGCTTCATATGATTCTTCTACTTGCAAAGCCTCATAGTGTAATTTGCTTGGAAGAGGAGTAGTAACTGGATTACAATCTTCCATATTGAATTTCTTTAAAACATTTTTAATATATGCAAATTGACTGAGACAAATTTCATCACATTTCAAATCAATTTTTATACCAATAAAATATCATATTCATTAGTTTTAAATTTAGACATTCTGTCGGAGTCACTAGTAGAAATTATTATATCATCAACATATAAGAGTACATATATATTTTTATATATATCTCCTTCATCTAGAATATATATACATCTATCTACTCCTAGACTCCGAAATCCAAAATTTTGTAGAGCACTTTCAAATACCTCAAACCAGCATCTTGCAGCTTGTTTTAGACCATAAATGGCTTTATTAAGTTTACATACTTTATTTCCATCATACTGGATTAAACCTTTTGGAATCTTCATATAAATTTCATATTTTAATTCTCCATTTAAAAATGCAGTTTTAACATCCATATGATGGATCAGTAAATTATATTGATTTGAAAATGCTAAAAGATATCTAAAACTAGAAATTCGTGCAACTGGTGCAAACGTCTCATCATAATCCATCATATATTCTTGGGTGAAGCCCCTGGTTATCAATCTTACTTTATATTTTAGTAAATCACCATTTCATCTTGTTTTATACTAAAAACCCATTTGCATTCTACTATGTTTTTATCCTTAGGCATTTGCACTAAGCACCATGTATTATTTACAAAATGAGAATTAAGTTCGTCTTTAATGGCATCCTCCCACAAGGTTCTGTCATCACAAGTTTTGATTTCCTCATATGTATTAGGAATATCATTTAAACATATTTGGGTATTCATCAGACACTTTTCTTAAAATCTATATGATAACTTGGGTTTATCTTTAATTCTCTCACTGCGTTTAATTTGTTCTTGATTTTCATTTTCATTTATTCTATCACCAGTTTCAGCCACTGCATCTGTATTCTCGAGACAAGTGGAATTTTCATTTAGATTTTCATCTGACTTTGAATCCGTAGATTCATTCTCATTTTCTTCAATTAGAGAATCACAATATTGGTCAAAAACATCATGTTTTTCCACAGAGTCATTTTCATTTGAAGTCACAGATTTCTATTCAGTGCATATACTGTCGATCCAAATATCTTTAGATATTTCAATATTAGCTTCTTTCTATGCCACATCTCAAATGGTCTTTTTCTTATATTTTTTAAAGCTCTACTTGGGGACCTGTTTATTAAGTATGTTGCTGTTAAAACAGCTTCACCCCAAAACTTTTATTTAGTTTAGTACAGTTAATCATAGAGCGAGCTTTTTCAGTGATTGTTCTAATCATCCGCTCTGCAAGACTATTTAGTTGTGAGGTATGAGGAATGATAACTGATACCTTTTTCGACACAAAACTCACGCATTTCATTAGAGAGATATTCCGTGCCATTATCAATATATAGATTAACAATTTTTAAATTGAAATCAGCCTCACTCTTTGCTACAAAATCTTTAAATACAAAGAACACCTCAGATTTATAAGTTATTAAATATGTCCCACAATAATGTGTATATTGATCAATAAATACTACATAGTAGATTTTACTATCAATAGTTGAGGGCATAATCGGACCACATACATCAGAATGAATTACAAATAGTGGGCGTTCAATATTTTCTTTGTTTGTGTTTTTCAAATTTTTGTCTTGATTGATTTCCGTTCATACACGCCTCACATAATTCACTACTATTTACTTGTACGTTCTTAATAAGTTCACCATCCTCAAACAAGCCATCTCGTTTAATTTCTAAGAATTTTCCAACACAAATATGTCCTAATCTTTCATGCCACAAGCGATATTCTGCATCATTTGATATTGCAGATGTATATAAATACTTTACTGTTTAAATTAAATTTCACAGTCGGTACATTATACTCACACATTCCTTCAAATACCAAGAAACCGTTATTCATTACTTTAATGCCATCCGTATTAAACTCGACGGACATTCCGGCATCTAGCATCTTCTTTACGGATAGCAAATTGTGTGGGATTTCCTTACAATACATCACGTTGTGTACTGTAATATTGTTCCCGGAATTGTTAAGTTTAACTTGTCCTTTCGCAGTAGCATAGACAAATTCTCTACGCTTTGCAATCTCAATCGCCACATTTAAATTTAAATTCTCTTATTCAGAAAATAAATTAATATCATTTACTAGGTGATCTGATGCCCCGGAATCTAATATGAAATTTACTTCATCTGGCTTTTCAGCGAAATTTGCTAATTTCACCATAACTTGTTGCGTTGCTACCCTTTAAATCTGTTTCTCTCTAACTTCAGCATTTATCAGAAACGCAAACGCTCATGCTGGCTGTGTTTCTGTTGCCATCTGAGCCTGTTTCTCTCTAACATTATTTTCATCTGGAACATTCTGGTTTCCTGCCTGTCTTTTCAAAAGAAAACAGTCTTTCTTTATATGGCCCAATTTCTTACAATGAAAACATTTTAGTTTAGACTTGTTTTTAAAGGGTTTCTTCATAATTTTCGTGGTTTTGTTTTTGTTTGTATTTTCCCTAGGCTCTCGATTGCCTATAGCTTGCAGCACTTTAGCACTTGTGTCTTTGTTAACTCCCTTTAACTTTATTTCATGATCGAGTAGCCGTGTCTTAACGAAATCTAATGTAAAATTGCTCTCATAGCTAGTCGAAAGTATAAAAAGTAGGTGAGCAATTTTATCCATTTCGTCAACCTTGGATCCTCCCGCAACTAACTCAGTTATCAAATCATCAAATAAATAAATGGTTCACTAGCGGAATATAACCTTTTAATTTTAAAGAGAATAACTGTTTGTGTGATGAAAGTTGAGATGCCAAGCTTTTACGCTCATAAATATCCAATTTTTGAAAAATCTGCTTAGCCGTACTTCCATTGTTGGCAAAACTTAAAAAAGAATCACTCAAATATTCTATTATGATCCCCTTTGCATTTCTTTCTGCCCGTTTTACTTCCTCAGTTATTTCTGTTTGCTCTTTATTGTCGAAGTAGGATCCGCCAGATGTAGTTCAGATACGAAGACAAAATTTATTCTTCGTTTATTTGGAGCATAGCTCCGTTTATTTAGATTGTCAACTTCTGTCTTTCCGTTGTAAAACTCTTCTGATTCTTAAAGCTAATACAATATTCCGCCTTAGCAGTCTGGTGAAGCCGGCAGAGAAGCGGCTGCACTCCCTTTTACTTTTGTTAAGGGAGTTGAGAGAGAATGCTATGTGCGCTCATTATGTACATAGCGCCATTTGGTTAGCAGTGTGCTGTTCAAGTGGTTCAGTGTACTGTTCAAGTGTTCAGTTCCACTTGAACATTGTAGTTTATGCTAGCACTGCTAATGCGTATGTAATTATATTACTGATTTATGTAAGTATTCTGAGTACAGTGTACTCTCGATATGTACACATACCACATTATCAATTACATTTAAAAAATCGTTTTCCTCTTACAGCGTCCTTACTCGAAACTTCCAAAGTGAATATTTTTCAAACGGTTTTATATTCCTCTTTCCTTTATCCAGGTCTTTTTATACCCTTGGACCATTGAAAATGGTCAAAAAAGGGTATACTAACTTTGTGCAAATGTATGTAACAGGCAGAAGGAGGCGTCGGAGACCCCATAAAGTATATATATTCTTGCTCAGGATCAATAGCCGAGTCTGTCCGTCTGTCTGTCCGTCTGTCTGTCTGTCTGGATGAACGCGCCGATCTCAGCTATTACAAAAGCTACGGACACCAAATTTAGCATGAAGATTCCTGTATACCATACGCAAATCAAGTTTATTTTCAATTTGGAATAACACGCCTACCGCCCCCGCAAACCGCCAATTTTGGTTTACATTGCTATTTACATTCGAAGAACTCATTTCTTAACGTTCTGCTTTAGCATATATATAGATAAATAATATATGAACTTATCCTCCAAATTGCAATCCGATCAGACAATAAACACTGAAGTTATTAGATAAACCATTTCGACACTTCGACCAGCAAAGAACTTGTCGATGACGTCAGAACTAAATTACTTGTGCATGAAAGAAAAGGATAAACGATGCGAGCGCGAAGCGCGAGCTGTTTCTCGACTCTTCTTTTTCATGCACATGTCAATTACCCAAAATACATGTGCATAAATGCAAACACTTATACATACTTAATTTGTGTTCACACATACATATGTAAAATTATATACAACCAATAGCGTGGTTGATCGGCATGCATGAATGCAGGTATTTACTAGATTTCTAATATAGACATATTATTATTATTATTTAATAATTTATATATTGACTTTTTATTAAATAAATATTAATTTAGATTTCACGATATATTATGAGCTATCATATCGATAGCTTTTAATATATATTAAACATATCGATATATATTTCATATGTTTTGCATATAAATTATATTAATATGTGTAAATTATATTATATCCCCACGTCTATTGAAACTATGTTTGAAAAAAATGTACTAACATTTCTTCTACTTTGTTTTTTTAATATATGTATATTTTGTATGTATATTAGATTCTATAGATCATTATTATAAATTTAAGGTTTCGCGCACTTTTTAATTGCGGCGATAAATTATTGGCAACGTATCAAAATTGTTGCAAGGTGGCAGCGCGCTTCAGTGTTATGTTAATTTGTAGTTTGCGATTGGCGTGTTCGGTGTCGTTGTCGATTGTCGATTATCATTTGTATTTTCGATATTAAATATAAAATAATATATAATTAATTCGCGTGTTCGTGATACATTTAACATTTAATGCAAATTAATATAAGTCGAGTATATAATAAGTAAATCCTCGTATGTGATTGTTATGCGTTAACGGAACATTTTTTATGCGTGTGAATGATTGCGCCCTGCCCGGAACGTGGCGCGCAATTTTAGAAAAGTGCGGTACACAGCGTAACGTATTTTTGTGCATGCATACATATATGTGTATAGACTCTTCTGAAGTGTGTGTGATTGTACGTGAACATCGGTATCGGTTCGTTTCCGCGATTCAAATTGGAATTTTCGCTGGAATTTCTTGCAGGTTTAATTTATTATTTCTTTGATTTATATTTATTCATTTTTACACATTTTGTTTATTTTTATTTTCCTTATTAAATTTTATTATTATTTGTTCTTTCATTAGATATTTATTTTCATTTATAATATAATTATTTTAAATAATATACATATATTTATTTAAATATATGAATATAATTATAATATATATATATCTATTTAAATATATGAATATATTTATATATATAAATAAATAAATTAACTTTATTTTATATATATAACTATATATTAATTTTTGATAAATATATATTCAAATTAAATTAATTTATAAGAATTTTATTTTTAACATACCTATATATTATTTTAAAACTTATATATTAGAAGATGCCTAGACTTAAGAGAAAGTCAGCTTGCAATAGGAGTCAAACACAGCGAAAAAGAAATCGTTTGAATAGGTCAGATATAGACTTTTCTGAGCAGGAACGCGTAAATAATCTAGAGGCACATAGAGAACGTAGGCAAAATTTCGAATTTAGGGAAGCTGAAAGGGTTAGAGATAGTCAACAGCATCGAGTCCGCAGAAGTAATAGAACATTTAGGGCCGTTGAGCAATTACCGGACACAATTCGTCACACTACTCTTCGGGCTTCTTCGCCCATCAGATTACAAGAACAACTTGCTGACACTTCGCGTCGTTCGAGGCGCAGGCGAGATGCTGACCTTCGATCTCAGGAAAGAGAGCAGGATGCAGTTCGTCGCCGTGTACGTCGCAGTGATTCTGCAATTAAAACAGACGAACAACTTGCCAACACTTCGCGTCGTTCGAGTCGCAGGCAAGATGCTGAGTTTCGATCTCAGGAAAGAGAGCAGGATGCAGTTCGTCGCCGTGTTCGACGAACTGATCATTCAACTAGAAATGCCGAACAACTTGCCAATACTTTGCGTCGATCGAGGCGCAGGCAATGTCCACAATTCAGGTCCAACGAAAGCGGACGAGATGCTGTTAGAAGGGCGATTCAGCGACAAAATCAGGAGACGCGAATTTTAGAAAGGGCAATAGATAGAAGTCAAAGGTCTCAGGTTAGAAACAATCCTATTCGTAGGATTGTTGAGCAGGCACGCAATACTAGTGCACGCCGCAGTGCTCGAATTCGAGCTCAACGTGAGGCCTTTGAAGCCCATAGGAATATGTCGCAAAGAGTGAGTCTATATAGGAGTATTTGCACCAATAGGATAGCAGAGAATAGGAGAAACGCGTCCCGCAATAGAGTGGACCGTGCGAATACCCTTCCAGATGATAGGATATCGCAGGTTAAAACTAGTTTAGATTGCCTAATAGCCAATTTTAATAAGACAGTCAAGCAGGGACCCGATCAGGTTTGCATATGTTGCAAAGGTTTGTGGTTTCCACATCAAGTGGACAAAATTTCGCGTGAGGTCATAGAGGAAAAGTGTAGTGAGGCAGATAGTGTTGATATTTTGTATCTTTCCTCTATGTTTCCATCCCATAATAATAGGTTTAGCTTTTGCAAAACCTGCAGCCGCAGTATTAAGTCAGGGAAAAAACCAAAGGCTTCTATTACAAATGGCCAAAATTTTCCGGAGCTTCCGGAATGCCTGAAAGGCTTGACGCCTCTAGAAGAAAGGCTGATTTCTCCCCGTCTTCCTTTTATGATCATAAAGTCTCTTGGATATGGACGTCAAAGTGCCATTAAAGGAGCAGTGATCAATGTGCCAATTCCAGTTGCAAATGTTGTAACTTCCCTTCCCAGGGCATTTAATGAAGCCGAAGTAGTTCAGATTCATCTTAAGCGTAGGATGGAGTATAACCATGATTTCATGGCTGAAACCATAAGGCCCTCAAAGATAGTTGATGCAATTCGGTATTTAGTGAACACAGAACTCTATAAGAAGCACCAGGTTACTATCAATGAGCAGTGGTTGTCTTCTTACTCAGCTGAGACTGTACCATTTGTTGCGTCAGCAGACGACAGGGACATTGTGTGTCAAATGTTAGAAAAGGCAGCACAACCTAATGAGCATAGAGTAGTAGAAGAAGAGGTAGAGTTGAATCCAGGAGGTCAAGAAACCTTCATGGAAAATGTCCCTGTTGAAAACATAGATATTCCTCGAATTGCTATAGCACCAGGAGAGGGTCAGCGACCTCTTGACATGATAACCGATTGTGATTCAGAGGAGCTGGCTTTTCCCACAATATTTGCAGGCATTAAAAGGAAATGTCAGGAAAGTTTTACAACTATAGTTAGATCAGAGCTTAGGAATTTTGATAGAAGAGGTTGTAGAACTGATAAATTATTTCATTACTTCAAAAAGTTAGAAATGATTAGCATTAGGAATAGCACATCAATTTGCTTACGTAAGCACTCTGCCACTCAAGGCATTTCGGCTGCTGATGTGCGTAATGATGAAACTTTAAATAGGTTAATACTTCATGATGATGGCTATAGGCTTTTAAAAGGTATTCGCACGTCTCCTGCTCATTGGGAGGACGAGAAAAAGAAAGTGATGGCTATGATTAGGCAGGTAGGGCTTCCAACTATTTTTATAACATTTTCCGCAGCGGAAACTAGGTGGCCGGAGCTTTTAGTCTTGCTATGTAAAAATGTAGACAAGCTAGAAGTATCCGAAGAAGAAGCGTTAAATTTGGGGTTTAATGAGAAAGCTCGTCTCATTAGAGCAGACCCAGTGACCTGTGCCAGATATTTCGATTTTCGATATAGACAGGTTTTAAAACTGATGAAAAAGGAAGGCGGTGTCTTTGGTTGTCACCAGGTCATCAAGTTTTATTGGCGTGTGGAGTTTCAGAAAAGAGGCTCTCCACATATACATGGCATGTTCTGGCTGAAAGACGCCCCAAAGCTCGACCTAAAGAATGAGTCCACATTTATGCCTGTGAAGTCCTTTATTGATCAGTTTATTACTGCTGATTCTAGTTGCCCGGACGTTGCTCCATATTTGGAGTATCAACTCCATAGTCACGGGCACTCTTGCAGGCGAGAAATTAGGTCAAAACAAATTTGTAGATTTGGTATCCCATACCCTCCCATGCCTCAAACAGAAATTCTTCTCCCTTTAGAAGAAAATGCTCCAAATTTGTCCGAGCATCGTAGGAATTTCGAAAAAATTCAAAGTCTGCTCGACTTCCCATTTGATCGTGAAAGCGTAGAAAATTTTAACGATTTTAACAACTTTTTGTCCCACGATCTACTTAACCTTAGTTATGAGGGCTACATTAATGCTGTAAGATCAAGTATAAAGAAACCAAAAGTTTTTTTGAAGCGATCTTTTGCAGCAATCAAGCTTAACGCTTATAACAAGCACCTCCTTTTGTTGCAGCGAGCAAATATGGATATTCAGTTTATTTTAGAGCCCTATGCTTGCTGCAGCTACGTCGTTAATTATATTAACACGTCTCAGAGAGGTATCTCAATGTTGATGCGTGAGGCAATCAATGAGATTAAAGACAATAACAATGTAACTATTAAGGAAAAGTTACAACATTTAGGTAACAAAATTTATATTTGGCACTGAGATATCCGCTTTTTATAGCTACTGCAAATCAGAACGAGGAGCTCGCCAAGAAAATGCAGATGACTTTGACGATGATGTGCCTAGGGCTTCTGAATCAATAGTTTACGCTCTTCGCGATAATAGTGGCTTCATCAGAAAGAGGACCACTGCGTGCATAATTAGGTATAGGAGATTTAATGTCAATACAGAAACAAGTGACTATTTCAGAGAGCTAAAAATGCTTTACGCCCCATGGCGAGATGAGCATTTGGATTTAGTCACACATGACTGTGAATTGTTCTGTAGGAAAAATTCGGAGTTAGTAGAGAACAATCGCAGAAAATATAATTTACTAGATGATAGGGAACTAGAAGATGCTCTGAGCCACTTAACAGAGGAAGCAGAAAATGAGAATAATCAAGTAGGAGAACAGGAAGTGGTAGATGATGGCTTCACAGTTTTAGGATTGCCTGAAATAGATCCACATCTAAATGTTTTAAATGAGGATGGAAATATTGATATGAATGATGAAGATAGTAATGTCCGTTTTATCAAGCTTCCAGCCTTAGTTTCTCAGGAAAGCTTAGCTAATATAGTTAGATCTCTTAATTTAAAGCAGAAGCTATATTTTACACATGCTTTGCATAATGCCAAAATCAATACAGTCTTTTATGAATTTGTTGGAGGCGGCGCCGGAGTCGGAAAGAGTCGACTTATATCAGCAATTTTTCAGTCATTATCCGTAATGTATAACAGTATACCAGGAGCTGATCCGACATCTGTTAAAATCCTCTTATGTGCACCAACAGGAAAAGCAGCATTCGGAATTAGTGGTTCGACACTGCATTCCATGTTTTCACTTCCTGTTAATCAATCTCGCTCAGCACCTCTAAGGGCCTTCATTCAAGGTTAATCGATCTTAAATTAATTATTATTGATGAAATATCAATGTTTAGTAATAATAATGAGGTTGATTTATTTAATGTAACGAAACATAACTCAATTGATACTGAGCAATTTTTCTCTACCGCTGAAGATTTTATTTAGGCGGGCCATTTGGAACCAGCTAGGAAACAAAGAATATTAGAAGAAGTGAAGGGTTTTAAAACTTCCGCTACACAGGGACTCTGTACGTCTCTTCTCCTAAAAAATACTGCCAAGTACATGATGACGGTCAATGTAGACACAGGGGATGGATTAGTAAACGGGGCACCAGGTGTGTTGATGCAAATAGATTTCAATACATCTAACACTCCCAACATTTTATGGATGAAATTTACAGAGGAAACTGTAGGAGAATCTGCGCGTTCGAAGTGTACACATCGTACAGATCCTTCATGGACTCCTATTCAGAAAATTGTTCGCAGTTTTCAATATTCAAATAACGCACAAATTAACATTGACCGTAGGCAGTTTCCAATTGTGCCTGCTGAAGGCATCACAATTCATAAGAGTCAGGGAGCTACGTATGGCAAAGTGGTAGTCCATGCTAATTCCAGAATGCAGCGTGCTGCATTATACGTAGCTTGCAGTAGAGCAACTACTGCTTTAGGATTATTCATTATTGGGAATTTTGTTCCTCCTAAGTCTCCCCAAAATAATGATAAAGTGAAAGCCCAATTGAAGAAATTGCGGACTGAAAAACTACTGTGTACTCATTACGATTATTTAATTAACAGTTCTGCCCTTAACATTTTCTTCCATAATACTCAGAGCTTGAATTCCCATCTTGAAGATATTCGATCGGACAAGCTGATGCTTCAGTCATCAATATTATGTTTCGTGGAAACTTCCATAAGCAATGAAACTGTAGAAATACCTGGGTTCACTATTGTGGTTCAACTTGAATCAATTAGGCCTTTAACAGGCATCATAATTTATGTAAAGAACGAGCTAGTAGATAGAGTTTCCCATACCTTTAGCAGTAGAAAAACTTTTGGCTCAGTAGTTTTTGAGTTCGGCATATTTAGGTTTGATGCCATAAGTTTTCTTATATTATATAAAAGTCCAGACTTTCCTCTGTCCACATTTAAAATAGAATTTGAGGAGATAATTCATCAATTTTCTCGTTTAGGTGAATTAGGGGATAGCTTGCTAGTTTTAGGAGATTTTAATTTGTGCCTCAAAACCTTTAACAGGTGTAAGAGTATTTATAATTTTTAGCAAAGGATTAAGGAGTTTGTAAGATTTGAAAACGTCCACTACCAATACATATATTGATTGGGCGTTTTCAAATATACTAGATAACGAAAAGATTAGTGCTAGGACTTTTGAGGTTTTGCATAGCCATCACAATGGGATATCTGTTAGTATTCAGGCATGAGTTTGTAATGTTTGGAATAGGTTAGAAATTAAGAAATCTAAATGACAGGATATATGTAAATATGTATGTAGGCATATTTTAATAATTTAAATTTAATTATCTAATAGTTAAGTATAACCATTGAATTGAAATTGGTTTGATAATTATTATTATTTTTTTATTTTTATACCCTTGGACCTTGTTATCGATATTAACCAATTTAAAATTTATAAAGAAATACCGATATCTACTGCTCACACCGCTTTAGGGAATTGCGGCGATAAATTATTGGCAAAATATCGAAATTGAAGCAAGGTGGCAGCGCACTCCAGTATTATTATTAATTTATAGCTTGCAATTAGTATTATACAATTAAATACTTTTTATGGCAACATACGTCCAAGGGTATCCTACTGTCGTGTGCAACTCGACTGTTGCTCTTGTTTAATTTGATTTTCAATAACGCGACTCTAAAAACTAACTGTTCTTTTTGCTTCTTTTGTTTCTCCGTTAGCTTAGCGCTTCTTCGAAAAACTTCGTTTCTGTACTGCTTTACAGTTTCACACAAATCAAAAAATGTTCGTCGTTTTTTGAATCGTTATACATATATAATACATATGTATGTATTTCGTCAAACTTATATGCACTGGTTTATACATATATACCATGTAATTCACTTTTAAGTTTAACTATTCTTTTTTGCAAATTCAAAAATATTTCACCACTTGGCTCCAAATGTGACTGGGCCCATAACCTATGGAAATTATTATTTCAATATAATAATATAATACGTTACAGTATTTTATCAGCCAGCCCATCAGCCAAATAGTAAAAACACTTTTATTAGTTTCCTTTAAATTATTATTTTATGTTTATCACAACCGTCACAACCGCACGAGTTACCACTACACCTTCAACACTGCCCCGAAACCGTCCAGATTCCACAGAATGACAACGGCATCAAGGGCCACAACAACAACAGCTCAGCAGTCCACATATACAAATTACCACATATTGTGAAATAAGCACATACACATGTTTACACACACACTTTGAGCGCACATGGTCTCGAAAATTCTAGAAACAGATTGCAACATAATAATAATGTTGCATCAGCCTCTAATTGTGCGTTGATTGGTCAGCTTACATTTGTAGCTTTGGAAGGACCGTTACAGCGAGGCGTTGTAGCCGATGCCTAGCGCAGTTTCGGCGTCAAGCAAAGAAGTTTTTGCGACGCATTATTAGTTGCATTTTGATCGTGGTTAGACACACACTTAAAACGGAGCGTTAACTCTAAATGTAATTTTTGAACAAAAAATAAGAAGTCAAACAAAAACATTGTTACTAAATCTCTCTTAAGAAATAAAACATACATAAAAATAATTAAAACAATTGACTACGTGGAGGTACGTCCCATTTATAACTGGCGCAGCCGATAACCAGGAGCGAATGGCATATTCCTGGGGAAACAACCTACGACGTGTCTTAAATAAAAATTTGTAAGTAGAGTGATATTTTAAAAGACGCAAGAGTCATTTAACTACACTTAAAAGAAAAACGAAAATTTTTTTTTCACCAAAGAAAATGAAACAAAAACAAAAAAATATATATATATATATATATATATATATTAAATAATAATAAATATATCAAATAAAAACTAAATATATTAAAAAAAAAAAAAAAAAAAAAAAAAAAAAAAAAAATGGAACAAATGAACGAAAGTCAAAAATTGTACGGGGAACACATAACAAGCAGATGCCGCTCTAAATAAGAAGCACTGTAATACAAAACAATCAGATGCCGCTCTAAATAAGAAGCACTGTTATACATAAAAAAAAAAAAAAAAAAAACAAGGGGCTACGAACATACATACATACAGAAAGTGACGAGACTACAGATAGAATGCAGCGTAGAAGCAGACAACTGGGAAGTGCTGTGAGAGGTCCGATGCGAACATTATGTTCGAACAAGTCAGTGGTACACGATTGATCACAGTGTTGACATGTAGTGGAGGGAGGTTCCGTCAAGTTGGACGCGAACAATTATGTTCGAACAGGTCACTGATACGCGACGGAACCACAGAAACATACATATTTCAGATCAGCCTACACAAACTAGTGTAAAACTGCAAGCTAGTTACAATCAAACAAGTATTAACCTTACATTAGTGATATACGATACAACCATATCGGTCATTTGGTAGCTGTGTTGTAATCTCTCGACCGCTGTAGTGAGTCGATTGCCTTCACAGAGTCAAATACAATGAAATTCTCATTGGCGACCTTTGAGGCTGTTAGTATGTCATGAATGTGAAAGATAACAAATCAAGAAGTTAAAACGAATCAACACATTAATACAATGTAACCTTGCCTCCGTGTTAAAATATCAAATGAAATATATTCCACACAATACATATATTAATCCAAGTATCATTACAGGTATTGAACGTATAATAAAAGCATTCATCACACACCAAACCACACTGTATATTAAGATAATTATAAGATAATATTAAATGTCAAAAAAACTTAAGCATAAGACTAAATCTACTATTCCTAATTTAACTCGGACTACCAGACAGACAACCAAAAGACCCACCCTTACAGGAAACATAACCGAAACTAACCCAACAGACATAACTACAAGCTCAAGAATGAGTACCCCTTCTCAAAATACATCGGGGTCCGGCATATATGAATTGTCTGCTGGACTCCCAGACGTTATTAAGTACCTTCCGACATACGACGGTAACCCTTACGCACTTAAGAGATTCATAGAAAGTGTAGAAGAGATTTTACTGATGTTTAGAGACACAGACCAAACTCCAAGAGGGAAAATGTATTTAAGAGCGATCAGGAATAAAATAGAGGGCAAAGCGAGTGAATTGTTAGATAGATTGGATACCCCATTAAACTGGGATGAAATTAAGAGGAATCTAACAAGAAAGTTACTAGATAACAGGGACGAACTGACTTTAATAGAGGAACTACATGAGGTTCCTTTTAAAAAGCTGCCAATAACAAAACTGTATGATACCATTTTGGATCTGAAACGGGTATTGACATGCATGGCCGATTCAAAGGAACTATCAGCTTCAACTATTCTAGAAAAAAAGAATTTCTATATGGCTCTTTGCCTGAAAACCTTTATTAAAGGCTTAACCGTACCACTCCGGAATGCAGTCAAAGCTTCTAGACCAAATACGTTGGATGAAGCATTTGATATAGCCATTCAGGAGAGGGATGAGTACTTACAGGAGAGACGACGGTACCCAGCAAATCAACATAATAATAGTCTTTCAGACTACCAGCAGGGTAGAGGACAGTATAGAGCTCTTCCTTACTCAACCGGGAATCGTTACGGGCAGGACCATCGCTCTAACAACGAGGTTAATGGACATAATAATTTCTCTAGGGCAATTATGCCACCTAAGACCGAATCAATAGATAGTAACTCACGCCAATATAGAGGTGGAAAATCCAATAGTTTCTCACGTCAGACAAACACTAGCAGATTTAATAATCTGGAAGCCTCTTCTGAGCAACCAGCACCACTTCACAATTTAGAGGAAACTGTAAATTTTCAAAGACCAGCCTCAGAGACCAGACAGGGTACCTAAAAAGTTATAAGGATAAACACGGATCGACACTACCCTATATTTTGATTAGTTCACCGTTTGGTAGGAAGTTACGCTTTCTAATCGATACAGGGGCATCGAACTCTTTTATCGATCCTAAATTTGTTCCGCTCCAGCAGAGAGAATCCTTAAGCACAAATACAGTCATTAAAACTGTATTAAAGGAAATTCAGGTCACCGAAAAGGTCGAATACCCAGCATTTTCCGAATTTAATTTAAAAGACACATTTATATTTTTACTCCTCAAATTTCACGAATATTTCGACGGACTAATAGGTCTTGACATCTTATCTACTATAAAAGCAAATATAGATCTTAAAATGTTAATTTTACAAACCCCTGCGGCAACTATTCCCATTCATATTGAACGAAATAGAGCTACGGATATATTTAATATTGAAGCCAGTTCGGGAATGATAGTACAGATACCAGTCGAATGTGAACAGGGACCATTTTTACTTGATTCCGTAGAGTTAGCAGATAATGTTTACATTCAACAAGGACTCTATACAGCTGATAATTACAACGCATGGATAGAAATGGTTAACTATTCTGATCAGGATCAGACGATTTGTTTAGAATTTCCATTATCCACAACCCAATTCATTCAAGAGAAATATGTAGAATTGAACTTTCATTGGTGCGACGAAGACCCCCCAACAGACATGAAAAACGACGCGAATTTTCACAAACGAGTCAATACGGACCACCTTTCTGACGATGAAACAGACCAACTTAAACACTTATGTTTGCAATTTCCCTTCCTTTTTCACGACCCGTCCGATAGATTAACATTCTCAAATACAAACAAACACAAAATAGAAACTACAGACGACATACCCCTGTATGCCAAACCCTTTAGATACTCCTACCAAGAACAAAAAGAGATCAATGACCAAATTCAAAATATGTTAGAACAAAACATAATTAGAGAAAGCCATTCACCTTGGAGCTCACCTGTTTGGTTGGTTCCGAAGAAATCCGAAACACGAGAACAAAAATGGAGATTAGTTATTGACTATAGAAAACTGAACGAAAAAACCGTTAAAGACAGGTATCCCATCCCTAATATTAACGAAGTACTTGATAAAATAGGTAGAGCTAGATATTTTTCGACTTTAGATTTGGCTAGTGGTTATCATCAAATACAAATGGAACCAAAAGATATTCCTAAAACAGCCTTCACGGCGTTGGACGGACACTACGAATTTATCAGAATGCCATTTGGTCTGACAAACGCCCCTGCAACATTCCAAAGGGTAATGAACAACGTTTTAGGTAACTTAAAAGGGAGATGTTGTTTAGTTTATCTTGACGACATAATAGTTTTTTCTGGTTCATTGCAACAACACATATCAGACTTAAAAGAAGTATTCACCAAAATAAGTAACGCCAAATTAAAGCTCCATTCACAGAAATCAAAATTTTTAAAGAAAGAGACAGAATTTTTAGGACACATTGTTACGGACCAAGGTATTAAACCAAATCCGGACAAGATTATCGCCATTAAGAAATTTCCCTTGCCTCGTTCTAAAAAACAAATTAAATCCTTTTAGGTTTACTAGGCTATTACAGGAAGTTTATTAAAGATATGGCCAGAATAACCAAACCACTTACAGCCCAATTAAAAGGCAATCTAAAGTCTGTAACAATAGACCAGGAATATATTGATACATTTGAAAAATGCAAAACCCTTCTTTGCAATGATCCCCTACTACAATATCCCGACCTTTCTAAAAGATTTATCTTAACAACAGACGCAAGCAACGTTGCCCTTGGAGCGGTGCTATCACAAGGGCCCTTGGGTTCGGACAAGCCCGTCTGTTTTGCAAGTAGAACATTGTCCGATACAGAACGTAATTATGCCACTGTCGAAAAAGAAATGTTAGCAATAATATGGGCAGTTAAATACTTTCGCCCTTACTTGTTTGGAAGCAAATTCGTTATAGTAACGGATCATAAGCCACTTACATGGTTAATGAGTTTTAAGGAACCGACCTCCAAAATAGTTAGATGGAGAATACAATTATTAGAATATGATTACGAAATTTTGTATAAGAAAGGTTCTCAAAATTTGGTAGCGGACGCATTGAGCAGGGTAGAAATCGACATGAACATAAATGATAGTAACTCAATAACAGGGACGTATGGAGATACAGTCCACTCAGCAGACGAACACATGGATGATCACATCCATATCTCAGAAAAAACCCTTAAACGATTTTAACTACCAAGTAATATTGAAATATGGTGCTCCTATAGAATCTAAAACTGAAGTTATATTTAAACGAAAAACGAGACAAGTAATTTCTGAACTGTCTTTTACAGAAGAACGAATTACAGATATTTTAAAGAAAACCTTGAAGCCAAACAGGACTGTTGCAATTTTTGCACCCGACGATATTTTTCAACAAATACAAGAGAGTTATAAGAAATACTTTTCAAACAATAACATTTATAACATTTTAAGATGTACTATCTTCTTAACCGATTTACTAGAAACACAGGACCAAGAGTTTCAAATTAACAGCTATCACACAAATAATAATCATAGAGGTACGGACGAAACCGTTGCACACATGAAAAGACAATTCTATTTTCCAAATATGAAATCAAAAATTGCTCAGACTATAAATAATTGCGATGTCTGTCACACCTTGAAATATAACCGCCACCCCCCAAATATTAAATTCCAAGTAACCGAAACACCTACCATGCCCTTAGATATACTACACACCGACTTATATACTATAAACGGAAAATATGTTGTTACTGTCATTGACAAATTTTCTAAGTTTGCCCTTGGATACACAATCCCTACAAGAGACGCAATAAATATAGTGAACGCTATTAGGCGATTCATAGTAGCGAACGGCATACCTAGGAAAATTGTTTACGATCAAGGGGCTGAATACAATTCAAACCTTTTAAGGATTTTTGCAAACAATATAATATAGAACGGCATGTCACGTCCTTTCAACAATCTTCTAGTAATGCCCCAGTCGAAAGACTACATTCTACACTCACTGAAGTGTATCGAATCATTCTGGAAGAAAAGAAAAAGAGAAAAGTACAGATAGACCACGAGGAGATTCTAACAGAAACTTTCATTACATATAACAACGCTATACACTCGGCTACTAAGCTAACTCCTTATGAACTGTTTTCGGGACGTACACATGTTTTCCAGCAAACCATTAAATTTGACGATGAGCATGACTATCTGCAAAAATTGAACGAATTCCAAAAGACAATATACCCTAAAGTATGTGAACTAGTTCAAAACAACAAGGTTCATAACATTGGAAAGTTAAATCAGGAAAGGAAAGACGCTATCCAGGTAGAAACAGAAGACGTAGTATTTCGTAAGGAAAATAGACGCAATAAGCTTACCCCTAGATTTTCAAAACAGACTGTAAATACTGATGAGGGCGTTACTTTTACTACAAACAAAAGACAAAAAATACATAAATCTAAAATTAAGACTCAATTAGGAAGCAAGTAGAGAATTCCAAATATAACCTGAATAATAACAAACATACATGGATACGATAAACAGAAAACTCAAATTGCTAAAGAAATAAATAATGTAAATAACAAGACTAAATTTTTGGAATGTACGATTAGAATAAACACTGATATAGATTTGACTATGTTACATTTGAATAAAACTGCAGAAACCTTATTAGTGCGAAACTAAAAATAATCCCAAGTTATATTAAAATACAAAAAAAACAAAAAAATCATGAAAAACCAAATCGAAATAAGAAAATGTTTACAATTTAATTTCCCTAAACGCAATTGAAATAATGATAAAATCTTCGCTATTAAAATACTTATGTTGACATTAGACATTTATCAGTTAACAAACTAATTCATTCCGTACCTATTAATAAGACACAATTATTGTTACACCAAACCGTATAACTTTATAGCGAGTAAGAACACACAAACATTGTAATTTAAGGAAGAATATAATAGAGTTCATCATGTAAATATGGAGAACTGCAAAAGCTATCTAACCATGAGGACATCGCCAACATCATGACCCCAGAGCTACCGAACTTACTCAACAATCTGTCACAAGCTGGTTTCAATTTCGACAAGCTGATTATGAAGGACTAAATGACAATCTTCATCCCGGCCACTTCACCCGTCATACACGATCAGGCCATTCCTTCGCTATGGCCCTCTCTTCAGTCTTGGGGGGAGGAGTTACCACTACACCTTCAACACTGCCCCGAAACCGTCCAGATTCCACAGAATGACAACGGCATCAAGGGCCACAACAACAACAGCTCAGCAGTCCACATATACAAATTACCACATATTGTGAAATAAGCACATACACATGTTTACACACACACTTTGAGCGCACATGGTCTCGAAAATTCTAGAAACAGATTGCAACATAATAATAATGTTGCATCAGCCTCTAATTGTGCGTTGATTGGTCAGCTTACATTTGTAGCTTTGGAAGGACCGTTACAGCGAGGCGTTGTAGCCGATGCCTAGCGCAGTTTCGGCGTCAAGCAAAGAAGTTTTTGCGACGCATTATTAGTTGCATTTTGATCGTGGTTAGACACACACTTAAAACGGAGCGTTAACTCTAAATGTAATTTTTGAACAAAAATAAGAAGTCAAACAAAAACATTGTTACTAAATCTCTCTTAAGAAATAAAACATACATAAAAATAATTAAAACAATTGACTACGTGGAGGTACGTCCCATTTATAACTCACGCTCTCGTTGTCTTCAAGTGAGTTAATCAATAAACTCAAGAATATTAAATTAAGTGGCAACTTTAACTGAGTGGCAACTTCAATTAAGTGAGAGAGCACAATAAGGGAGCGCATCCTCTCTTTCCGAGATCCTATTGATCTCACCACACTTGCATATACTTAACTTTGTATATGTGTGACTTTTGTATTTTCAACAAAATTATATTAATATGTGTAGTTTATATTATCTACCCACGTCTATTGAGTCTATGTTTAAAAAAAATTCATTAACATTTTATCTACTTTTTGTTTTAATTTATGTATATTTTGTAATATATATTAGGTTCTTTAGATCACGAGTTAACATGTCCCTCTCCCCGGCCACAGGGAAACAACACCGACCCGGCAACAAAAACTCAGAGCCAAGGAGATTCAACGAAGATCGCCAACACGAACTCGGCCGAAGAGACATTTGCCAAAAACATACAACTTTTGTAATAAAGAGCTCATTCCCGTTTCATACCCCGAACTACTCAGTTGTTTTCTTGAAAGCTTTCCTCCCACAAGATTGTAACTGGCGCAGCCGGACTACGGACAAGGGATTAACAATGCCCACTACGCGTTCTAATTCTAAAGAGGTGATGAACATGTGACGGCAGTGGTTGTGGGGATTTTAGTAGTGAGTGGTGAAATAATAAATTAAATAAAAAGTTATTGAAACATAATGACGTCCAAGTGCAAATAAAACAAAAGAAACAAATAAAACCAAGTTCAAATTGCTTCACAGGCGACCGTATATGTGTACATCAATCTCTGATAAGGCACCGGGATCGCTTGTGCGGGACAATTTACAACAACTATACCAACAAGTTGGTGCGTGTGATGTCCGTATAAGTGTACATCAATCGCAGATAAGGCACCAGTATCATCCATACACCCCAACTCATAAAATGATACCAATTAAAAATAGTAAATTAATAAAAGAAAAATTTGACATATCGAACTGCTGTGTGTGGTGACCGTTTGTGTGTCGGAGAGCACTTGGTGTGCGTATTAGGGACAGTGTTGGTATGCTTTTTGGTTATTTCACCAGAATAGTAATTTCATCACTATATGTATTTGCATTGCGAATGGTTGTTGTAGTTCTGTAGTTCTGAGAACAACCGTTTTTCCGCGGCGATAGACTAGCGTCGCTGTCGCTGACTGTGAGTTGTTATGCACAAAAAAAAAGAAATGGTAAAGAGCTAGATCAGTCGAATATTAGACTTCGTTGTGACCAGAACTCGCTGCGCAAGAAGTGGTAAGGAATTAGATAAGTCGAATATTAGACATCAGTCGCCGCCAAGGCAGCGGGATCCTCCGCACAGTGGTTTATAAAAATAAATGTGAGTTGTGTGATTAACGACCGAATATGTGTATAACAATCGCTGTTAAGGCACCGGGATCGTTTTCATTTATCAATTTACATGAACGCAAATTTATTTTACAAATAAACAAAAAAAAAATAATAATAATAAAACTTGGACAATTATTATTCATAACATAAATAAAATAATAAATAAAAAATAAAATTTATACACAGTGATACAGTTTCCTTCGGCAAAATCAAGTAAGCATGTATGTGTTTGTGTTGCGCCGCTTGTAAAACCCTTGCGACGTCGGCGCATCACTGTACATTGGCTGCCGCCAAAAGCTGATGTCGCGCCAGAGTGGCGGCGCGATGCTTGACGCCGCGTTCGCTTATACACTATTGAATTCTGTCGAATTCTTTTTGCACACCACGCACTGCAAGAAAAGAACCACTTCAAAAAAAAAAATAAAAGCAATAAAATTAATTAAAGAACAAGAGCAACAGTCGAGTTGCACACGACAGTAGGATACCCTTGGACGTATGTTGCCATAAAAAGTATTTAATTGTATAATACTAATTGCAAGCTATAAATTAATAATAATACTGGAGTGCGCTGCCACCTTGCTTCAATTTCGATATTTTGCCAATAATTTATCGCCGCAATTCCCTAAAGCGGTGTGAGCAGTAGATATCGGTATTTCTTTATAAATTTTAAATTAGTTAATATCGATAACAAGGTCCAAGGGTATAAAAATAAAAAAATAATAATAATTATCAAACCAATTTTCCATTCAATGGTTATACTTAACTATTAGATAATTAAATTTAAATTATTAAAATATGCCTACATACATATTTACATATATCCTGTCATTTAGATTTCTTAATTTCTAACCTATTCCAAACATTACAAACTCATGCCTGAATACTAACAGATATCCCATTGTGATGGCTATGCAAAACCTCAAAAGTCCTAGCACTAATCTTTTCATTATCTAGTATATTTGAAAACGCCCAATCAATATGTGTATCCATATTGGTAGTGGACGTTTTCAAATCTAACAAACTCCTTAATCCTTTGCTAATCAAAAAATTATAAATACTCTTACACCTGTTAAAGGTTTTGAGGCACAAATTAAAATCTCCTAAAACTAGCAAGCTATCCCCTAAATCACCTAAACGAGAAAATTGATGAGTTATCTCCTCAAATTCTATTTTAAATGTGGACAGAGGAAAGTCTGGACTTTTATATAATATAAGAAAACTTATGGCATCTAACCTAAATATGCCGAACTCAAAAACTACTGAGCCAAAAGTTTTTCTACTGCTAAAGGTATGGGAAACTCTATCTACTGATGCCTGTTAAAGGCCTAATTGATTCAAGTTGAACCACAATAGTGAACCCAGGTATTTCTACAGTTTCATTGCTTATGGAAGTTTCCACGAAACATAATATTGATGACTGAAGCATCAGCTTGTCCGATCGAATATCTTCAAGATGGGAATTCAAGCTCTGAGTATTATGGAAGAAAATGTTAAGGGCAGAACTGTTAATTAAATAATCGTAATGAGTACACAGTAGTTTTTCAGTCCGCAATTTCTTCAATTGGGCTTTCACTTTATCATTATTTTGGGGAGACTTAGGAGGAACAAAATTCCCAATAATGAATAATCCTAAAGCAGTAGTTGCTCTACTGCAAGCTACGTATAATGCAGCACGCTGCATTCTGGAATTAGCATGGACTACCACTTTGCCATACGTAGCTCCCTGACTCTTATGAATTGTGATGCCTTCAGCAGGCACAATTGGAAACTGCCTACGGTCAATGTTAATTTGTGCGTTATTTGAATATTGAAAACTGCGAACAATTTTCTGAATAGGAGTCCATGAAGGATCTGTACGATGTGTACACTTCGAACGCGCAGATTCTCCTACAGTTTCCTCTGTAAATTTCATCCATAAAATGTTGGGAGTGTTGGATGTATTGAAATCTATTTGCATCAACACACCTGATGCCCCGTTTACTAATCCATCCCCTGTGTCTACATTGACCGTCATCATGTACTTGGCAGTATTTTTTAGGAGAAGAGACGTACAGAGTCCCTGTGTAGCAGAAGTTTTAAAACCCTTCACTTCTTCTAATATTCTTTGTTTCCTAGCTGGTTCCAAATGGCCCGCCTTAATAAAATCTTCAGCATTAGAGAAAAATTGCTCAGTAGCAATTGAGCTAAGTTTCGTTACATTAAATAAATCAACCTCATTATTATTACTAAACAGATGAATTGCATCATCGGGCACTGCCGATGGTTCGCATATTCTAGATTGGAAAAGGACAATATCATCGGCTGTCATACAACCCGATGCCATATTATTTAAGGCAGAAGCGAAAAGCTGATCGTCACGTTGACGCATTATCTCTGTGAGCTCAAAATACAAAAAAAGGTCCCAGAGATACGTACCAAATATTTCATGGTAAGGGTCAGTGGTATTTGGATCGAAAATCCAACTACCTCCTACGGGCTGTAACTGTCTAAGATCACCGAATACGATGATAGAAACACCACCAAAAGGAGAAGTATTTTTGAAAATTTGGTTCAAACGAGAATCTAAATAAGAAAACATTAGAGAGCTAACCATTGATATTTCATCAATAATAATTAATTTAAGATCGATTAACCTTGAATGAAGGCTATTAACTAAATCATGGCTTAAGGCCCTTAGAGGTGCTGAGCGAGATTGATTAACAGGAAGTGAAAACATGGAATGCAGTGTCGAACCACTAATTCCGAATGCTGCTTTTCCTGTTGGTGCACATAAGAGGATTTTAACAGATGTCGGATCAGCTCCTGGTATACTGTTATACATTACGGATAATGACTGAAAAATTGCTGATATAAGTCGACTCTTTCCGACTCCGGCGCCGCCTCCAACAAATTCATAAAAGACTGTATTGATTTTGGCATTATGCAAAGCATGTGTAAAATATAGCTTCTGCTTTAAATTAAGAGATCTAACTATATTAGCTAAGCTTTCCTGAGAAACTAAGGCTGGAAGCTTGATAAAACGGACATTACTATCTTCATCATTCATATCAATATTTCCATCCTCATTTAAAACATTTAGATGTGGATCTATTTCAGGCAATCCTAAAACTGTGAAGCCATCATCTACCACTTCCTGTTCTCCTACTTGATTATTCTCATTTTCTGCTTCCTCTGTTAAGTGGCTAAGAGCATCTTCTAGTTCCCTATCATCTAGTAAATTATATTTTCTGCGATTGTTCTCTACTAACTCCGAATTTTCCCTACAGAACAATTCACAGTCATGTGTGACTAAATCCAAATGCTCATCTCGCCATGGGGCGTAAAGCATTTTTAGCTCTCTGAAATAGTCACTTGTTTCTGTATTGACATTAAATCTCCTATACCTAATTATGCACGCAGTGGTCCTCTTTCTGATGAAGCCACTATTATCGCGAAGAGCGTAAACTATTGATTCAGAAGCCCTAGGCACATCATCGTCAAAGTCATCTGCATTTTCTTGGCGAGCTCCTCGTTCTGATTTGCAGTAGCTATAAAAAGCGGATATCTCAGTGCCAAATATAAATTTTGTTACCTAAATGTTGTAACTTTTGCTTAATAGTTACATTGTTATTGTCTTTAATCTCATTGATTGCCTCACGCATCAACATTGAGATACCTCTCTGAGACTTGTTAATACGAGGGTCGTTTGATAAGTCCGTGACTTTTTGAATAAAATATATTTTTTTCGTCAAAGAAGCGTTTTATTTCTCAACATAATCTCCTTTTAGCTCTATACATTTAGTCCAGCGTTTTTCCAATTTTTTTATTCCTTCCAAATAATAGGTTTTCTCAAGGCCCTCAAAATAGTCGTTTGTTTCTGTGATGACCTCTTCATTTGACCCGAATCTCTTACCGCCGAGCCATTTCTTCATGTTTGGAAACAAAAAATAGTCACAGGGGGCTAAATCTGGAGAATATGCTGGATGGGGTAGCAGTTCGTAGCCCAATTTATGAAATTTTGCCATGCTGACTACACACGTGTGCACCCGTGCATTGTCCTGATGGAACAGCACTTTTTTTCGCCAAATGCGGTCGTTTCTGCTTCAAATCAATATCGAATCTGTCCAAAAGCTCTGAATAATATTCGCCGGTGATCGTTTTACCCTTTTCAAGGTAATCGATGTGAATGATACCTTGTGCATCCCAAAAAACTGTGGCCATGACCTTGTTGGCCGACAGACCCACCTTGGCCTTCTTTGGTGCACGTTCACCCGGAGAAACCCACTGTCTTGATTGTTCTTTGGTCTCTGGTGTGGTGTGGTGGATCCATGTTTCGTCTACGGTAACGAAACGGCGCAAAAATTCGTTTGGATTGCGGTTGAACATCGCCAAACACTCCTTTGAAATGGTCACACGGTTGCGCTTATGGTCGTGTGTGAGCAATCGCGGCACCCATCGCGCGGAAAGCTTTTTCATGTCCAAATATTCATGTAAAATGTGATGTACCCGTTCAGTTGAGATGCCTACAGCCTCAGCTACCTCACGCACTTTCATTCTCCGATCATCCAATATCATTCCATGGATTTTGTCGACGATTTCTGGCATGACGACCTCTTTTGGGCGACCTGAACGTTCGGCATCACTTGTACTGGTACGACCACAACGGAACTCAGTAAACCATTTCTTAACCATTGAAATTGATGGTGCAGAGTCCCCATAATATTTATCAAGTCTTTCCTTGGTTTCGGTGATGGATTTTTTACGCAAAAAATAATGCTTAATTAGCACACGAAATTCACTTTTTTCCATTTTCGTTAAAATTCACGAGATCGTCTGCTTTCAATGCCTATAAAACGCAAACTAAGAAACGCAGCTTTCTCAAAATTTTACAGTCAGCTGTTAATCGATAACTGCTGACAGGAGCAGTGTTGTATTTAGAGCAGGTGCGCGGCAAATACAAAAAGTCACGGACTTATCAAACGACCCTCGTATTTAAATATATGAATGTATTTATATATATAAATATACTAACTTTATATTTATATAACTACAATATATATTAATTTTTGATAAATATATATTCAAATTAAATTAATTAATAAGAATTTTATTTTTAACATATATATTATTTTACAACTTATATATTAGAAGATGCCTAGACTTAAGAGAAAGTCAGCTTGCAATAGGAGTCAAACACAGCGAAAAAGAAATCGTTTGAATAGGTCAGATATAGACTTTTCTGAGCAGGAACGCGTAAATACTCTAGAGGCACACAGAGAACGTAGGAAAACTTTCGAATTCAGGGAAGCTGAAAGGGTTAGAGATAGTCAACAGCATTGAGTCCGCAGAAGTAATAGAACATTTAGGCCCGTTGAGCAATTACCGGACACAATTCGTCACTCTACTCTTCGGGCTTCTTCGACAATCAGATTACAAGAACAAATTGCCAACACTTCGCATCGTTCGAGGCCGTGTTCGAAGAACTGATCATTCAACTATAAATGCCGAACAACTTGCCAATACTTTGTGTCGTTCGAGGCGTACGCAAGATACTCAGTTTCGATCTCAGGAAAGAGGTCAGGATGCAGTTCGTCGAAATGCCGAACAACTTGCCAATACTTTGCGTCGATCGAGGCGCAGGCAATGTCCACTAAATTAGGTCTAATGAAAGCGGACGAGATGCTGTTAGAAGGGCGATTCAGCGACAAAATCAGGAAACGCGAATTTTAGAAAGGGCAATAGATAGAAGTCAAAGGTCTAAGGTTAGAAACAATCCTATTCGCAGGAGAGTTGAGCAGGCACGCAATTCTATTTCACGCCGCAATGTTCGAATTCGAGCTCAACGTGAGGCCTTTGAAGCCCATAGGAATATATCGCAAAGAGTGAGTCTACGTGTATATAGGAGTAGTTGCACCAATAGGATAGCAGAAAATAGGAGAAACGCGTCCCGCAATAGAGTGGACCGTGCGAATACCCTTCCAGATGATAGGATATCGCAGGTTAAAACTAGTTTAGATTGCCTAATAGCCAATTTTAATAAGACAGTCAAGCAGGGACCCGATCAGGTTTGCATATGTTGCAAAGGTTTGTGGTTTCCACATCAAGTGGACAAAATTTCGCATGAGGTCATAGAGGAAAAGTGTAGTGAGGCAGATAGTGTAGATATTTTGAATATTTCCTCTATGTTTCCATCCCATAATAATAAGGTTTAGCTTTTGCAAAACCTGCAGCCGCAGTATTAAGTCAGGGAAAAAACCAAAGGCTTCTATTACAAATGGCCTAAATTTTCCGGAGCTTCCGGATTGCCTTTTATGATCATAAAGTCTCTTGGATATGGACGTCAAAGTGCCATTAAAGGAGCAGTGATCAATGTGCCAATTCCAGTTGCAAATGTTGTAACTTCCCTTCCCAGGGCATTTAATGAAGCCGAAGTAGTTCAGATTCATCTTAAGCGTAGGATGGAGTATAACCATGATTTCATGGCTGAAACCATAAGGCCCTCAAAGATAGTTGATGTAATTCGGTATATAGTGAACACAGAACTTTATAAGAAGCACCAGGTTACTATCAATGAGCAGTGGTTGTCTTCTTACTCAGCTGAGACTGTACCATTTGTTGCGTCAGCAGACGACAGGGACATTGTGTGTCAAATGTTAGAAAAGGCAGCACAACCTAATGAGCATAGAGTAGTAGAAGAAGAGGTAGAGTTGAATCCAGGAGGTCAAGAAACCTTCATGGAAAATGTCCCTGTTGAAAACATAGATATTCCTCGAATTGCTATAGCACCAGGAGAGGGTCAGCGACCTCTTGACATGATAACCGATTGTGATTCAGAGGAGCTGGCTTTTCCCACAATATTTGCAGGCATTAAAAGGAAATGTCAGGAAAGTTTTACAACTATAGTTAGATCAGAGCTTAGGAATTTTGATAGAAGAGGTTGTAGAACTGATAAATTATTTCATAACTTCAAAAAGTTAGAAATGATTAGCATTAGGAATAGCACATCAATTTGCTTACGTAAGCACTCTGCCACTCAAGGCATTTCGGCTGCTGATGTGCGTAAAGTCTGCTCGACTTCCCATTTGATCGTGAAAGCGTAGAAAATTTTAACGATTTTAACAACTTTTTGTCCCACGATCAACTTAACCTTAGTTATGAGGGCTACATTAATGCTGTAAGATCAAGTATAAAGAAACCAAAAGTTTTTTTGAAGCGATCTTTTGCAGCAATCAAGCTTAACGCTTATAACAAGCACCTCCTTTTGTTGCAGCGAGCAAATATGGATATTCAGTTTATTTTAGACCCCTATGCTTGCTGCAGCTACGTCGTTAATTATATTAACAAGTCTCAGAGAGGTATCTCAATGTTGATGCGTGAGGCAATCAATGAGATTAAAGACAATAACAATGTAACTATTAAGCAAAAGTTACAACATTTAGGTAACAAATTTATATTTGGCACTGAGATATCCGCTTTTTATAGCTACTGCAAATCAGAACGAGGAGCTCGCCAAGAAAATGCAGATGACTTTGACGATGATGTGCCTAGGGCTTCTGAATCAATAGTTTACGCTCTTCGCGATAATAGTGGCTTCATCAGAAAGAGGTCCACTGCGTGCATAATTAGGTATAGGAGATTTAATGTCAATACAGAAACAAGTGACTATTTCAGAGAGCTAAAAATGCTTTACGCCCCATGGCGAGATGAGCATTTGGATTTAGTCACACATGACTGTGAATTGTTCTGTAGGGAAAATTCGGAGTTAGTAGAGAACAATCGCAGAAAATATAATTTACTAGATGATAGGGAACTAGAAGATGCTCTGAGCCACTTAACAGAGGAAGCAGAAAATGAGAATAATCAAGTAGGAGAACAGGAAGTGGTAGATGATGGCTTCACAGTTTTAGGATTGCCTGAAATAGATCCACATCTAAATGTTTTAAATGTGGATGGAAATATTGATATGAATGATGAAGATAGTAATGTCCGTTTTATCAAGCTTCCAGCCTTAGTTTCTCAGGAAAGCTTAGCTAATATAGTTAGATCTCTTAATTTAAAGCAGAAGCTATATTTTACACATGCTTTGCATAATGCCAAAATCAATACAGTCTTTTATGAATTTGTTGGAGGCGGCGCCGGAGTCGGAAAGAGTCGACTTATATCAGCAATTTTTCAGTCATTATCCGTAATGTATAACAGTATACCAGGAGCTGATCCGACATCTGTTAAAATCCTCTTATGTGCACCAACAGGAAAAGCAGCATTCGGAATTAGTGGTTCGACACTGCATTCCATGTTTTCACTTCCTGTTAATCAATCTCGCTCAGCACCTCTAAGGGCCTTAAGCCATGATTTAGTTAATAGCCTTCATTCAAGGTTAATCGATCTTAAATTAATTATTATTGATGAAATATCAATGGTTAGCTCTCTAATGTTTTCTTATTTAGATTCTCGTTTGAAGCAAATTTTCAAAAATACTTCTCGATCCAAATACCACTGACCCTTACCATGAAATATTTGGTACGTATCTCTGGGACCTTTTTTTGTATTTTAAGCTCACAGAGATAACGCGTCAACGTGACGATCAGCTTTTCGCTTCTGCCTTAAATAATATGGCATCGGGTTGTATGACAGCCGATGATATTGTCCTTTTCCAATCTAGAATATGCGAACCATCGGCAGTGCCCGATGATGCAATTCATCTGTTTAGTAATAATAATGAGGTTGATTTATTTAATGTAACGAAACTTAACTCAATTGCTACTGAGCAATTTTTCTCTACTGCTGAAGATTTTATTAAGGCGGGCCATTTGGAACCAGCTAGGAAACAAAGAATATTAGAAGAAGTGAAGGGTTTTAAAACTTCCGCTACACAGGGACTCTGTACGTCTCTTCTCCTAAAAAATACTGCCAAGTACATGATGACGGTCAATGTAGACACAGGGGATGGATTAGTAAACGGGGCATCAGGTGTGTTGATGCAAATAGATTTCAATACATCCAACACTCCCAACATTTTATGGATGAAATTTACAGAGGAAACTGTAGGAGAATCTGCGCGTTCGAAGTGTACACATCGTACAGATCCTTCATGGACTCCTATTCAGAAAATTGTTCGCAGTTTTCAATATTCAAATAACGCACAAATTAACATTGACCGTAGGCAGTTTCCAATTGTGCCTGCTGAAGGCATCACAATTCATAAGAGTCAGGGAGCTACGTATGGCAAAGTGGTAGTCCATGCTAATTCCAGAATGCAGCGTGCTGCATTATACGTAGCTTGCAGTAGAGCAACTACTGCTTTAGGATTATTCATTATTGGGAATTTTGTTCCTCCTAAGTCTCCCCAAAATAATGATAAAGTGAAAGCCCAATTGAAGAAATTGCGGACTGAAAAACTACTGTGTACTCATTACGATTATTTAATTAACAGTTCTGCCCTTAACATTTTCTTCCATAATACTCAGAGCTTGAATTCCCATCTTGAAGATATTCGATCGGACAAGCTGATGCTTCAGTCATCAATATTATGTTTCGTGGAAACTTCCATAAGCAATGAAACTGTAGAAATACCTGGGTTCACTATTGTGGTTCAACTTGAATCAATTAGGCCCTTAACAGGCATCATAATTTATGTAAAGAACGAGCTAGTAGATAGAGTTTCCCATACCTTTAGCAGTAGAAAAACTTTTGGCTCAGTAGTTTTTGAGTTCGGCATATTTAGGTTTGATGCCATAAGTTTTCTTATATTATATAAAAGTCCAGACTTTCCTCTGTCCACATTTAAAATAGAATTTGAGGAGATAATTCATCAATTTTCTCGTTTAGGTGATTTAGGGGATAGCTTGCTAGTTTTAGGAGATTTTAATTTGTGCCTCAAAACCTTTAACAGGTGTAAGAGTATTTATAATTTTTTGATTAGCAAAGGATTAAGGAGTTTGTTAGATTTGAAAACGTCCACTACCAATATGGATACACATATTGATTGGGCATTTTCAAATATACTAGATAATGAAAAGATTAGTGCTAGGACTTTTGAGGTTTTGCATAGCCATCACAATGGGATATCTGTTAGTATTCAGGCATGAGTTTGTAATGTTTGGAATAGGTTAGAAATTAAGAAATCTAAATGACAGGATATATGTAAATATGTATGTAGGCATATTTTAATAATTTAAATTTAATTATCTAATAGTTAAGTATAACCATTGAATGAAAAATTGGTTTGATAATTATTATTATTTTTTTATTTTTATACCCTTGGACCTTGTTATCGATATTAACCAATTTAAAATTTATAAAGAAATACCGATATCTACTGCTCACACCGCTTTAGGGAATTGCGGCGATAAATTATTGGCAAAATATCGAAATTGAAGCAAGGTGGCAGCGCCCTCCAGTATTATTATTAATTTATAGCTTGCAATTAGTATTATACAATTAAATACTTTTTATGGCAACATACGTCCAAGGGTATCCTACTGTCGTGTGCAACTCGACTGTTGCTCTTGTTCATAATGCTAACTAATGTAATAATAACATGTAATAACATAATTTTTAGTTTTCAATAAACCAGTGAAGTGAACGGATCATGCGCCCCGAATTATTTATCTTTTATTCGAATTGTTTTTTCTCGCGTCGGTTCATAACTCCACAGCGATCCCCACCAAAGCTAGGAAATCTTCTGTTGCCGCCACCACAAACATTGGTCCTTCGAGCCGGATTTAGTAAAATTACAACTACATAGGACTCACCTCGCTGGTTTTTTCATCCCCTCGCACCGCTCGAACCACTAATCCGGCTACAGCATCTCGTCAGGAACCCAGATAAGTACTAAACTTTTACTTATTTTATTCGGCAGAGGGCTGTGTGTAATTCCTCCTCTGAGAAAAAAGAAGAAATTTCTTTTTTTGTCATAACCTCGCTATTTGCGCTACCGGCATCTCTATACGTCCATAGATACATACATATGTTGCTGCATTTGTAAGTACATACGTACCTATAGACGACTGCCATATTTGAATGTTGTAAATACATATATACAATTGCACACAGTTTCCTCCACATAAATTATGTTTATTAACCTCTGCCATGTATGTACCTTCTCCTACTTTTTCTGTCTAAAAAAGGTACATACAGAATTGATTTAAATTGTATGTTAATATATGCAAATACATACATATGTACACATTACATTACATATTTGCACATATTACATACTTACGTTGCCCATTAAAATACATTGCCAAGGTCCAAACCTCAACCGGCAATTGTATTTCCAATAAACTCCAAAAAGATAACACATAACCTACTCGTAAATTTTGTTTTATTATCCACTAGAAATTTTCATTACCAATATAAATCATCAATCAGTTATATCATTTACAAATTTATAAATTTTTAGACATTTGTTTACATTTTTCGTCTTAGTGATCGCAGTTCGATCACAATCGACCGACCACCACTTTTTTCCGTTCAGTCAGTGTTAGCGTTCCAGGGCTGCACTAGCTGAAATATTAAAATATCTTTTCGTGGGCAACCGTGACTTTAAAAAGTCACTTATTTTTTAAATATCGTCTCATTGTGCACTGTGTTGTGGTATTACAAAGCGCTGCAACATTGCAAAAATTTACCTCATCCTTTCTGTTGTTTATTATTAAAATAATAATAATCAACTCTTCGATGCTGATGTTTTCAGCGGTGACTATTTAAAATGGCCAACTTTCCGAGATTTCTTCTCAGCGGTCTACATTTCCGATCCAGGCTTAAGTCAGATAGAAAAACTTTTCCATCTCAATGCCAAAACAAGTGGCGAAGCGAAGGCAATCGTTTCCAAATCCCCTCTCACGAATGAGGATTTCTCTTCTGCTTGGAAGAATTTGACGGATAGGTTCGAAAATAAGCGACTGTTAGTAAACAGCCAACCTAAAATCCTCTTCAGCCTTCCGTCAGTTCCTCACGAGTCTGGAGCCGCCATCCAAGTACTTCAAAGCACAATTCAAAGTTGCTTAACGGCTCTAGACCATTCCAAAATCAGCACAGAGAACTGGGATTGCCTTCTAGTCTTCCTATGCTCGTCTAAACTCCCAAGGCTGACGTTGTCACTTTGGGAACAGTCCGTACAAAATAAGGCTGAAATTCCGTTGTGGAAGGAAATGTCCGATTTCCTTTCAGAGCGCTATCGCACATTAGAAGCAATAGAGGACGTACAACCTACAACAAGCGCACAGAAAAGAGCTTCCTACAAGGAAGGTCAACTCTTTTGAGTTGTAGGGTTGTAGGCAAACCACAAACCTGCAAACTTTGCTCAAAGGAGAACCATCCTATACGTCTGTGTCCGCGCTTTCTCCAAATGGCTGTTGATGAAAGGTCCAATTTCATCAAACAGCAAAAGTTGTGTCTGTACTGCTTCGCAAGAGGACATATCCTTAAAGATTGCACAAGTCAACATAACTGTTTTACGTGCAAGGGTCGCCACAATACACTCCTGCATCGTGGCACCCCTCCTACTGCGCCCTCTTCAGCAGATTCTGCACCAGCTCCCCAGAATTCTAATATACAGTCCACTCCTTCTACAACTAATATTCAGAATTATTTCACGGCGAACACACAAGGTGTTCTTCTCGGCACTGCTCTTATAAATGTGTGCCATTTGGGCATGACTTATAAAGCACGGGCAGAGCTCTCAGATAGACGTGCTCCTAGGAGCCGATATCCTACCATCTATAATAAAGAGTGGCTCTGTTTCCAAAATTTGTGGAACCCTGCTCGGTCAAGAGACCATATTCGGCTAGATCCTCATAGGACCAGTAGCCAAGTCGAATCCCACGACAGTTTCGTCCTTCACGACGAGGATAAAGATCAGCAATAAACAAAGGCTTGATGATCTTCTCCCCAAGTTTTGGGTTGTGGAAGATCTACCAGCAAAGCTGGTAAAAGTTCCTGATTCAGCGGGTGAAAACAACTTTCTTCGCACTACTTCCAGATCAAAAGAGAGCAGATATGTCGTTACGCTTCCTTTCAAAAATCCTGAAATCTTCGAATTAGGACATTCTAGGTCCATCGCACTCGCTCAGTTTCTCAGGAACGAATGTCGTCTAAAGAGGAACTTTCCTTTAAAAGAGCAGTACGACTCGATTATTCAGGAGTATTTAGATTTAGGCCATATGAGGCCAGTCTCCCCAAGTAACGACTGCAACAATTTTTATCTCCCTCATCATGCTGTGTTCAAACCTGAGAGCACCACGACCAAAGTTCGCGTTGTTTTCAACGCCTCCAGTCCGTCCTCCAATGGGAAGAGCTTGAACGATATCCTATATCCAGGACCCGTTTTGCAATCCGATCTGACCATGCAGATCTTGAAATGACGTTTTTTCCGTTACGTGTTCAATGCTGACATCACAAAGATGTACCGGCAGATACTCGTCCACACGAGTCACACGCCATTACAACGAATCCTCTTCAGGAATCCAAATGGTGAACTATGTGATTATGAACTTAACACAGTCACTTTCGGAGTAAACTGCGCTCCATTCTTGGCCATTCGGGTTCTTCGACAGCTCTCCTCTCGCCAGCGACATCATATCCAACTACATGTACGTAGACGATGTCCTTGCTGGCGCGCACTCCATAAAGCGCGCCACAGTGTCCATTGAAGAGTTACGCAAAGCTCTTGAGGCAGCTGGTTTTCCTTTAAGAAAGTGGACCTCCAACCACAAAGATGTGTTAGCTAATATCCCCAAGGACCATCTTCTGAACGCCGATTTCCTCGAACTTGAGGAAGCGAGCTTAGCAAAGACTCTAGATATACGCTGGCAAGCGCATACGGACGAGTTCCTCTTTGCCCCCTCCGAAGCCGATTTGAAACAGTCGTACACGAAACGTGAAGTTCTCTCTCACATCGCCAAGTTATTCCATCCAGCAGGCTGGCTGGCACCATTTGTGGTCCGTGCCAAAATTTTCATGCAGGAGATATGGCTGCAAAATCTTGGATGGGATGAAACATTGCCAAGCGAACTCCAACAACGCTGGCAGGATTTCCTATCCAGTTATTCATCCCTCCATAACCTTCGGATCCCTAGATGGGTCCAATATACCCCAGTAGCTAAGCTCCAAATCCATGGTTTGTGCGACGCATCTCCGCGCGCCTACGGAGTAACTATCTATATCCGTGTTGAAAATCAACACAAGACTTCAAGCCATCTTCTTGTAGCCAAGACCAGAGTAGCTCCTGTGAAGACCATCTCCTTGCCTCGTTTAGAACTTTGCGGTGCATTACTGCTAGCCGAGTTATCAGCAACACTCCTCCCTTAGCTTCCAGTCAATAGCTATGAAGAGTACTATTGGACTGATTCCACAATTGTGCTAGCCTGGCTTAGTAAGCCTCCATGTAAATGGACGACTTTCGTGGCTAACAGAGTGGCTAAGATAACTCAGCTCACTAGTTCGAGCAAATGGTCTCACGTCAGATCTGAGCAGAACTCTGCCGATCTTGCCAGTAGAGGCGTCTCGTCAGAGGACCTCATTGGTAATAGACTCTGGTGGCATGGACCCGATTGGCTGATCCTTCCAGCAGAGCAGTGGCCTGTTGTGATCGAAATCGCTCACGAGACAGACGAAGAGCTTCGTCCTGTCAAATGCAACTTAATAAAGTTGCCTCCTTCATCCATTTGTATCTTGGAGAGATTTTCCGAGCTCGACAGAGCACTGCGAGTGCTGGCTTATGTATATCGCTTCATTCAGAGGTGTCGCAAGCCTGATCTTACACTCTCTCCAGATCTCAACAGCTCTGAACTCTCCAAAGTTCAAGATTTGCTCATCCGGAGCACCCAACATACTCAGTTCCATAAAGAGTACAACTGTTTGTTGAACAAGGAACAGATTGCAAGGAGTAGCGACATCGCTGATTTGAATCCATTCATCGACACCAGCGGAGTCATGAGATCATGCGGTCGTGTGAGAACATCCGCTTCTTTAAGCTATGACGAGAGGCACCAGCTTATCCTTCCGTATCGGAATTAGTGGTTCGACACTGCATTCCATGTTTTCACTTCCTGTTAATCAATCTCGCTCAGCACCTCTAAGGGCCTTAAGCCATGATTTAGTTAATAGCCTTCATTCAAGGTTAATCGATCTTAAATTAATTATTATTGATGAAAAATCAATGGTTAAGCTCTCTAATGTTTTCATATTTAGATTCCCGTTTGAAATTTTCAAAGATTCTTCTCCTTTTGGTGGTGTTTCTATCATCGTATTCGGTGAACTTAGACAGTTACAGCCGGTAGGAGGTGGTTGGATTTTCGATCCAAATACCACTGACCCTTACCTCGCAATATTTGGTACGTATCTCTGGGACCTTTTATTGTATTTTGAGCTCACAGAGATAATGCGTCAACGTGACGATCAGCTCTTCCATCGGGTTGTATGACAGCCGATGATATTGTCCTTTTCCAATCTAGAATATGCGAACCATCGGCAGTGCCCGATGATGCAATTCATCTGTTTAGCAATAATAATAAGGTAGATTTATTCAATGTAACGAAACTTAACTCAATTGATACTGAGCAATTTTTCTCTACCGCTGAAGATTTTATTAAGGCGGGCCATTTGGAACCAGCTAGGAAACAAAGAATATTAGAAGAAATGAAGGGTTTTAAAACTTCCGGTACACAGGGACTCTGTACGTCACTTCTCCTAAAAAATACTGCCAAGTACATGATAACGGTCAATGTAGACACAGGGGTGGATTAGTAATCGGGGCATCAGGTGTGTTGATGCAAATAGATTTCAATACATCCAACACTCCCAACATTTTATGGATGAAAATTACAGAGGAAACTGTAGGAGAATCTGCGCGTTCGAAGTGTACACATCGTACAGATCCTTCATGGACTCTTATTCAGAAAATTGTTCACAGTTTTCAATATTCAAATAACTCACAAATTAATATTGACCGTAGGCAGTTTCCAATTATGCCTGCTGAAGGCATCACAATTCATAAGAGTCAGGGAGCTACGTATGGAAAAGTGGTAGTCCATGCTAATTCCAGAATGCAGCGTGCTGCATTATACGAAGCTTGCAGTAGAGCAACTACTGCTTTAGGATTATCCATTATTGGTAACTTTGTTCCTCCTAAGTCTCCCCAAAATAATGATAAAGTGAAAGCCCAATTGATGAAATTGCGGACTGAAAAACTACTGTGTACTCATTACGATTATTTAATTAACAGTTCTGCCCTTAACATTTTCTTCCATAATACTCAGAGCTTGAATTCCCATCTTGAAGATGTTCGATGAGACAAGCTGATGCTTCAGTCATCAATATTATGTTTCATGGAAACTTCCGTAACTAATGAAACTGTAGAAATACCTGTGTTCACTATTGTGGTTCAACTTGAATCAATTAGGCCTTTAACAGGCATCATAATTTATGTAAAGAACGAGCTAGTAGATGGAGTTTCCCATACCTTTAGCAGTAGAAAGTCTTTTGGCTCAGTAGTTTTTGAGTTCGGCATGTTTAGGTTTGATGCCATAAGTTTTCTTATATTATATAAAAGTCCAGACTTTCCTCTGTCCGTATTTAAAAAAGAATTTGAGGAGATAATTCAACAATTTTCTCGTTTAGGTGATTTAGGGGATAGCTTGCTAGTTTTAGGAGACTTTAAGGTGCCTCCAAACCTTTAACAGGTGTAGGAGTATTTATAATTCCTTGATTAGCAAAGGAGTTTGTTAGATTTGAAAACGTCCACTACCAATATGGATACATATATTGCTTGGACGTTTTCAAATATAATAGATAATGAAAAGATTAGTGCTATGACTTTTAAGGTTTTGCATAGCCATCACAGTGGGATATCTGTTAGTATTCAAGATAGCATGAGTTTGTAATGTTTGGAATAGGTTAGAAATTAAGAAATCTAAATGACAGGATATAAGTAAATATGTATGTAGGCATATTTTAATAATACTTTAATTTAACTATCTAATAGTTAAGTATAAACATTGAATGGAAAATTGGTTTGATAATTATTATTCTTTTTATTATTTTTATAAACTTGGACCTTGTTATCGATATTGGCCAATTTAAAATTTATAAAGTAATACCGATATATACTGCTCACACCGCTTTAGGAAATTGCGGCGATAAATTATTGGCAAAATATCGAACTTGAAGCAAGGTGGCAGCGCACTGCAGTATTATTATTAATTTATAGCTTGCGATTAGTATTATACAATTAAATTGATACGTCCAAGGGTGTCCCGCTCGACTGTTGCTCCCGTTTTTTATTTATTTTGCTTTTATTTATTGAATCTTCTTATATAAGAACTAACAATAAGTTTAAGAATCTTAACTATAACAAGTTTTTTTGTTGTATTATTTTTCCAACTGTTCTATGATTAGACGGCCCTAAAAATTTCTTCGCTGGGTTGGTAGGTCCTTTCGCCGGCGACGGGAACGACTGCTGAGCTGGGTTCGACCTCTCGCTAGGTGGTTGGGGTGCGAGTAAAGCTTGCTATAGTATTTTTCCTTAAGTCCCGTAATTGCATTGATAACTGGTGGGATATTTAAGTCACTTTGGATGTTTTCATTCCGAACGTACCACGGTGCCCCAGTGATGGTTCTCAGAATCTCTGATTGTGCTCGCTGTATGATGTCAATATTGCTGTAACTGGCATTGCCCCATAGCTATGAGCCATAGGTCCAGATAGGTTTCGATACAGAATTGTAGAGTAAGACCTTGTGATCTAGGCTGAGCAGAGAATCAGAGTTGATGAGCCAGGGTATGTTGTTGGCTTTAAGTTGAGTTTTTTTTGGCTTCAATGTGTACTCCTAGGTACGCTATTTCTTATTTCCGGTGTTATACGATTCACCTGTTCAATGGTTCCGTGGCTTTCGCGAAAACCAAATTGATGAGCTGGGACTATGTTGTGGGTTCTCAGATGTGGATTAAATCGGATCAGCAGGCATTTTTCGAATAGTTTCGAAATTCATGAGAGTAGACTTATTGGTCTGTAAGATGAAGCGTCTGTGTGGTCCCTATCAGGCTTTGGAATCATTATGATAATCGGTTTACGGGTGAGAAGGGTACCGCGAATGTGTTAGTAGCCTGGTTTGGCGTGAATACATTTTGCATGTGAGCGGCAAATGTGGTGGCTCTGTCTGCATCACTACGGCCCCAGCCGTCTGAGGAATTCCTTATCGGCAAAACGGTTTCATTCGGTGGGCGGAGAGTTGAGTGGGCTCTCCACAGTGACTAATGTTTTGTGCCTGTCGGTGTGAGTTGCTCTATATATCGGCGCTGATCGTCTTCCTCCTCTTGTTTCAGAGCCTTGGCAAGTGTGGCTAGCTTTTGTTTTGCAGTTGGGGATCTGGAAGATTTCCATTCTCTGCGTAAGCGGCGTTTTACGTGGATTTCAATGTACACGTGTAGCTCTCTATATCAGATTCAGTATTGAGTTTTGGATTTAGCTCAATGTGTAAACTTATATATTTTTTATACCTGAGCCAGTTTATTATAGTCTTATAAAGCAGTTTTCCTTTTGGATTCACAAGTCGCGATCCCCAGTGAGTATGTTTTAGCGTTGTACGGCCGCTAGTGTGAGGTAGCCATTATTTATTTTGATTGTTGGGCTACAATCATTTGTATCAAAAGGTTTTTATTACGCATCATGTCTTGAATGGTGGTCCTCATGAATGTCATAAATTCCATCATGCTCTGTTGTAGGGCTAGCATCATAGCTTCAGTTTTATTTTTGCTGCTCAGTTGGGCTATGGTTTTGTTGTGTGTCTAATTTTGTATGCACTTCATGTGGGGTTTGGGAATTTTGGGTTGGAGGCGTCATACCTGATTTTAAAACGTTTATAAATGTTATCTTGTTAGTGCTGGGTGTAGGCCAGGGAGCAAAAGCAGATTGAATTAAACTTCTCTAGAAGCCTGAACAAACACCAATTAAACCGACAGCGCGTCCACAGAAAGAAGATTGGCTAAATTAAACAAGGACAGAGAGACACCAATCTAAGTCGAGCCTAATGATAAAATATTTAGAAAAGAAAACCGTAGAAACAAGATAGCCCCGAGATTTTCACTACACTAAGTAGATAGAGACAAAGGACTCAAAACAGTTAAGAAAACAGTGGAAGAAACATAAGATAGACAAGCACTATTCAATAAATATATTATTATCAAACTAAGTAACATAAAAGCCCACATTAACAAGAAACAATCTACGATAAAAAAAAAAAATCTGAAAAGGCACAAAAATTTTCCTTTTACGAACTTAGTCAGAAGTCAGAAATAACTCTTTTTCATTATAAAATAGGATAAGCTACAATATAGACACTGTCTGATTATGTAAACAAAGTAGTAGCCATTAGCCAGTAAACTAAACATTATCCCTAAACTGTTGTTTCATAAGGAACAAATAATAATAGTTAACATGCCCCTCTCCCCAGCCACAGGGAAACAACACCAACCCGGCAACAAAAACTCAGAGCCGAGGAGATTCAACGATGATCGCCAACACGAACTCGGCCGAAGAGACATTTGCCAAAAACTTATAACTTTTGTAATAAAGACATTCTTCTCGTTTCATACCCCGAACTACTCAGTTGTTTTCTTGAAAACTTTCCTCCCCCGGCCACAGGATTGTAACTCCCGCGGAGTGTTCATTCATTTGTGAAGACAGCTTTTCAGCTCTTTGTAGATTGAACAGCTGTGTGATTACACTTTTGCTCGCTTGCATTTTCTTTATTAGTTTGACAGTGTGTGGAGTCATGGAGATCTCCACAGACTACGCACACCGGGCGAAGTGTGCAATAGGACCTCATGTGGCCGTATTCTTGGCAGTTTATACATTGTACAGGAGCGTTACGTTTATGCGGGTCTTCTACTGTGATCCTACGGTGCAGAAAGATCTGGAGTTTGTAAATTGGGTGAACCTCTTTTTTTTTAAGATGCTTGTTTTCTGGTACAAGCTCAATCTTGAAGAGTGGTTGCGGCTGCCTGTTTCTGTTTTTGATATTGAACACGCTTTTGGCGCAAAGTCCCTTTTCCTTTAGCGCCTCAGTTATCTCTTCGGGCGTAACATCAGACTCAATGCTCTTCAGTACTACTTGTAGGCCCTTGCTGCTTTTAAGCTGGTAGGTGTACAAACCTGTTTTTTGTGTGGTAAGAAAGTTTGTGACTTTTCTGTAGTTGTCCTCCGTTTTGGTTTGGAGTTTGATTTCATTGATAGGACCTCTTAAGAGGGGAATTATATGAAAGCTGTCTTTTCCAATAAGGCCAATCAAAGTAATTACCAGACCGCTTGTGCTCTTCTCGCGGATGTATATTGGAGGAGGCTTTATTTTCTTCGGTTCGATATCAACGGATCCCAGCGGCACGTCCTCAGCGGTATCTGCTAGCAAAGCGAATCTGTTGGTATTTGCGGGGGCTACATTGTTGATCAGGGTAGAGTTGTCGCGTGTATTTTTCGGCTTGTTTTCTGAATGTGAACTTTCCGGGCTAAGCTTTTGCTATATTGTAATGTAGCTGACCATTCCAGTCTGCCAGGTCGACCCAGCTTTTTTGTTTACGTTTTCGTTTTGTTTTGCTGGAAGTGCAGCAGTATCGTTTGTTGCTTGCGGATTGACCGCTCGATGTCTGCGTTTGAATTTGTCGGTGAGACGTAGGAAAACTACGCGTTGTTACGTTGAATTGATAGCCGGCGTTCGTCTTGCTCACGCTTACGCTTAGCGCGAGTGTCCTTCTGTCTTATAGATTTATTATTTAAGATAAAGAATCACTATATGTATATATTTTAACGATCTTGCATCGCATAGAGCATCTCTTTTGCTTTCGGATTATTTATTTAGTTTATTTTATTCGTCGTTCACTTCACTCAAAACAACCAATTTTGTGCGGAGCTCGATAAAAACACGTCCTCACACATCGACGATCGAACTAACCAATGAAACTTAAAGAAAATTAAACAGAACGACAGCAACAGTCGAGCGGCACGCGACAGTGGGTTACCCTTCGACGTAAGTTGCCATAAAAAGTATCTAATTGTATGATATTAATAACTTCAGTGTTTAATGTCCGATCGGGTTGTAATTTGGAGAATAAGTTCATATAACATTTTTCTATATATATGCTAAAGCAGAACGTTAAGAAATGAGTACTTAGAATGTACAATAAATCGCAATGTAAATCAAAAATGTTGGATTGCGGGGGCGGTAGGCGTGTTATTCAAAATTGGAAATAAACTTGATCTGGAAATAGTTTATAAATAACCTTTCCGAGCTTTCTCTTTATTAAATAAATACAGTAATTGAAGTGGTAGAATGGTTGATAAATATTATTAATTCCTGAGTTCATCTCGAAGTTCCCTACCAGACTACATTAGCCCTGGTTTTAACTCTGCTTACTTCTTTGCAAACTGCAACTGTTTTCCCTAAAGTAAAATCACAACGTTTCCATAAGATCGATTTTTATACCCTTGGACCATTGAAAATGGTCAAAAAAGGGTATACTAACTTTGTGCAAATGTATGTAACAGGCAGAAGGAGGCGTCGGAGACCCCATAAAGTATATATATTCTTGCTCAGGATCAATAGCCGAGTCGATTGAGCCATGTCCGTCTGTCTGTCCGTCTGTCCGTCTGTCTGTCTGTCTGTATGAACGCGCCGATCTCAGCTATTACAAAAGCTACCGACACCAAATTTAGCATGAAGATTCCTGTATACCATACGCAGATCAAGTTTATTTTCAATTTGGAATAACACGCCTACCGCCCCCGCAAACCGCCAATTTTGGTTTACATTGCTATTTACATTCGAAGAACTCATTTCTTAACGTTCTGCTTTAGCATATATATAGATAAATAATATATGAACTTATCCTCCAAATTGCAATCCGATCAGACAATAAACACTGAAGTTATTAGATAAACCATTTCGACACTTCGACCAGCAAAGAACTTGTCGATGACGTCAGAACTAAATTCCTTATGCATGAAAGAAAAGGACAACGATGCGAGCGCGAAGCGCGAGCTGTTTCTCGACTCTTCTTTTCCATGCACATGTCAATTACCGAAAATACATGTGCATAAATGCAAACACTTATACATACTTAATTTGTGTTCACACATACATATGTAAAATTATATACAACCAATAGCGTGGTTGATCGGCATGCATGAATGCAGGTATTTACTAGATTTCTAATATAGACATATTATTATTATTATTTAATAATTTATATATTGACTTTTTATTAAATAAATATTAATTTAGATTTCACGATATATTATGAGCTACCATATCGATAGCTTTTAATATATATTAAACATATCGATATATATTTCATATGTTTTGCATATAAATTATATTAATATGTGTAAATTATATTATATCCCCACGTCTATTGAAACTATGTTTGAAAAAAATGTACTAACATTTCTTCTACTTTGTTTTTTTAATATATGTATATTTTGTATGTATATTAGATTCTATAGATCATTATTATAAATTTAAGGTTTCGCGCACTTTTTAATTGCGGCGATAAATTATTGGCAACGTATCAAAATTGTTGCAAGGTGGCAGCGCGCTTCAGTGTTATGTTAATTTGTAGTTTGCGATTGGCGTGTTCGGTGTCGTCGTCGATTGTCGATTATCATTTGTATTTTCGATATTAAATATAAAATAATATATAACTAATTCGCGTGTTCGTGATACATTTAACATTTAATGCAAATTAATATAAGTCGAGTATATAATAAGTAAATCCTCGTGTGTGATTGTTATGCGTTAACTGAACATTTTTTATGCGTGTGAATGATTGCTCCCTACCCGGAACGTGGCGCGCAATTTTAGAAAAGTGCGGTACACAGCGTAACGTATTTTTGTGCATGCATACATATATGTGTATAGACTCTTCTGAAGTGTATGTGATTGTACGTGAACATCGGTATCGGTTCGTTTCCGCGATTCAAATTGGAATTTTCGCTGGAATTTCTTGCAGGTTTAATTTATTATTTCTTTGATTTATATTTATTCTTTTTTCCACATTTTGTTTATTTTTATTTTCCTTATTAAATTTTATTATTATTTGTTCTTTCATTAGATATTTATTTTCATTTATAATATAATTATTTTAAATAATATACATATATTTATTTAAATATATGAATATAATTATAATATATATATATCTATTTAAATATATGAATATATTTATATATATAAATAAATATACTAACTTTATTTTATATATATAACTATATATTAATTTTTGATAAATATATATTCAAATTAAATTAATTTATAAGAATTTTATTTTTAACATACCTATATATTATTTTAAAACTTATATATTAGAAGATGCCTAGACTTAAGAGAAAGTCAGCTTGCAATAGGAGTCAAACACAGCGAAAAAGAAATCGTTTGAATAGGTCAGATATAGACTTTTCTGAGCAGGAACGCGTAAATAATCTAGAGGCACATAGAGAACGTAGGCAAAATGGGTTAGAGATGAAAGGGTTAGAGATAGTCAACAGCATCGAGTCCGCAGAAGTAATAGAACATTTAGGGCCGTTGAGCAATTACCGGACACAATTCGTCACACTACTCTTCGGGCTTCTTCGCCAATCAGATTACAAGAACAACTTGCTGACACTTCGCGTCGTTCGAGGCGCAGGCGAGATGCTGACCTTCGATCTCAGGAAAGAGAGCAGGATGCAGTTCGTCGCCGTGTACGTCGCAGTGATTCTGCAATTAAAACAGACGAACAACTTGCCAACACTTCGCGTCGTTCGAGTCGCAGGCAAGATGCTGAGTTTCGATCTCAGGAAAGAGAGCAGGATGTAGTTCGTCGCCGTGTACGTCGCAGTGATTCTGCAATTAAAACAGACGAACAACTTGCCAACACTTCGCGTCGTTCGAGTCGCAGGCAAGATGCTGAGGTGCGATCTCAGGAAAGAGAGCAGGATGCAGTTCGTCGCCGTGTACGTCGCAGTGATTCTGCAATTAAAACAGACGAACAACTTGCCAACACTTCGCGTCGTTCGAGTCGCAGGCAAGATGCTGAGTTTCGATCTCAGGAAAGAGAGCAGGATGCAGTTCGTCGCCGTGTTCGACGAACTGATCATTCAACTAGAAATGCCGAACAACTTGCCAATACTTTGCGTCGATCGAGGCGCAGGCAATGTCCACAATTCAGGTCCAACGAAAGCGGACGAGATGCTGTTAGAAGGGCGATTCACCGACAAAATCAGGAGACGCGAATTTTAGAAAGGGCAATAGATAGAAGTCAAAGGTCTCAGGTTAGAAACAATCCTATTCGTAGGATTGTTGAGCAGGCACGCAATACTAGTGCAGGCCTTTGAAGCCCATAGGAATATGTCGCAAAGAGTGAGTCTATATAGGAGTATTTGCACCAATAGGATAGCAGAGAATAGGAGAAACGCGTCCCGCAATAGAGTGGACCGTGCGAATACCCTTCCAGATGATAGGATATCGCAGGTTAAAACTAGTTTAGATTGCCTAATAGCCAATTTTAATAAGACATAAGACATATGTTGCAAAGGTTTGTGGTTTCCACATCAAGTGGACAAAATTTCGCGTGAGGTCATAGAGAAAAAGTGTAGTGAGGCAGATAGTGTTGATATTTTGTATCTTTCCTCTATGTTGCCATCCCATAATAATAGGTTTAGCTTTTGCAAAACCTGCAGCCGCAGTATTAAGTCAGGGAAAAAACCAAAGGCTTCTATTACAAATGGCCTAAATTTTCCGGAGCTTCCGGAATGCCTGAAAGGCTTGACGCCTCTAGAAGAAAGGCTGATTTCTCCCCGTCTTCCTTTTATGATCATAAAGTCTCTTGGATATGGACGTCAAAGTGCCATTAAAGGAGCAGTGATCAATGTGCCAATTCCAGTTGCAAATGTTGTAACTTCCCTTCCCAGGGCATTTAATGAAGCCGAAGTAGTTCAGATTCATCTTAAGCGTAGGATGGAGTATAACCATGATTTCATGGCTGAAACCATAAGGCCCTCAAAGATAGTTGATGCAATTCGGTATTTAGTGAACACAGAACTTTATAAGAAGCACCAGGTTACTATCAATGAGCAGTGGTTGTCTTCTTACTCAGCTGAGACTGTACCATTTGTTGCGTCAGCAGACGACAGGGACATTGTGTGTCAAATGTTAGAAAAGGCAGCACAACCTAATGAGCATAGAGTAGTAGAAGAAGAGGTAGAGTTGAATCCAGGAGGTCAAGAAACCTTCATGGAAAATGTCCCTGTTGAAAACATAGATATTCCTCGAATTGCTATAGCACCAGGAGAGGGTCAGCGACCTCTTGACATGATAACCGATTGTGATTCAGAGGAGCTGGCTTTTCCCACAATATTTGCAGGCATTAAAAGGAAATGTCAGGAAAGTTTTACAACTATAGTTAGATCAGAGCTTAGGAATTTTGATAGAAGAGGTTGTAGAACTGATAAATTATTTCATAACTTCAAAAAGTTAGAAATGATTAGCATTAGGAATAGCACATCAATTTGCTTACGTAAGCACTCTGCCACTCAAGGCATTTCGGCTGCTGATGTGCGTAATGATGAAACTTTAAATAGGTTAATACTTCATGATGATGGCTATAGGCTTTTAAAAGGTAATCGCACGTCTCCTGCTCATTGGGAGGACGAGAAAAAGAAAGTGATGGCTATGATTAGGCAGGTAGGGCTTCCAACTTTTTTTATAACATTTTCCACAGCGGAAAATAGGTGGCCGGAGCTTTTAGTCTTGCTATGTAAAAATGTAGACAAGCTAGAAGTATCCGAAGAAGAAGCGTTAAATTTGGGGTTTAATGAGAAAGCTCGTCTCATTAGAGCAGACCCAGTGACCTGTGCCAGATATTTAGATTTTCGATATAGACAGGTTTTAAAACTGATGAAAAAGGAAGGCGGTGTCTTTGGTTGTCACCAGGTCATCAAGTTTTATTGGCGAGTGGAGTTTCAGCAAAGAGGCTCTCCACATATACATGGCATGTTCTGGCTGAAAGACGCCCCAAAGCTCGACCTAAAGAATGAGTCCACATTTATGCCTGTGAAGTCCTTTATTGATCAGTTTATTACTGCTGATTCTAGTTGCCCGGACGTTGCTCCATATTTGGAGTATCAACTCCATAGTCACGGGCACTCTTGCAGGCGAGAAATTAGGTCAAAACAAATTTGTAGATTTGGTATCCCATACCCTCCCATGCCTCAAACAGAAATTCTTCTCCCTTTAGAAGAAAATGCTCCAAATTTGGCCGAGCATCGTAGGAATTTCGAAAAAATTCAAAGTCTGCTCGACTTCCCATTTGATCGTGAAAGCGTAGAAATTTTTTACGATTTTAACAACTTTTTGTCCCACGATCAACTTAACCTTAGTTATGAGGGCTACATTAATGCTGTAAGATCAAGTATAAAGAAACCAAAAGTTTTTTTGAAGCGATCTTTTGCAGCAATCAAGCTTAACGCTTATAACAAGCACCTCCTTTTGTTGCAGCGAGCAAATATGGATATTCAGTTTATTTTAGACCCCTATGCTTGCTGCAGCTACGTCGTTAATTATATTAACAAGTCTCAGAGAGGTATCTCAATGTTGATGCGTGAGGCAATCAATGAGATTAAAGACAATAACAATGTAACTATTAAGCAAAAGTTACAACATTTAGGTAACAAATTTATATTTGGAACTGAGATATCCGCTTTTTATAGCTACTGCAAATCAGAACGAGGAGCTCGCTAAGAAAATGCAGATGACTTTGACGATGATGTGCCTAGGGCTTCTGAATCAATAGTTTACGCTCTTCGCGATAATAGTGGCTTCATCAGAAAGAGGTCCACTGCGTGCATAATTAGGTATAGGAGATTTAATGTCAATACAGAAACAAGTGACTATTTCAGAGAGCTAAAAATGCTTTACGCCCCATGGCGAGATGAGCATTTGGATTTAGTCACACATGACTGTGAATTGTTCTGTAGGGAAAATTCGGAGTTAGTAGAGAACAATCGCAGAAAATATAATTTACTAGATGATAGGGAACTAGAAGATGCTCTGAGCCACTTAACAGAGGAAGCAGAAAATGAGAATAATCAAGTAGGAGAACAGGAAGTGGTAGATGATGGCTTCACAGTTTTAGGATTGCCTGAAATAGATCCACATCTAAATGTTTTAAATGTGGATGGAAATATTGATATGAATGATGAAGATAGTAATGTCCGTTTTATCAAGCTTCCAGCCTTAGTTTCTCAGGAAAGCTTAGCTAATATAGTTAGATCTCTTAATTTAAAGCAGAAGCTATATTTTACACATGCTTTGCATAATGCCAAAATCAATACAGTCTTTTATGAATTTGTTGGAGGCGGCGCCGGAGTCGGAAAGAGTCGACTTATATCAGCAATTTTTCAGTCATTATCATGTATAACAGTATACCAGGAGCTGATCCGACATCTGTTAAAATCCTCTTATGTGCACCAACAGGAAAAGCAGCATTCGGAATTAGTGGTTCGACACTGCATTCCATGTTTTCACTTCCTGTTAATCAATCTCGCTCAGCACCTCTAAGGGCCTTAAGCCATGATTTAGTTAATAGCCTTCATTCAAGGTTAATCGATCTTAAATTAATTATTATTGATGAAATATCAATGGTTAGCTCTCTAATGTTTTCTTATTTAGATTCTCGTTTGAAGCAAATTTTCAAAAATACTTCTCGATCCAAATACCACTGACCCTTACCATGAAATATTTGGTACGTATCTCTGGGACCTTTTTTGTATTTTAAGCTCACAGAGATAACGCGTCAACGTGACGATCAGCTTTTCGCTTCTGCCTTAAATAATATGGCATCGGGTTGTATGACAGCCGATGATATTGTCCTTTTCCAATCTAGAATATGCGAACCATCGGCAGTGCCCGATGATGCAATTCATCTGTTTAGTAATAATAATGAGGTTGATTTATTTAATGTAACGAAACTTAACTCAATTGCTACTGAGCAATTTTTCTCTACTGCTGAAGATTTTATTAAGGCGGGCCATTTGGAACCAGCTAGGAAACAAAGAATATTAGAAGAAGTGAAGGGTTTTAAAACTTCCGCTAAACAGGGACTCTGTACGTCTCTTCTCCTAAAAAATACTGCCAAGTACATGATGACGCTCAATGTAGACACAGGGGATGGATTAGTAAACGGGGCATCAGGTGTGTTGATGCAAATAGATTTCAATACATCCAACACTCCCAACATTTTATGGATGAAAATTACAGAGGAAACTGTAGGAGAATCTGCGCGTTCGAAGTGTACACATCGTACAGATCCTTCATGGACTCTTATTCAGAAAATTGTTCACAGTTTTCAATATTCAAATAACTCACAAATTAATATTGACCGTAGGCAGTTTCCAATTATGCCTGCTGAAGGCATCACAATTCATAAGAGTCAGGGAGCTACGTATGGCAAAGTGGTAGTCCATGCTAATTCCAGAATGCAGCGTGCTGCATTATACGTAGCTTGCAGTAGAGCACCTACTGCTTTAGGATTATTCATTATTGGGAATTTTGTTCCTCCTAAGTCTCCCCAAAATAATGATAAAGTGAAAGCCCAATTGAAGAAATTGCGGACTGAAAAACTACTTTTTGAGTTCGGCATATTTAGGTTTGATGCCATAAGTTTTCTTATATTATATAAAAGTCCAGACTTTCCTCTGTCCACATTTAAAATAGAATTTGAGGAGATAATTCATCAATTTTCTCGTTTAGGTGATTTAGGGGATAGCTTGCTAGTTTTAGGAGATTTTAATTTGTGCCTCAAAACCTTTAACAGGTGTAAGAGTATTTATAGTTTTTTGATTAGCAAAGGATTAAGGAGTTTGTTAGATTTGAAAACGTCCACTACCAATATGGATACACATATTGATTGGGCGTTTTCAAATATACTAGATAATGAAAAGATTAGTGCTACGACTTTTGAGGTTTTGCATAGCCATCACAATGGGATATCTGTTAGTATTCAGGCATGAGTTTGTAATGTTTGGAATAGGTTAGAAATTAAGAAATCTAAATGACAGGATATATGCAAATATGTATGTAGGCATATTTTAATAATTTAAATTTAATTATCTAATAGTTAAGTATAACCATTGAATGGCAACATACGTCCAAGGGTATCCTACTGTCGTGTGCAACTCGACTGTTGCTCTTGTTTTTTTATTAACATATGTTTTTGAGGCGAATTCTTCCAATTTTTTTTTATTATTTTTTATCCTCGTTAAAGTCCACATATGGATGCTGTAGCTTCTGCAGATCTCTGTCGGTGTCTTGCCATCTTGGAGTTCATTTAAAATTAATAATTTTGTTTTCAAAGAAATTGATACTCTACCTTTATTCTCTATTTTTACGGAAGAATGAAAATTAAAATTAAAAATAAAACCATGGTTGCTGGTACAAAAATTTTCGAATAAAAAAAGTTGCTAATGCAGAATGTTGCTTGTGTAAAGGTTGCTTGAAAATGGTCAAAAAATTATCAAATGGTCGATGACGTCATAACTATTTCTTGTGCAGAAAAGGAAGGGACGAACGATGTGAGCGCGTAGCCCGCGCTGTTCCTCGACTTTTCTTTTCCATGCACATGTTATTTAGCGAAAATATGTATGTGTGCATATATTTTAAAATTGATACATACTTTGTGTACTTACATACATATATACATTTGTATACAACCAATAGGTGACGTGGTAGATCGATCTGAATGTATGCAAGTATTTACATCCATGTGCACATATTGACATACATACACATAGACATTAGACAGAGCGAGAAGACACAATATGCATTTTTTGCTCGTGCCAAAAAATCAAGAAGAAACATGTGTAACGAATTTTGGAAACCGCTAAAAATGAATATAAATATAATACTTATTGCTCTCACGCTTAGTCTAATGCTTACGACACTTGTCTATTCGCTTTTTCATTGCTTATGTGTTCTTCTTCTTCTGTTCGTCAATTAAATTTGCGCGTCTCGCTCGAACATATAACAACGCGAAATTTAAATCCAAATAAAGGGCAATTTTCATTGCAAATTTATAACTTATAGTTAAATAGTCCTGGCGATTTGTGTTAACTTTTATTAATAAACTTTTATAAAAGTGTGCTTGCTTCGTTTGTTATAGTAGTTATTTAAATAAAATAATATTAATAATAATAATATTCAACTTCATTAAATTGCTTTCTTTAATTATAATAAATACAAATACAAACTTGTATTTAGTTTAAATATAGTACTATAATCCATTGCCATATACAGTCAGCATCTGACTGTAGCGTTCGACTGATTAATAGCTGAGATCGACGCGTTCATCTGGACAGACGGACATGGAGCAAGAATATATATACTTTATTGAGTCTCCGACGCCACCTTCTGCCTGTTACATAAATTTGCACAAAGATAGTATACCTTCTTATTACCATTAAAAAAGGTGGAGAGGTATAATGACCAATAATGTTTCAAAATTAAAAATTCAATTTTTAACAAGAGCAACAGTCGAGTTGCACACGACAGTAGGATACCCTTGGACGTATGTTGCCATAAAAAGTATTTAATTGTATAATACTAATTGCAAGCTATAAATTAATAATAATACTGGTGTGCGCTGCCACCTTGCTTCAATTTCGATATTTTGCCAATAATTTATCGCCGCAATTCCCTAAAGCGGTGTGAGCAGTAGATATCGGTATTTCTTTATAAATTTTAAATTGGTTAATATCGATAACAAGGTCCAAGGGTATAAAAATAAAAAAATAATAATAATTATCAAACCAATTTTCCATTCAATGGTTATACTTAACTATTAGATAATTAAATATAAATTATTAAAATATGCCTACATACATATTTACATATATCCTGTCATTTAGATTTCTTAATTTCTAACCTATTCCAAACATTACAAACTCATGCCTGAATACTAACAGATATCCCATTGTGATGGCTATGCAAAACCTCAAAAGTCCTAGCACTAATCTTTTCATTATCTAGTATATTTGAAAACGCCCAATCAATATGTGTATCCATATTGGTAGTGGACGTTTTCAAATCTAACAAACTCCTTAATCCTTTGCTAATCAAAAAATTATAAATACTCTTACACCTGTTAAAGGTTTTGAGGCACAAATTAAAATCTCCTAAAACTAGCAAGCTATCCCCTAAATCACCTAAACGAGAAAATTGATGAATTATCTCCTCAAATGCTATTTTAAATGTGGACAGAGGAAAGTCTGGACTTTTATATAATATAAGAAAACTTATGGCATCAAACCTAAATATGCCGAACTCAAAAACTACTGAGCCAAAAGTTTTTCTACTGCTAAAGGTATGGGAAACTCTATCTACTAGCTCGTTCTTTACATAAATTATGATGCCTGTTAAAGGCCTAATTGATTCAAGTTGAACCACAATAGTGAACCCAGGTATTTCTACAGTTTCATTGCTTTCCACGAAACATAATATTGATGACTGAAGCATCAGCTTGTCCGATCGAATATCTTCAAGATGGGAATTCAAGCTCTGAGTATTATGGAAGAAAATGTTAAGGGCAGAACTGTTAATTAAATAATCGTAATGAGTACACAGTAGTTTTTCAGTCCGCAATTTCTTCAATTGGGCTTTCACTTTATCATTATTTTGGGGAGACTTAGGAGGAACAAAATTCCCAATAATGAATAATCCTAAAGCAGTAGTTGCTCTACTGCAAGCTACGTATAATGCAGCACGCTGCATTCTGGAATTAGCATGGACTACCACTTTGTCATACGTAGCTCCCTGACTCTTATGAATTGTGATGCCTTCAGCAGGCACAATTGGAAACTGCCTACGGTCAATGTTAATTTGTGAGTTATTTGAATATTGAAAACTGCGAACAATTTTCTGAATAGGAGTCCATGAAGGATCTGTACGATGTGTACACTTCGAACGCGCAGATTCTCCTACAGTTTCCTCTGTAAATTTCATCTATAAAATGTTGGGAGTGTTGGATGTATTGAAATCTATTTGCATCAACACACCTGATGCCCCGTTTACTAATCCATCCCCTGTGTCTACATTGACCGTCATCATGTACTTGGCAGTATTTTTTAGGAGAAGAGACGTACAGAGTCCCTGTGTAGCGGAAGTTTTAAAACCCTTCACTTCTTCTAATATTCTTTGTTTCCTAGCTGGTTCCAAATGGCCCGCCTTAATAAAATCTTCAGCAGTAGAGAAAAATTGCTCAGTAGCAATTGAGTTAAGTTTCGTTACATTAAATAAATCAACCTCATTATTATTACTAAACAGATGAATTGCATCATCGGGCACTGCCGATGGTTCGCATATTCTAGATTGGAAAGGACAATATCATCGGCTGTCATACAACCCGATGCCATATTATTTAAGGCAGAAGCGAAAAGCTGATCGTCACGTTGACGCATTATCTCTGTGAGCTCAAAATACAAAAAAAGGTCCCAGAGATACGTACCAGATATTTCATGGTAAGGGTCAGTGGTATTTGGATCGAAAATCCAACTACCTCCTACGGGCTGTAACTGTCTAAGATCACCGAATACGATGATAGAAACACCACCAAAAGGAGAAGTATTTTTGAAAATTTGCTTCAAACGAGAATCTAAATAAGAAAACATTAGAGAGCTAACCATTGATATTTCATCAATAATAATTAATTTAAGATCGATTAACCTTGAATGAAGGCTATTAACTAAATCATGGCTTAAGGCCCTTAGAGGTGCTGAGCGAGATTGATTAACAGGAAGTGAAAACATGGAATGCAGTGTCGAACCACTAATTCCGAATGCTGCTTTTCCTGTTGGTGCACATAAGAGGATTTTAACAGATGTCGGATCAGCTCCTGGTATACTGTTATACATTACGGATAATGACTGAAAAATTGCTCATATAAGTCGACTCTTTCCGACTCCGGCGCCGCCTCCAACAAATTCATAAAAGACTGTATTGATTTTGGCATTATGCAAAGCATGTGTAAAATATAGCTTCTGCTTTAAATTAAGAGATCTAACTATATTAGCTAAGCTTTCCTGAGAAACTAAGGCTGGAAGCTTGATAAAACGGACAATACTATCTTCATCATTCATATCAATATTTCCATCCACATTTAAAACATTTAGATGTGGATCTATTTCAGGCAATCCTAAAACTGTGAAGCCATCATCTACCACTTCCTGTTCTCCTACTTGATTATTCTCATTTTCTGCTTCCTCTGTTAAGTGGCTCAGAGCATCTTCTAGTTCCCTATCATCTAGTAAATTATATTTTCTGCGATTGTTCTCTACTAACTCCGAATTTTCCCTACAGAACAATTCACAGTCATGTGTGACTAAATCCAAATGCTCATCTCGCCATGGGGCGTAAAGCATTTTTAGCTTTCTGAAATAGTCACTTGTTTCTGTATTGACATTAAATCTCCTATACCTAATTATGCACGCAGTGGTCCTCTTTCTGATGAAGCCACTATTATCGCGAAGAGCGTAAACTATTGATTCAGAAGCCCTAGGCACATCATCGTCAAAGTCATCTGCATTTTCTTGGCGAGCTCCTCGTTCTGATTTGCAGTAGCTATAAAAAGCGGATATCTCAGTGCCAAATATAAATTTGTTACCTAAATGTTGTAACTTTTGCTTAATAGTTACATTGTTATTGTCTTTAATCTCATTGATTGCCTCACGCATCAACATTGAGATACCTCTCTGAGACTTGTTAATATAATTAACGACGTAGCTGCAGCAAGCATAGGGGTCTAAAATAAACTGAATATCCATATTTGCTCGCTGCAACAAAAGGAGGTGCTTGTTATAAGCGTTAAGCTTGATTGCTGCAAAAGATCGCTTCAAAAAAACTTTTGGTTTCTTTATACTTGATCTTACAGCATTAATGTAGCCCTCATAACTAAGGTTAAGTTGATCGTGGGACAAAAAGTTGTTAAAATCGTTAAAATTTTCTACGCTTTCACGATCAAATGGGAAGTCGAGCAGACTTTGAATTTTTTCGAAATTCCTACGATGCTCGGCCAAATTTGGAGCATTTTCTTCTAAAGGGAGAAGAATTTCTGTTTGAGGCATGGGAGGGTATGGGATACCAAATCTACAAATTTGTTTTGACCTAATTTCTCGCCTGCAAGAGTGCCCGTGACTATGGAGTTGATACTCCAAATATGGAGCAACGTCCGGGCAACTAGAATCAGCAGTAATAAACTGATCAATAAAGGACTTCACAGGCATAAATGTGGACTCATTCTTTAGGTCGAGCTTTGGGGCGTCTTTCAGCCAGAACATGCCATGTATATGTGGAGAGCCTCTTTGCTGAAACTCCACTCGCCAATAAAACTTGATGACCTGGTGACAACCAAAGACACCGCCTTCCTTTTTCATCAGTTTTAAAACCTGTCTATATCGAAAATCGAAATATCTGGCACAGGTCACTGGGTCTGCTCTAATGAGACGAGCTTTCTCATTAAACTTCAAATTTAACGCTTCTTCTTCGGATACTTCTAGCTTGTCTACATTTTTACATAGCAAGACTAAAAGCTCCGGCCACCTTTTTTCCGCTGCGGAAAATGTTATAAAAAAAGTTGGAAGCCCTACCTGCCTAATCATAGCCATCACTTTCTTTTTCTCGTCCTCCCAATGAGCAGGAGACGTGCGATTACCTTTTAAAAGCCTATAGCCATCATCATGAAGTATTAACCTATTTAAAGTTTCATCATTACGCACATCAGCAGCCGAAATGCCTTGAGTGGCAGAGTGCTTACGTAAGCAAATTGATGTGCTTTTCCTAATGCTAATCATTTCTAACTTTTTGAAGTTATGAAATAATTTATCAGTTCTACAACCTCTTCTATCAAAATTCCTAAGCTCTGATCTAACTATAGTTGTAAAACTTTCCTGACATTTCCTTTTAATGCCTGCAAATATTGTGGGAAAAGCCAGCTCCTCTGAATCACAATCGGTTATCATGTCAAGAGGTCGCTGACCCTCTCCTGGTGCTATAGCAATTCGAGGAATATCTATGTTTTCAACAGGGACATTTTCCATGAAGGTTTCTTGACCTCCTGGATTCAACTCTACCTCTTCTTCTACTACTCTATGCTCATTAGGTTGTGCTGCCTTTTCTAACATTTGACACACAATGTCCCTGTCGTCTGCTGACGCAACAAATGGTACAGTCTCAGCTGAGTAAGAAGACAACCACTGCTCATTGATAGTAACCTGGTGCTTCTTATAAAGTTCTGTGTTCACTAAATACCGAATTGCATCAACTATCTTTGAGGGCCTTATGGTTTCAGCCATGAAATCATGGTTATACTCCATCCTACGCTTAAGATGAATCTGAACTACTTCGGCTTCATTAAATGCCCTGGGAAGGGAAGTTACAACATTTGCAACTGGAATTGGCACATTGATCACTGCTCCTTTAATGGCACTTTGACGTCCATATCCAAGAGACTTTATGATCATAAAAGGAAGACGGGGAGAAATCAGCCTTTCTTCTAGAGGCGTCAAGCCTTTCAGGCATTCCGGAAGCTCCGGAAAATTTAGGCCATTTGTAATAGAAGCCTTTGGTTTTTTCCCTGACTTAATACTGCGGCTGCAGGTTTTGCAGCTAAACCTATTATTATGGGATGGAAACATAGAGGAAAGATACAAAATATCAACACTATCTGCCTCACTACACTTTTCCTCTATGACCTCACGCGAAATTTTGTCCACTTAATGTGGAAACCACAAACCTTTGCAAATACTCCTATATAGACTCACTCTTTGCGACATATTCCTATGGGCTTCAAAGGCCTCACGTTGAGCTCGAATTCGAGCACTGCGGCGTGCTCTAGTATTGCGTGCCTGCTCAACAATCCTACGAATAGGATTGTTTCTAACCTGAGACCTTTGACTTCTATCTATTGCCCTTTCTAAAATTCGCGTCTCCTGATTTTGTCGCTGAATCGCCCTTCTAACAGCATCTCGTCCGCTTTCGTTGGACCTGAATTGTGGAGATTGCCTGCGCCTCGATCGACGCAAAGTATTGGCAAGTTGTTCGGCATTTCTAGTTGAATGATCAGTTCGTCGAACACGGCGACGAACTGCATCCTGCTCTCATTCCTGAGATCGAAACTCAGCATCTTGCCTGCGACTCGAACGACGCGAAGTGTTGGCAAGTTGTTCGTCTGTTTTAATTGCAGAATCACTGCGACGTACACGGCGACGAACTGCATCCTGCTCTCTTTCCTGAGATCGAAACTCAGCATCTTGCCTGCGACTCGAACGACGCGAAGTGTTGGCAAGTTGTTCGTCTGTTTTAATTGCAGAATCACTGCGACGTACACGGCGACGAACTGCATCCTGCTCTCTTTCCTGAGATCGAAACTCAGCATCTTGCCTGCGACTCGAACGACGCGAAGTGTTGGCAAGTTGTTCGTCTGTTTTAATTGCAGAATCACTGCGACGTACACGGCGACGAACTGCATCCTGCTCTCTTTCCTGAGATCGAAGGTCAGCATCTCGCCTGCGCCTCGAACGACGCGAAGTGTCAGCAAGTTGTTCTTGTAATCTGATTGGCGAAGATGCCCGAAGAGTAGTGTGACGAATTGTGTCCGGTAATTGCTCAACGGCCCTAAGTGTTCTATTACTTCTGCGGACTCGATGCTGTTGACTATCTCTAACCCTTTCAGCTTCCCTAAATTCGAAATTTTGCCTACGTTCTCTATGTGCCTCTAGATTATTTACGCGTTCCTGGTCAGAAAAGTCTATATCTGACCTATTCAAACGATTTCTTTTTCGCTGTGTTTGACTCCTATTGCAAGCTGACTTTCTCTTAAGTCTAGGCATCTTCTAATATATAAGTTTTAAAATAATATATAGGTATGTTAAAAATAAAATTCTTTTAAATTAATTTAATTTGAATATATATTTATCAAAAATTAATATATAGTTATATATATAAAATAAAGTTAGTATATTTATTTATATATATAAATATATTCATATATTTAAATAGATATATATATATTATAATTATATTCATATATTTAAATAAATATATGTATATTATTTAAAATAATTATATTATAAATGAAAATAAATATCTAATGAAAGAACAAATAATAATAAAATTTAATAAGGAAAATAAAAATAAACAAAATGTGGAAAAAAGAATAAATATAAATCAAAGAAATAATAAATTAAACCTGCAAGAAATTCCAGCGAAAATTCCAATTTGAATCGCGGAAACGAACCGATACCGATGTTCACGTACAATCACACACACTTCAGAAGAGTCTATACAAATATATGTATGCATGCACAAAAATACGTTACGCTGTGTACCGCACTTTTCTAAAATTGCGCGCCACGTTCCGGGCAGGGCGCAATCATTCACACGCATAAAAAATGTTCCGTTAACGCATAACAATCACACACGAGGATTTACTTATTATATACTCGACTTATATTAATTTGCATTAAATGTTAAATGTATCACGAACACGCGAATTAATTATATATTATTTTATATTTATTATCGAAAATACAAATGATAATCGACAATCGACGACGACACCGAACACGCCAATCGCAAACTACAAATTAACATAACACTGAAGCGCGCTGCCACCTTGCAACAATTTTGATACGTTGCCAATAATTTATCGCCGCAATTAAAAAGTGCGCGAAACCTTAAATTTATAATAATGATCTATAGAATCTAATATACATACAAAATATACATATATTAAAAAAACAAAGTAGAAGAAATGTTAGTACATTTTTTTCAAACATAGTTTCAATAGACGTGGGGATATAATATAATTTACACATATTAATATAATTTATATGCAAAACATATGAAATATATATCGATATGTTTAATATATATTAAAAGCTATCGATATGGTAGCTCATAATATATCGTGAAATCTAAATTAATATTTATTTAATAAAAAGTCAATATATAAATTATTAAATAATAATAATAATATGTCTATATTAGAAATCTAGTAAATACCTGCATTCATGCATGCCGATCAACCACGCTATTGGTTGTATATAATTTTACATATGTATGTGTGAACACAAATTAAGTATGTATAAGTGTTTGCATTTATACACATGTATTTTGGGTAATTGACATGTGCATGGAAAAGAAGAGTCGAGAAACAGCTCGCGCTTCGCGCTCGCATCGTTGTCCTTTTCTTTCATGCATAAGGAATTTAGTTCTGACGTCATCGACAAGTTCTTTGCTGGTCGAAGTGTCGAAATGGTTTATCTAATAACTTCAGTGTTTATTGTCTGATCGGATTGCAATTTGGAGGATAAGTTCATATATTATTTATCTATATATATGCTAAAGCAGAACGTTAAGAAATGAGTTCTTCGAATGTAAATAGCAATGTAAACCAAAATTGGCGGTTTGCGGGGGCGGTAGGCGTGTTATTCCAAATTGAAAATAAACTTGATCTGCGTATGGTATACAGGAATCTTCATGCTAAATTTGGTGTCCGTAGCTTTTGTAATAGCTGAGATCGGCGCGTTCATCCAGACAGACAGACAGACGGACAGACGGACAGACAGACGGACATGGCTCAATCGACTCGGCTATTGATCCTGAGCAAGAATATATATACTTTATGGGGTCTCCGACGCCTCCTTCTGCCTGTTACATACATTTGCACAAAGTTAGTATACCCTTTTTTGACCATTTTCAATGGTCCAAGGGTATACAAATTAAGCGAATGAAGCCATTACAAAATCCTGATCTTGATGATAAACTATACGCGTGGAATGGGCGACTGGTAGCAAAGAGAAGATGAAATAGAAAATGACGAGAGAATTGCGAACGAAGAGGGTCATATGGAAGAAGAGAGCAGAATCAGCATCGATAATGTGATAGATTCCTTCAACACCGCGGTGGAATGGGCAGAGGAAAATAACCTTACAAGCAATGAGATCTTGTTTTTGCGACGAATTTGAGAAACAGCAGTTCTTAAAAGACTTAATAAATATTATTTTAACTATGTAATAAAATATAAAACTGCTTATTTATCTATAAATCACAGAACTGATTTTTCTTAAAATATATACTTCTTTTTTTCTATATAAGCAACTTTTTCTACATAAGAAACTTTTTTAAAAAAAATTGGTCAGATTAGTTGCTTGTATAGAATGCTCACTGTATATAAAATTAAATAATAATGAATAAATATGAAAACACAAAATGTGAACCTGCCTACCCCCTGGGGGTCGAACCCCATTCAGACTGCCGCAGGAGTTGACCAGTGGTTAAGCGAGCTATGTTATTTTAAATGTAAAATAATTATTATAATTTTTTTGTCTTAAATTATGTATAATAAAGAAATCTAAATCATTGAAATCATATTGAGGAAAAACTATTTTTAATTGAAATTTAATTTAACACGACAAGTAGTGGATTTGTTGTATGTATGTTCATCACAGCGCCCTCGGCTGCTACTTTTGTTTTAGTTTATTAGAATAAAAGAAATAAATAAGATTAATTAAAAATAAATAAAATAGGAAGATTGCAAAAACGCTGTCGCATATGAGAATCGAACTTGCGCCATCTTTTAAAGAATGGAATGCACGATTAATAACTCTCCAAGTAGAGTTATGCCTACGTACTAAAACAAAAACCTCCGTATGCTCTTCAGTCCGTTACACGCTCACCGGGCCTGCCAGTTAAAGTATGACTTCGATGAGCAGGATGTGAAGCCACTCGCACTACCTTCCTTATATGTTGGCCAAGATCAGCACGTCCTTCAACCCTTTAGTCGCCCTTTACGACAAGCCTCCAGCTCTGTTGGCCATCTCGTCGGCTCGGACCCTCTTCGTCATGTTGGTGATGATGTTATATCCCAGCTTCCATGAATCACTGTTCGCCATCATAGCCGAGATCTAGCCGTTTGGGCTGAACGGATCACCAGACAGTGCTGCTAGTGGTCTGCTATAGTTTTAGCGACTGCAGTTATAGCTACATCGTCTGCAAAGCAATGCAGTTCAGCTCCTAAGGGTCTGTTGGTGCGCAGGATTTTAGCGTACATAATATTCCACAGGATCGGTCCATGCGCAGATCCTTGGGGAACACCTGCCCAGACATGGTACCTTTTCGGGCCAGCCAAAGGACGCGATCCGTGAAATAATTTCCAACGACGATTCTCAGGTACTCCGGGATACCCATTCTGTGCATGGCGCTGAGGATTACGGGCCATCTAGCGATGTTAAAGGCGTTCTTTACATCCAGCGTGACGATTGCACAGTACTCCTTCGTTCCCCCTAACCATCTATCGAGGGCGCTCTTGGCAACGTTCCTCACAGCCGTGAGTGCGTCCAGGGTTCTCTTTCCCTTATGAAAGCCATACTACTGACTTCCTAGGCCGTTGATGCTCTCGATGATTGTCTCTATTCGGGAGTACAGGATTCGTTTCAATAATTTACCCACAATATCCAATAGCCATAATGGACGATAGCTGTTTGCGTCATGTGCTGGACCCTTGCCATTCGATAACAACACTAACTTCGCCTTTTACTTCTCATTGGAAAGACCCCGTCCGTGAGATACTGCTGGAACGTGTCCCTGAAGATGTCAGGTCTAGCCAACACCACAGCCTTGAGCACTGCTCCAGGAATTCCATCGAAGCCAGGAGCTTTATTGGGCTTGATTAGGTTGGCTGCATCGACAACTTCCAGTTCCGTGACGCGAGGGAAATCAGGCGGAGGGGCCGCCATGAAGTGTCTGCATTGGGAATAGTTTGGCTACAATGCTAGTCAGGGAAAGTTTAAGTTTATAAGATACGAGTTTATATGCCAGACCCCAGCGATCTTTGTCAACGCTATCTAGGAGTTCACTGAAGGCACGCGACTTGGCAGCCACTATGCCGTGCTTGAATTGTCTGCGTTTGTTTCTGAAGTCCTCCATAAGTTCCGTATGATGATACCAATGGTTCGTTGCGCCTTTCTCCTTGCCCTAACTCATTCGGACCGAAGTTGGTTTAATGTGGCGCTCCACCAGTATACAGGTGACTTGCGCTGCGCCTTACCTCTCTTTTGAATTATAGCGTCGCACGTTGCTGCAAGCTTCTTCATGAGGTCAGCCGACTTTGTCTCTGCGTGACCATTTGAGATTACCAGGGAGTCTATTTGGTACGCTAGCATATCTTCATTGATCTTCCTAGAGTCCCAGGCTTGCCCTTGTTCTTCTCTGCCGCCTCCAAATCATGTCCATCGGTAAAATGCTGAAGGAAATCATTGCGTGGTCGATTAGCGTTACAGTCTCATGGATCATCCAACTAGAGTAAGTGTTAGCCACTAGCCCTCAGCTAATGAAAGTTTTGTCGATAAAAGACGTGCCCCTTACTCGAGTAAGTGTTAGCCACTAGCCCTCAGCTAATGAAAGTTATGTCGATAAAACACGTACCTCTGTCATTATTGAACGCAGGCTTGCGGGCGTCATGTGAAAATGCTGACATGTTGAAATGCTGACATGTTGTATATTTATCCCACTTGAACATTCTAATTGCAAAATATTGAGAGCAAAACAAAATTGCAACATTCAATTAGAATCATATTGAATATATATTGGCCATCACAGACAAAATACGGAAAGAGAGACGAAATTGAAGAACGCATTGTTTACTTTTTGCCTACGTCTTTTTGCAGAGTGCTAAATATAAAATAGTAGAATTTGTTTAAAAATATTTATTAATATTTATAATATTTATTTATTTTTTATTTTATTTATTTATTTTATATTATTATATTATATTTTTTAAATTAAAATTGGAAATATAAAAAAGAATAAAATAAAAGTTTCCGATTTAGATTTTAAAATTAAATTTTGCAATATATCAAAAATTAAAAATTAATTAAAAATATTGATAAAAAATAGATGTTTTTTAATTGAGGCTGGGGATAAGCAAACAAGAATTCCCGAATCAGAATTTGCTGTAAAGGATTGGGGAAAACCCAGTAAAACCCAATCAGATTGGTAGATTGATATTAGTTGTTAGGATGTAGAGTTAATTGATTAAGAATAGACAGTTTAACAGAGTAAAGGGAGATGAAAACTCTAGACAGTCTGTTGTAGTCAGCCCAGAGAACTCGGAAAGGGTCATGCAAGCTGTAGTTAGTATTACAAAAGGCCAAGGATAGTGGCATAAAATTACGAGTAACTCTAGAAGGAATACAGAAATTAATTTGAGTAAGCAGTAGAGAAATCTATATTGTACTTTTTTAGCTTTACAATAAACATAACGCCTAACATAAAACGAAGGTTAGTTAAAGAAGGTAGGTTAATTAGGAGGAGTCTACTAGAGTATGGTATAATTAGTTTGAAATCAATTAAATCAAATTGATAAAAACTATTTTTAATTGAAATTTAATTTAATGTAGGTGTAGCGGTTATATCGCAGACCGCTCGCTCGACTGTATCTTTGCTTTTAGTCAATTAGAATACAAGAAACAAGAGCAACAGTCGAGTTGCACACGACAGTAGGATACCCTTGGACGTATATTGCCATAAAAAGTATTTAATTGTATAATACTAATTGCAAGCTATAAATTAATAATAATACTGGTGTGCGCTGCCACCTTGCTTCAATTTCGATATTTTGCCAATAATTTATCGCCGCAATTCCCTAAAGCGGTGTGAGCAGTAGATATCGGTATTTCTTTATAAATTTTAAATTGGTTAATATCGATAACAAGGTCCAAGGGTATAAAAATAAAAAAATAATAATAATTATCAAACCAATTTTCCATTCAATGGTTATACTTAACTATTAGATAATTAAATATAAATTATTAAAATATGCCTACATACATATTTACATATATCCTGTCATTTAGATTTCTTAATTTCTAACCTATTCCAAACATTACAAACTCATGCCTGAATACTAACAGATATCCCATTGTGATGGCTATGCAAAACCTCAAAAGTCCTAGCACTAATCTTTTCATTATCTAGTATATTTGAAAACGCCCAATCAATATGTGTATCCATATTGGTAGTGGACGTTTTCAAATCTAACAAACTCCTTAATCCTTTGCTAATCAAAAAATTATAAATACTCTTACACCTGTTAAAGGTTTTGAGGCACAAATTAAAATCTCCTAAAACTAGCAAGCTATCCCCTAAATCACCTAAACGAGAAAATTGATGAATTATCTCCTCATCGGACCTATTTACTCTTTCTACTTGTCCATTAGCTTGTGGAGATGCTGTAGCTACTTTAATGTGATTAACGTTATTTTCCTTTAGAAAGTCTTCGAATTCGTTAGAAGTGAAACAACTGCCTCGATCAGATATTAAATTATTGGGCCTACTATATGCAATAAAATAGTTATTTAAAGCTTCAATTGCTTCCTTTGAACTTGTCGTTTTGGTTGGGTATAGTTTAACAAACTTCGTACACGCATCTATTACTACCAGTATATGTCTTTTTTTCGTATCTTTACTATTGATGGGTCCATAGTGGTTAACATGTAATACTTCAAATGAATCACTGCCTTTTGGAATCGAGTGTAAACACCCCTCTAATCTACCCGACTTATTAGAAAACGCAATACACTTGAGACAATTGTTAATGTGATCTTTTACTTTTCTTCGTATGTTCGGAATCCAATAAGTTTTCGTAATCGAGTCCACCACTTTGTCAACCCCTACATGTCACATCTCATCATGATACCTCAAAAACACATTGGTTTCCATTGACATTGGTACATAAAACATTAATCTCTGACTTTTTTCCTATAAACGACACCATTGCGCATTTCATAATATGCACTTTCCTGTTCAGACAACTTATTCTTTATATTTCTGATATTTGGATCCTATCCCTGGCATATTATTACAATAAGTTTTCTTCAAACGTATTTGTTTCTATTATCATTATACTATTACTTCTACTTAATGCATCCACATGCTGCATTCTTTTTCCTGACCTATGTTCAAGAGTGTAATCATAATTTTGTAGCTCGCGAGCCCACCTTGCAATTCGTGGATTTAATTCTTTTTTGTTTAAAGTTAACGTAAGCGAATTGTAATCTGTTACTATTTTGAAGTTAATGCGTTGTAAATAGACACGAAACCTTTTCAACGCGTTGACTATTGCAAGTGTTTCTAACTCAAAGCTGTGATACCTTGACTCAACTTCTGTCGTCCGTTTTGAAAAGTAAAAAATTGGCTGTAACTTCGCATCATTCTTTCGTTGTAACAATATAGCACCGTACCCTAGCGAACTTGCTTCACAATGAAGATCGGTCTCATCTTTCGGATCATATATTGCTAATTTTGGTGCTTCTACCAGTTTTTCCTTTAGCATATTGAAAGCTCTTAACTCTTTCTCTCCGAACATCAATTTTTTATTTTTTCTTGTAAGGTCATATAATGGTTTTGCTACTATATCGAAATCCTGTATGAATCGTCTAAAATAAGATCATAGACCGATATAACTTTGTACTTCGTGAACCTTGGTTGGCACCGGAAACGATTTAATGGCTTCTATACCTAACTCATTTGCTTTTATGCCTTCTCTTGTTACTGTGTAGCCTAAATAATCTATAAACGACTTCAAAAACTCACATTTGTCTTGTCTAAGTTTTAATTTATTTTTTACTAAGCATTGAAAAACTTCTTTCAAGATATTAAAATGTTCTTCTAGTCCTTTTGTAGCAATCATTATATCATCAAGATATATGATGACTTTGCCTTCTCGTACCATATTTTCGAATATTTATACCCTTGGACCATTGAAAATGGTCAAAAAAGGGTATACTAACTTTGTGCAAATGTATGTAACAGGCAGAAGGAGGCGTCGGAGACCCCATAAAGTATATATATTCTTGCTCAGGATCAATAGCCGAGTCGATTGAGCCATGTCCGTCTGTCTGTCCGTCTGTCTGTCTGTCTGGATGAACGCGCCGATCTCAGCTATTACAAAAGCTACGGACACCAAATTTAGCATGAAGATTCCTGTATACCATACGCAGATCAAGTTTATTTTCAATTTGGAATAACACGCCTACCGCCCCCGCAAACCGCCAATTTTGGTTTACATTGCTATTTACAATCGAAGAACTCATTTCTCTCTCTTCTCTCTCTTCTTTTCCATGCACATGTCAATTACCGAAAATACATGTGCATAAATATATGCTAACACTCAACCAATAGGTGGCGTATATATGAATATGAAGAAAGCAAAGAAGTTGTCGATGACGTCAGAACTAAATTACTTGTGCATGAAAGAAAAGGATAAACGATGCGAGCGCGAAGCGCGATCTGTTTCTCGACTCTTCTTTTTCATGCACATGTCAATTACCCAAAATACATGTGCATAAATGCAAACACTTATACATACTTAATTTGTGTTCACACATACATATGTAAAATTATATACAACCAATAGCGTGGTTGATCGGCATGCATGAATGCAGGTATTTACTAGATTTCTAATATAGACATATTATTATTATTATTTAATAATTTATATATTGACTTTTTATTAAATAAATATTAATTTAGATTTCACGATATATTATGAGCTATCATATCGATAGCTTTTAATATATATTAAACATATCGATATATATTTCATATGTTTTGCATATAAATTATATTAATATGTGTAAATTATATTATATCCCCACGTCTATTGAAACTATGTTTGAAAAAAATGTACTAACATTTCTTCTACTTTGTTTTTTTAATATATGTATATTTTGTATGTATATTAGATTCTATAGATCATTATTATAAATTTAAGGTTTCGCGCACTATTTAATTGCGGCGATAAATTATTGGCAACGTATCAAAATTGTTGCAAGGTGGCAGCGCGCTTCAGTGTTATGTTAATTTGTAGTTTGCGATTGGCGTGTTCGGTGTCGTCGTCGATTGTCGATTATCATTTGTATTTTCGATATTAAATATAAAATAATATATAATTAATTCGCGTGTTCGTGATACATTTAACATTTAATGCAAATTAATATAAGTCGAGTATATAATAAGTAAATCCTCGTGTGTGATTGTTATGCGTTAACGGAACATTTTTTTAGATTTTAGAATTTTAGAAAAGTGCGGTACACAGCGTAACGTATTTTTGTGCATGCATACATATATGTGTATAGACTCTTCTGAAGTGTGTGTGATTGTACGTGAACATCGGTATTGGTTCGTTTCCGCGATTCAAATTGGAATTTTCGCTGGAATTTCTTGCAGGTTTAATTTATTATTTCTTTGATTTATATTTATTCTTTTTTCCACATTTTGTTTATTTTTATTTTCCTTATTAAATTTTATTATTATTTGTTCTTTCATTAGATATTTATTTTCATTTATAATATAATTATTTTAAATAATATACATATATTTATTTAAATATATGAATATAATTATAATATATATATATTTTTAATATAATATATTTATATATAAAATAAATATACTAACTTTATTTTATATATATAACTATATATTAATTTTTGATAAATATATATTCAAATTAAATTAATTTATAAGAATTTTATTTTTAACATACCTATATATTATTTTAAAACTTATATATTAGAAGATGCCTAGACTTAAGAGAAAGTCAGCTTGCAATAGGAGTCAAACACAGCGAAAAAGAAATCGTTTGAATAGGTCAGATATAGACTTTTCTGAGCAGGAACGCGTAAATAATCTAGAGGCACATAGAGAACGTAGGCAAAATTTCGAATTTAGGGAACCTGAAAGGGTTAGAGATAGTCAACAGCATCGAGTCCGCAGAAGTAATAGAACATTTAGGGCCGTTGAGCAATTACCGGACACAATTCGTCACACTACTCTTCGGGCTTCTTCGCCAATCAGATTACAAGAACAACTTGCTGACACTTCGCGTCGTTCGAGGCGCAGGCGAGATGCTGACCTTCGATCTCAGAAAAGAGAGCAGGATGCAGTTCGTCGCCGTGTACGTCGCAGTGATTCTGCAATTAAAACAGACGAACAACTTGCCAACACTTCGCGTCGTTCGAGTCGCAGGCAAGATGCTGAGTTTCGATCTCAGGAAAGAGAGCAGGATGCAGTTCGTCGCCGTGTACGTCGCAGTGATTCTGCAATTAAAACAGACGAACAACTTGCCAACACTTCGCGTCGTTCGAGTCGCAGGCAAGATGCTGAGTTTCGATCTCAGGAAAGAGAGCAGGATGCAGTTCGTCGCCGTGTACGTCGCAGTGATTCTGCAATTAAAACAGACGAACAACTTGCCAACACTTCGCGTCGTTCGAGTCGCAGGCAAGATGCTGAGTTTCGATCTCAGGAAAGAGAGCAGGATGCAGTTCGTCGCCGTGTTCGACGAACTGATCATTCAACTAGAAATGCCGAACAACTTGCCAATACTTTGCGTCGATCGAGGCGCAGGCAATGTCCACAATTCAGGTCCAACGAAAGCGGACGAGATGCTGTTAGAAGGGCGATTCAGCGACAAAATCAGGAGACGCGAATTTTAGAAAGGGCAATAGATAGAAGTCAAAGGTCTCAGGTTAGAAACAATCCTATTCGTAGGATTGTTGAGCAGGCACGCAATACTAGTGCACGCCGCAGTGCTCGAATTCGAGCTCAACGTGAGGCCTTTGAAGCCCATAGGAATATGTCGCAAAGAGTGAGTCTATAGGAGTATTTGCACCAATAGGATAGCAGAGAATAGGAGAAACGCGTCCCGCAATAGAGTGGACCGTGCGAATACCCTTCCAGATGATAGGATATCGCAGGTTAAAACTAGTTTAGATTGCCTAATAGCCAATTTTAATAAGACAGTCAAGCAGGGACCCGATCAGGTTTGCATATGTTGCAAAGGTTTGTGGTTTCCACATCAAGTGGACAAAATTTCGCGTGAGGTCATAGAGGAAAAGTGTAGTGAGGCAGATAGTGTTGATATTTTGTATCTTTCCTCTATGTTTCCATCCCATAATAATAGGTTTAGCTTTTGCAAAAACCTGCAGCCGCAGTATTAAGTCAGGGAAAAAACCAAAGGCTTCTATTACAAATGGCCTAAATTTTCCGGAGCTTCCGGAATGCCTGAAAGGCTTGACGCCTCTAGAAGAAAGGCTGATTTCTCCCCGTCTTCCTTTTATGATCATAAAGTCTCTTGGATATGGACGTCAAAGTGCCATTAAAGGAGCAGTGATCAATGTGCCAATTCCAGTTGCAAATGTTGTAACTTCCCTTCCCAGGGCATTTAATGAAGCCGAAGTAGTTCAGATTCATCTTAAGCGTAGGATGGAGTATAACCATGATTTCATGGCTGAAACCATAAGGCCCTCAAAGATAGTTGATGCAATTCGGTATTTAGTGAACACAGAACTTTATAAGAAGCACCAGGTTACTATCAATGAGCAGTGGTTGTCTTCTTACTCAGCTGAGACTGTACCATTTGTTGCGTCAGCAGACGACAGGGACATTGTGTGTCAAATGTTAGAAAAGGCAGCACAACCTAATGAGCATAGAGTAGTAGAAGAAGAGGTAGAGTTGAATCCAGGAGGTCAAGAAACCTTCATGGAAAATGTCCCTGTTGAAAACATAGATATTCCTCGAATTGCTATAGCACCAGGAGAGGGTCAGCGACCTCTTGACATGATAACCGATTGTGATTCAGAGGAGCTGGCTTTTCCCACAATATTTGCAGGCATTAAAAGGAAATGTCAGGAAAGTTTTACAACTATAGTTAGATCAGAGCTTAGGAATTTTGATAGAAGAGGTTGTAGAACTGATAAATTATTTCATAACTTCAAAAAGTTAGAAATGATTAGCATTAGGAATAGCACATCAATTTGCTTACGTAAGCACTCTGCCACTCAAGGCATTTCGGCTGCTGATGTGCGTAATGATGAAACTTTAAATAGGTTAATGCTTCATGATGATGGCTATAGGCTTTTAAAAGGTATTCGCACGTCTCCTGCTCATTGGGAGGACGAGAAAAAGAAAGTGATGGCTATGATTAGGCAGGTAGGGCTTCCAACTTTTTTTATAACATTTTCCGCAGCGGAAACTAGGTGGCCGGAGCTTTTAGTCTTGCTATGTAAAAATGTAGACAAGCTAGAAGTATCCGAAGAAGAAGCGTTAAATTTGGGGTTTAATGAGAAAGCTCGTCTCATTAGAGCAGACCCAGTGACCTGTGCCAGATATTTCGATTTTCGATATAGACAGGTTTTAAAACTGATGAAAAAGGAAGGCGGTGTCTTTGGTTGTCACCAGGTCATCAAGTTTTATTGGCGAGTGGAGTTTCAGCAAAGAGGCTCTCCACATATACATGGCATGTTCTGGCTGAAAGACGCCCCAAAGCTCGACCTAAAGAATGAGTCCACATTTATGCCTGTGAAGTCCTTTATTGATCAGTTTATTACTGCTGATTCTAGTTGCCCGGACGTTGCTCCATATTTGGAGTATCAACTCCATAGTCACGGGCACTCTTGCAGGCGAGAAATTAGGTCAAAACAAATTTGTAGATTTGGTATCCCATACCCTCCCATGCCTCAAACAGAAATTCTTCTCCCTTTAGAAGAAAATGCTCCAAATTTGGCCGAGAATCGTAGGAATTTCGAAAAAATTCAAAGTCTGCTCGACTTCCCATTTGATCGTGAAAGCGTAGAAAATTTTAACGATTTTAACAACTTTTTGTCCCACGATCAACTTAACCTTAGTTATGAGGGCTACATTAATGCTGTAAGATCAAGTATAAAGAAACCAAAAGTTTTTTTGAAGCGATCTTTTGCAGCAATCAAGCTTAACGCTTATAACAAGCACCTCCTTTTGTTGCAGCGAGCAAATATGGATATTCAGTTTATTTTAGACCCCTATGCTTGCTGCAGCTACGTCGTTAATTATATTAACAAGTCTCAGAGAGGTATCTCAATGTTGATGCGTGAGGCAATCAATGAGATTAAAGACAATAACAATGTAACTATTAAGCAAAAGTTACAACATTTAGGTAACAAATTTATATTTGGCACTGAGATATCCGCTTTTTATAGCTACTGCAAATCAGAACGAGGAGCTCGCCAAGAAAATGCAGATGACTTTGACGATGATGTGCCTAGGGCTTCTGAATCAATAGTTTACGCTCTTCGCGATAATAGTGGCTTCATCAGAAAGAGGACCACTGCGTGCATAATTAGGTATAGGAGATTTAATGTCAATACAGAAACAAGTGACTATTTCAGAGAGCTAAAAATGCTTTACGCCCCATGGCGAGATGAGCATTTGGATTTAGTCACACATGACTGTGAACTGTTCTGTAGGGAAAATTCGGAGTTAGTAGAGAACAATCGCAGAAAATATAATTTACTAGATGATAGGGAACTAGAAGATGCTCTGAGCCACTTAACAGAGGAAGCAGAAAATGAGAATAATCAAGTAGGAGAACAGGAAGTGGTAGATGATGGCTTCACAGTTTTAGGATTGCCTGAAATAGATCCACATCTAAATGTTTTAAATGTGGATGGAAATATTGATATGAATGATGAAGATAGTAATGTCCGTTTTATCAAGCTTCCAGCCTTAGTTTCTCAGGAAAGCTTAGCTAATATAGTTAGATCTCTTAATTTAAAGCAGAAGCTATATTTTACACATGCTTTGCATAATGCCAAAATCAATACAGTCTTTTATGAATTTGTTGGAGGCGGCGCCGGAGTCGGAAAGAGTCGACTTATATCAGCAATTTTTCAGTCATTTTCCGTAATGTATAACAGTATACCAGGAGCTGATCCGACATCTGTTAAAATCCTCTTATGTGCACCAACAGGAAAAGCAGCATTCGGAATTAGTGGTTCGACACTGCATTCCATGTTTTCACTTCCTGTTAATCAATCTCGCTCAGCACCTCTAAGGGCCTTAAGCCATGATTTAGTTAATAGCCTTCATTCAAGGTTAATCGATCTTAAATTAATTATTATTGATGAAATATCAATGGTTAGCTCTCTAATGTTTTCTTATTTAGATTCTCGTTTGAAGCAAATTTTCAAAAATACTTCTCCTTTTGGTGGTGTTTCTATCATCGTATTCGGTGATCTTAGACAGTTACAGCCCGTAGGAGGTAGTTGGATTTTCGATCCAAATACCACTGACCCTCACCATGAAATATTTGGTACGTATCTCTGGGACCTTTTTTTGTATTTTGAGCTCACAGAGATAATGCGTCAACGTGACGATCAGCTTTTCGCTTCTGCCTTAAATAATATGGCATCGGGTTGTATGACAGCCGATGATATTGTCCTTTTCCAATCTAGAATATGCGAACCATCGGCAGTGCCCGATGATGCAATTCATCTGTTTAGTAATAATAATGAGGTTGATTTATTTAATGTAACGAAACTTAACTCAATTGCTACTGAGCAATTTTTCTCTACTGCTGAAGATTTTATTAAGGCGGGCCATTTGGAACCAGCTAGGAAACAAAGAATATTAGAAGAAGTGAAGGGTTTTAAAAGTTCCGCTACACAGGGACTCTGTACGTCTCTTCTCCTAAAAAATACTGCCAAGTACATGATGACGGTCAATGTAGACACAGGGGATGGATTAGTAAACGAGGCATCAGGTGTGTTGATGCAAATAGATTTCAATACATCCAACACTCCCAACATTTTATGGATGAAATTTACAGAGGAAACTGTAGGAGAATCTGCGCGTTCGAAGTGTACACATCGTACAGATCCTTCATGGACTCCTATTCAGAAAATTGTTCGCAGTTTTCAATATTCAAATAACGCACAAATTAACATTGACCGTAGGCAGTTTCCAATTGTGCCTGCTGAAGGCATCACAATTCATAAGAGTCAGGGAGCTACGTATGGCAAAGTGGTAGTCCATGCTAATTCCAGAATGCAGCGTGCTGCATTATACGTAGCTTGCAGTAGAGCAACTACTGCTTTAGGATTATTCATTATTGGGAATTTTGTTCCTCCTAAGTCTCCCCAAAATAATGATAAAGTGAAAGCCCAATTGAAGAAATTGCGGACTGAAAAACTACTGTGTACTCATTACGATTATTTAATTAACAGTTCTGCCCTTAACATTTTCTTCCATAATACTCAGAGCTTGAATTCCCATCTTGAAGATATTCGATCGGACAAGCTGATGCTTCAGTCATCAATATTATGTTTCGTGGAAACTTCCATAAGCAATGAAACTGTAGAAATACCTGGGTTCACTATTGTGGTTCAACTTGAATCAATTAGGCCTTTAACAGGCATCATAATTTATGTAAAGAACGAGCTAGTAGATAGAGTTTCCCATACCTTTAGCAGTAGAAAAACTTTTGGCTCAGTAGTTTTTGAGTTCGGCATATTTAGGTTTGATGCCATAAGTTTTCTTATATTATATAAAAGTCCAGACTTTCCTCTGTCCACATTTAAAATAGAATTTGAGGAGATAATTCATCAATTTTCTCGTTTAGGTGATTTAGGGGATAGCTTGCTAGTTTTAGGAGATTTTAATTTGTGCCTCAAAACCTTTAACAGGTGTAAGAGTATTTATAATTTTTTGATTAGCAAAGGATTAAGGAGTTTGTTAGATTTGAAAACGTCCACTACCAATATGGATACACATATTGATTGGGCGTTTTCAAATATACTAGATAATGAAAAGATTAGTGCTAGGACTTTTGAGGTTTTGCATAGCCATCACAATGGGATATCTGTTAGTATTCAGGCATGAGTTTGTAATGTTTGGAATAGGTTAGAAATTAAGATATCTAAATGACAGGATATATGTAAATATGTATGTAGGCATATTTTAATAATTTAAATTTAATTATATAATAGTTAAGTATAACCATTGAATGGAAAATTGGTTTGATAATTATTATTATTTTTTTATTTTTATACCCTTGGACCTTGTTATCGATACTAACCAATTTAAAATTTATAAAGAAATACCGATATCTACTGCTCACACCGCTTTAGGGAATTGCGGCGATAAATTATTGGCAAAATATCGAAATTGAAGCAAGGTGGCAGCGCACTCCAGTATTATTATTAATTTATAGCTTGCAATTAGTATTATACAATTAAATACTTTTTATGGCAACATACGTCCAAGGGTATCCCACTGTCGTGTGCAACTCGACTGTTGCTCTTGTTTATTTATAAATCTTTGAAACGTAGAAGCAGCGTTTGTCAACCCGAACGGCATTCGAAGATATTCGAATTGTCCTAATGGTGTTATAAATGATGTATACTTTGTAGAATCACTATCCATAAAAACATGGTTAAAGCCACTCTTTAAATCTAACTTTGAAAATAACTTTTTAGTTACTAACCTATCTAACAAATCATCTATCAGTGGTATGGGGTAACTATCTTTTGACGTAACTTTATTTAAACGGCGGTAATCTACACACATCCTTAATTCCCCTGTCTTCTTTTTAACAAGTACTATCGGTGAAACATATTCTGACTCACTTGGACGTATTTATATATTTAGTATAGTTTATAGTCGAACTATGATCAGTCGACTTTTTAAAAGTAAAGAAACAATTAAAATAAGATTTAAATTATTTAAGTTGAAATTTTAAACTAGAGGTAATTTTAAATTAAGGATAAAACCTTAAATGTAAAGAAAAGAAAAAAATTATTTAAAAATTGTGCAAATGTGCAAACGTGCAAACTGGGATAAAGAAAAGCCGATCCAACATTTGTTGCAGAGGATTGGGGAAAACCCAGAAAAACCCAATCAGATCAGGAGAGTTAGTGTTAGTTATATATATCCCTTATCCATATTCTCATCTAGTATCCTTTGTACCTCTGCTTTTTCAGCGTACGATAGTCGTCGTGGAGGGCATCGAAACGGTTTTTCGCTATCAACAATAATTTTCATATAACTTTTAATTTTGGGTTCAACTGGCCTAATAGGTTTAACATAATAATTCTTAAACAGATGCTCTAATCTCTTCGTGTTCACATTATTCATCTCTTCTCCCACCTTGTATTCCTTTTTATTTTCACAGTCTACATCGATCAGCAACATTTGCGTTTCGAAACTTTCTTCTTTTATATAATTTCTTATTCTATTCATGCTCATTTTTCTTTGACGTTCGTCCTCTTCGTTTCGATATCTTTTTGCTTCAACGTTTTCACTTAGCATTTCTTTTACATTGTCTATCTTTTCTCGAAATTGCATTTTATTTACTTTATCTTTACTCTGAGTCTCTCCTATATTGTTATGTCTTCGATTTTCTGCACTACCTTTGCTTTGCATATTAGCTAATTGTTCTCTACCTTGTATGTCTTTTAATTTGCCTTTACTTTTAATTTCATTCACGTTGTTTTGTCTTTGTTCTTTTACATTTCCTTCACTTTGTACATCTTCTAACTTTTCTTTGCTTTGCATGTCTTTTAATTTGTCTTTACTTTTAATTTCATGCACGTTGCTTTGTCTTTGTTCTTTTACATTACTTTTACTTTGCACATAGTCATTGCTTATATTCTCACCAACCTGAATTAACTTATAATTACTCATATTTAAAAAATCTCTGCCTAAAACCACTGGGTGCCTTATGGATTCATTACTCACAACAAAAGATTCAATAGTTATAACTTTATTTAAATTTTTAAATAAACAAGTAATTTTTCCAAGTACATTCAATTTACTTTCATTAATACCAAAATAAGTATTTGCCGATTCATTGTGGCTTAACTGTAATTCTTTAGGAATTGTGGATCTTCTTAAAATTATTATCGGACTCCCTGAATCTAAGAGGCACCCTATGGAGACAGAATTTGACATACAATTATTTGCATCACAGAAACTTATATCAAAGTATCTTACATAATGGTCCTTTGGTGTTGTCTTCTTGTATAGTAAACATTCTCTAGCCAAATGTCCCACTTTGCCGCACGCATAGCACGCTCCATCTGGAAGCTTCGGCTTTCGGCACTCTGCAGCTATATGTCCCGAACAATTGCAGTTAAAACATTTAACAACCCTCTGGTCCGGGGTCGAAGTCTTTGGTACAGCTCCAGAGTGACTTTTTCCTCCAGTAGGACGTGGCATCCCAATATCACGGAACGCATCCAGAACTGCAGCTGGTGTAGCAAAACGTTGTAACTTGCCTTGGTTTCTGAGTTCAACATTCGGTATACCCTCCAGTATATACTGCACCATTTCGTCATCGGTAATGTTTAACTTGTTTGCCAACATCAGTTTGTCATAATAATAGCTTGCAAACACTTCGTCATTGAGCCATTTACGTTTTTCTAAGTTTTGACGTAGCTCTACAAGATTGCCTTTCGTTCCGAATCTGATTTGCATTTGTGGAAAAATGTCATCTATGTCTCCTGACAAAAGTGAGGGTTGTGACAACAGCCAATAGTTTGCTTTACCTTTGGCACGAGCACAAATAAGCGGGCGCATAATATCGTCACTGATATTGAATACCGCTCGCACATTTTTAGCCACTGTCATCCACTCATTTACATTTTTTTCTCCGTCATATTCAGGTATAAACTCCTTGACACTGTTGAAATCAACATTGCTAGGTTGTTTCGTAGCTTTTATATTATTATTTGCATTTGCTTTGCAAAAACGGACAGCATCCAACGTATTGCTCACAAATGAACTTGTACCGTGAGCGATTTCTTCAGTGTTGCCAGCTTCACACATTAGGTGATCGTTGCCAGCTTGTTGAATTTCAATTTCATCACGAAGTGTATTGACGTCGTCAATACTGCTCGCTGTTGCCATCTCGCTGTTATTCGGTCGTTAGGCGCTCCGCTGGCCGGCAAAACGGTAGTTTTACTGTTAGGGGTGCTTCGCCACGCAGACTTGCTGCACTTGCACTTGTTGACGGTAGCATACTTTTAACTTCTAACACTAAATCCGATTTGCTGCCTTTGGTTGGTAATTTAAACTTTTCGCACCACAACTTTAAATCGTGTAAAGTTAAGTCACTCAAATCGCCGCTTAAATTTTGTATGTCCATATCATCCATAATAGTCTTATAAACGTAGATTCACGACCACTTCTGAATTATAGTAGATAGAGTAGTCGGATAGCCTTTTTTAGTTAGAAATCAATTAAAGTTTTTATTTTAGGCTCGATTATTTTAATTTCACAATCCGCGTCCGTACAATTCTGCGTTGTATGGAAAAGTGAAGTGCGTCGCTTCTCTTCTCTCTCTACTCCTCTTGTTCTCGCTAGAGGCCGCTTAATGAACTACAACTGTTTAACCTACAATAGTTACAACAGATGGCGTTGAGCCATGATCGACAAACTAAACGATATGTACAATTACCCAGAGTCTTACATACTAATTATAACTACACGTACTACATATTACTACCACATAAACACAATATCTTAGATAGACATGAAGAGCAGCTGAAAGAAACAAAAACAATCTTAGAAACACCACGAACACAGATGACTCATCGACATTTTTTGAGAGAGAGAGAGAAACGTATTAAACAAGACAATAACAATACTAACAGAACATGAGAAGAAATTAGAAAGACTTCAAAGAAAACGGAACAACAACTTCCTGGACAACAACAAAACTAAAGATTGGTGTATAAACAAGACGACAACAAAGTTTCCGAAAGACGTACAAGCTTTACTTGCCAAAGCCCCGAAATTTCCTCTCCCAATGGAGAAGAGAAATTTTCGGCACTTCAATTACATCGCGGACGGCGGAGAACTGGTGCAAACACATCAAAACAAAGAGAACCAAGAAACAGCACGCAATAATAGATAAAGTGGGACGAATTAGATTCTTGAACGAAAATAATAATATATTCATTTTAAACTCTGACAAAGGCAACAAAACAGTGGCAATACATAAAGACGAATATAAAAATAAAATGTTGACATTATTAGGAGATTTCTGCACATACCGGAAATTAACGAAGCAACAGTCGAGCGGCACGCGACAGCGGGATACCGTTGGACGTATGTTGCCATACAAAGTATTTAATTGTATAATACTAATCGCAAGCTACAAATTAATCATAACACTGCAGTGCGCTGCCACCTTGCATCAATTTCAATACGTTATCAAAAATTTATCGCCGCAATTTTCCTAGCGCAAGACTGCATAAAGCGGTGTGAGCAGTATTTATCGGTATTTCTTTATAAATTTTGAATTGACCAATATCGATAACTTGCAATATATCGAGTAATCAAAATTAATATTTATTTAATTGCATTTTATGGTTTTGTATTTTTTATTGACCCTAAAATATTAATTATTAAATAATAATCATATGTGCACGTAAGCATATTATGAATATTATGAATATGTACACAAGCATGTAAATACTTGCATACATTCATATTCATTTACCACGCCACCTATTGGTTGAGTATTAGTATATATTTATGCACATGTATTTTCGGTAATTGACATGTGCATGGAAAAGAAGAGTCGAGAAACAGCTCGCGCATCGCGCTAGTTACCACACCCCCTAAACTCCCACGCCTACACCACTGGGAACATCGACACCCATGGGCCCTCCGTTACAACGAACCGGGAAACAAATAAACAAGTGTGTCAACATTGTATTACATTGTATCGATCAGCATTGTACCAACATCCGGCCAAACGCTGACACCAACAGCAGCAAGACAAGACGACAAGAACGCTGACACAACATCAACCAGCGGCAGAACAATCTAGCATAACTCTTAAACATAAGCCCCATGTACTTAGATTTTAGGTTTCATGAACAGAACGAAGGAAATATAAATTCACTCTTGACATTGAACTCAAAGCGTAAACTCGTCTTTATTAAAAAGGTCCAATTCTATACAAGTGCCAACAACTTACAAAAGTAATACACCAGCAAACACCCAACATCTTTACTCCTGCGGACTAAATCCTGTTAACTCACCTCCCATCATTCGGCCCGAATGATAACTGGCGCAGCCGGTAGGATGCTTTCCTACATCTGTCTATTAACTTACCTGTAAGTAAGAAAAATTTAAGAACAGAGCATAAGTGATAGCCGAAAAATAAAATTTTTAAAGAAAGTTGTGCTATAGTGACGACAAAATGTAAAAAGTGAATTGTGAGCTGCACACGGTGCTTGAGTAAAATTAAAAAGAAAATTATTAAAATATAGTCAACAAACAAACCGAGTAATGTGCGCGAAATTGTGTGCAGCAAACAACGCATTGTGTCAGCAAAATAAATAAAAAACAAGAGCAACAGTCGAGTTGCACACGACAGTAGGATACCCTTGGACGTATGTTGCCATAAAAAGTATTTAATTGTATAATACTAATTGCAAGCTATAAATTAATAATAATACTGGAGTGCGCTGCCACCTTGCTTCAATTTCGATATTTTGCCAATAATTTATCGCCGCAATTCCCTAAAGCGGTGTGAGCAGTAGATATCGGTATTTCTTTATAAATTTTAAATTGGTTAATATCGATAACAAGGTCCAAGGGTATAAAAATAAAAAAATAATAATAATTATCAAACCAATTTTCCATTCAATGGTTATACTTAACTATTAGATAATTAAATTTAAATTATTAAAATATGCCTACATACATATTTACATATATCCTGTCATTTAGATTTCTTAATTTCTAACCTATTCCAAACATTACAAACTCATGCCTGAATACTAACAGATATCCCATTGTGATGGCTATGCAAAACCTCAAAAGTCCTAGCACTAATCTTTTCATTATCTAGTATATTTGAAAACGCCCAATCAATATGTGTATCCATATTGGTAGTGGACGTTTTCAAATCTAACAAACTCCTTAATCCTTTGCTAATCAAAAAATTATAAATACTCTTACACCTGTTAAAGGTTTTGAGGCACAAATTAAAATCTCCTAAAACTAGCAAGCTATCCCCTAAATCACCTAAACGAGAAAATTGATGAATTATCTCCTCAAATTCTATTTTAAATGTGGACAGAGGAAAGTCTGGACTTTTATATAATATAAGAAAACTTATGGCATCAAACCTAAATATGCCGAACTCAAAAACTACTGAGCCAAAAGTTTTTCTACTGCTAAAGGTATGGGAAACTCTATCTACTAGCTCGTTCTTTACATAAATTATGATGCCTGTTAAAGGCCTAATTGATTCAAGTTGAACCACAATAGTGAACCCAGGTATTTCTACAGTTTCATTGCTTATGGAAGTTTCCACGAAACATAATATTGATGACTGAAGCATCAGCTTGTCCGATCGAATATCTTCAAGATGGGAATTCAAGCTCTGAGTATTATGGAAGAAAATGTTAAGGCAGAACTGTTAATTAAATAATCGTAATGAGTACACAGTAGTTTTTCAGTCCGCAATTTCTTCAATTGGGCTTTCACTTTATCATTATTTTGAGGAGACTTAGGAGGAACAAAATTCCCAATAATGAATAATCCTAAAGCAGTAGTTGCTCTACTGCAAGCTACGTATAATGCAGCACGCTGCATTCTGGAATTAGCATGGACTACCACTTTGCCATACGTAGCTCCCTGACTCTTATGAATTGTGATGCCTTCAGCAGGCACAATTGGAAACTGCCTACGGTCAATGTTAATTTGTGCGTTATTTGAATATTGAAAACTGCGAACAATTTTCTGAATAGGAGTCCATGAAGGATCTGTACGATGTGTACACTTCGAACGCGCAGATTCTCCTACAGTTTCCTCTGTAAATTTCATCCATAAAATGTTGGGAGTGTGGGATGTATTGAAATCTATTTGCATCAACACACCTGATGCCCCGTTTACTAATCCATCCCCTGTGTCTACATTGACCGTCATCATGTACTTGGCAGTATTTTTTAGGAGAAGTTTTAAAACCCTTCACTTCTTCTAATATTCTTTGTTTCCTAGCTGGTTCCAAATGGCCCGCCTTAATAAAATCTTCAGCAGTAGAGAAAAATTGCTCAGTAGCAATTGAGTTAAGTTTCGTTACATTAAATAAATCAACCTCATTATTAAATACTTCTCCTTTTGGTGGTGTTTCTATCATCGTATTCGGTGATCTTAGACAGTTACAGCCCGTAGGAGGTAGTTGGATTTTCGATCCAAATACCACTGACCCTTACCATGAAATATTTGGTACGTATCTCTGGGACCTTTTTTGTATTTTGAGCTCACAGAGATAATGCGTCAACGTGACGATCAGCTTTTCGCTTCTGCCTTAAATAATATGGCATCGGGTTGTATGACAGCCGATGATATTGTCCTTTTCCAATCTAGAATATGCGAACCATCGGCAGTGCCCGATGATGCAATTCATCTATCTATTAACTAAATCATGGCTTAAGGCCCTTAGAGGTGTTGAGCGAGATTGATTAACAGGAAGTGAAAACATGGAATGCAGTGTCGAACCACTAATTCCGAATGCTGCTTTTCCTGTTGGTGCACATAAGAGGATTTTAACAGATGTCGGATCAGCTCCTGGTATACTGTTATACATTACGGATAATGACTGAAAAATTGCTGATATAAGTCGACTCTTTCCGACTCCGGCTCCGCCTCCAACAAATTCATAAAAGACTGTATTGATTTTGGCATTATGCAAAGCATGTGTAAAATATAGCTTCTGCTTTAAATTAAGAGATCTAACTATATTAGCTAAGCTTTCCTGAGAAACTTAGGCTGGAAGCTTGATAAAACGGACATTACTATCTTCATCATTCATATCAATATTTCCATCCACATTTAAAACATTTAGATGTGGATCTATTTCAGGCAATCCTAAAGCTGTGAAGCCATCATCTACCACTTCCTGTTCTCCTACTTGATTATTCTCATTTTCTGCTTCCTCTGTTAAGTGGCTCAGAGCATCTTCTAGTTCCCTATCATCTAGTAAATTATATTTTCTGCGATTGTTCTCTACTAACTCCGAATTTTCCCTACAGAACAGTTCACAGTCATGTGTGACTAAATCCAAATGCTCATCTCGCCATGGGGCGTAAAGCATTTTTAGCTCTCTGAAATAGTCACTTGTTTCTGTATTGACATTAAATCTCCTATACCTAATTATGCACGCAGTGGTCCTCTTTCTGATGAAGCCACTATTATCGCGAAGAGCGTAAACTATTGATTCAGAAGCCCTAGGCACATCATCGTCAAAGTCATCTGCATTTTCTTGGCGAGCTCCTCGTTCTGATTTGCAGTAGCTATAAAAAGCGGATATCTCAGTGCCAAATATAAATTTGTTACCTAAATGTTGTAACTTTTGCTTAATAGTTACATTGTTATTGTCTTTAATCTCATTGATTGCCTCCCGCATCAACATTGAGATATCTCTCTGAGACTTGTTAATATAATTAACGACGTAGCTGCAGCAAGCATAGGGGTCTAAAATAAACTGAATATCCATATTTGCTCGCTGCAACAAAAGGAGGTGCTTGTTATAAGCGTTAAGCTTGATTGCTGCAAAAGATCGCTTCAAAAAAACTTTTGGTTTCTTTATACTTGATCTTACAGCATTAATGTAGCCCTCATAACTAAGGTTAAGTTGATCGTGGGACAAAAAGTTGTTAAAATCGTTAAAATTTTCTACGCTTTCACGATCAAATGGGAAGTCGAGCAGACTTTGAATTTTTCGAAATTCCTACGATGCTCGGCCAAATTTGGAGCATTTTCTTCTAAAGGGAGAAGAATTTCTGTTTGAGGTATGGGAGGGTATGGGATACCAAATCTACAAATTTGTTTTGACCTAATTTCTCGCCTGCAAGAGTGCCCGTGACTATGGAGTTGATACTCCAAATATGGAGCAACGTCCGGGCAACTAGAATCAGCAGTAATAAACTGATCAATAAAGGACTTCACAGGCATAAATGTGGACTCATTCTTTAGGTCGAGCTTTGGGGCGTCTTTCAGCCAGAACATGCCATGTATATGTGGAGAGCCTCTTTGCTGAAACTCCACTCGCCAATAAAACTTGATGACCTGGTGACAACCAAAGACACCGCCTTCCTTTTTCATCAGTTTTAAAACCTGTCTATATCGAAAATCGAAATATCTGGCACAGGTCACTGGGTCTGCTCTAATGAGACGAACTTTCTCATTAAACCCCAAATTTAACGCTTCTTCTTCGGATACTTCTAGCTTGTCTACATTTTTACATAGCAAGACTAAAAGCTCCGGCCACCTAGTTTCCGCTGCGGAAAATGTTATAAAAATAGTTGGAAGCCCTACCTGCCTAATCATAGCCATCACTTTCTTTTTCTCGTCCTCCCAATGAGCAGGAGACGTACGAATACCTTTTAAAAGCCTATAGCCATCATCATGAAGTATTAACCTATTTAAAGTTTCATCATTACGCACATCAGCAGCCGAAATGCCTTGAGTGGCAGAGTGCTAACGTAAGCAAATTGATGTGCTATTCCTAATGCTAATCATTTCTAACTTTTTGAAGTTATGAAATAATTTATCAGTTCTACAACCTCTTCTATCAAAATTCCTAAGCTCTGATCTAACTATAGTTGTAAAACTTTCCTGACATTTCCTTTTAATGCCTGCAAATATTGTGGGAAAAGCCAGCTCCTCTGAATCACAATCGGTTATCATGTCAAGAGGTCGCTGACCCTCTCCTGGTGCTATAGCAATTCGAGGAATATCTATGTTTTCAACAGGGACATTTTCCATGAGGGTTTCTTGACCTCCTGGATTCAACTCTACCTCTTCTTCTACTACTCTATGCTCATTAGGTTGTGCTGCCTTTTCTAACATTTGACACACAATGTCCCTGTCGTCTGCTGACGCAACAAATGGTACAGTCTCAGCTGAGTAAGAAGACAACCACTGCTCATTGATAGTAACCTGGTGCTTCTTATAAAGTTCTGTGTTCACTAAATACCGAATTGCATCAACTATCTTTGAGGGCCTTATGGTTTCAGCCATGAAATCATGGTTATACTCCATCCTACGCTTAAGATGAATCTGAACTACTTCGGCTTCATTAAATGCCCTGGGAAGGGAAGTTACAACATTTGCAACTCGAATTGGCACATTGATCACTGCTCCTTTAATGGCACTTTGACGTCCATATCCAAGAGACTTTATGATCATAAAAGGAAGACGGGGAGAAATCAGCCTTTCTTCTAGAGGCGTCAAGCCTTTCAGGCATTCCGGAAGCTCCGGAAAATTTAGGCCATTTGTAATAGAAGCCTTTGGTTTTTTCCCTGACTTAATACTGCGGCTGCAGGTTTTGCAAAAGCTAAACCTATTATTATGGGATGGAAACATAGAGGAAAGATACAAAATATCAACACTATCTGCGACTACGGCGACGAACTGCATCCTGCGCTCTTTCCTGAGATCGAAAATCAGCATCTTGCCTGCGACTCGAACGACGCGAAGTGTTGGCAAGTTGTTCGTCTGTTTTAATTGCAGAATCACTGCGACGTACACGGCGACGAACTGCATCCTGCTCTCTTTCCTGAGATCGAAGGTCAGCATCTCGCCTGCGCCTCGAACGACGCGAAGTGTCAGCAAGTTGTTCTTGTAATCTGATTGGCGAAGAAGCCCGGAGAGTAGTGTGACGAATTGTGTCCGGTAATTGCTCAACGGCCCTAAATGTTCTATTACTTCTGCGGACTCGATGCTGTTGACTATCTCTAACCCTTTCAGCTTCCCTAAATTCGAAATTTTGCCTACGTTCTCTATGTGCCTCTAGATTATTTACGCGTTCCTGCTCAGAAAAGTCTATATCTGACCTATTCAAAAGATTTCTTTTTCGCTGTGTTTGACTCCTATTGTAAGCTGACTTTCTCTTAACTCTAGGCATCTTCTAATATATAAGTTTTAAAATAATATATAGGTATGTTAAAAATAAAATTCTTATAAATTAATTTAATTTGAATATATATTTATCAAAAATTAATATATAGTTATATATATAAAATAAAGTTAGTATATTTATTTATATATATAAATATATTCATATATTTAAATAGATATATATATATATATTATAATTATATTCATATATTTAAATAAATATATGTATATTATTTAAAATAATTATATTATAAATGAAAATAAATATCTAATGAAAGAACAAATAATAATAAAATTTAATAAGGAAAATAAAAATAAACAAAATGTGGAAAAAAGAATAAATATAAATCAAAGAAATAATAAATTAAACCTGCAAGAAATTCCAGCGAAAATTCCAATTTGAATCGCGGAAACGAACCGATACCGATGTTCACGTACAATCACAAACACTTCAGAAGAGTCTATACACATATATGTATGCATGCACAAAAATACGTTACGCTGTGTACCGCACTTTTCTAAAATTGCGCGCTACGTTTCGGGCAGGGCGCAATCATTCACACGCATAAAAAATGTTCCGTTAACGCATAACAATCACACACGAGGATTTACTTATTATATACTCGACTTATATTAATTTGCATTAAATGTTAAATGTATCACGAACACGCGAATTAATTATATATTATTTTATATTTAATATCGAAAATACAAATGATAATCGACAATCGACGACGACACCGAACACGCCAATCGCAAACTACAAATTAACATAACACTGAAGCGCGCTGCCACCTTGCAACAATTTTGATACGTTGCCAATAATTTATCGCCGCAATTAAAAAGTGCGCGAAACCTTAAATTTATAATAATGATCTATAGAATCTAATATACATACAAAATATACATATATTAAAAAAACAAAGTAGAAGAAATGTTAGTACATTTTTTTCAAACATAGTTTCAATAGATGTGGGGATATAATATAATTTACACATATTAATATAATTTATATGCAAAACATATGAAATATATATCGATATGTTTAATATATATTAAAAGCTATCGATATGATAGCTCATAATATATCGTGAAATCTAAATTAATATTTATTTAATAAAAAGTCAATATATAAATTATTAAATAATAATAATAATATGTCTATATTAGAAATCTAGTAAATACCTGCATTCATGCATGCCGATCAACCACGCTATTGGTTGTATATCCTTTTCTTTCATGCACAAGTAATTTAGTTCTGACGTTATCGACAACTTCTTTGCTTTCTTCATATTCATATATTCGCCACCTATTGGTTGAGTGTTAGCATATATTTATGCACATGTATTTTCGGTAATTGACATGTGCATTTGACCATTTTCAATGGTCCAAGGGTATAAAAAAGGAAAAAAAATTAAAATCGCAAAACATGTTTTTTTCAACACAAAAAAATTTTTTCCGCTGGGTTCACACCCACACCGAATAAAATAATAGCTCACGGTACAACAAACTTAATATTCCCCCACCTAAATTTTGACGGCCTAGAGTATTCTCTTTAATCGCAAATAACAAAAAAAAAGAAAAAAAAACAAAAAAAAAATAAATATCAAACATTACTGAATATTACTTAATAAACTATATTGCAATTATGTCACAATACACATTTTTTATTTTTTTTTTAAATTCACACACACTACAATACGCACACAAGCCTGCAAAGCAAATACTCTATGATATGGGTCCTATGCCATACGGCTCACGGAACAAGCGTGTTTCGTGCCGCTGTGGCATACCACCCATGCATACATATATATATATCTAAAATACACAATATGCACACAAGCCTGCAACCAACGTATATACACATATATACACCAAAATACGCACACAAGCCTGCGAACCGATACTCTGTGATATGGGTCCTATGCTATACGGCTCATAGTACAAGCTTGTGCCATGACGCTGTGGGATTCCACGCATATACGCATAGATATCCAACGTATATACACATTTATACACCAAAATACGCACACAAGCCTGCGAACCGATACTCTGCGATATGGGTCCTATGCTATACGGCCCGTGGTACAAGCTTGTGCCATGACGCTGTGGCATACCACGCATATACGCATAGATATCCAAAAACATTATATGTACACATGCCTACAACCAATAAATACACTTATACATATAACCATAAAATTACTGCATTATAAAAAAAAAGAGCGATGAGACACTTTACCTACCCTAACAATAAAAATTTATTCCAATATACACTTCCACTCAAGTACTGAATGGCAAAGGTAACACAATACCAATAGTTACGCCGTCAGCATAAACAAACAATTTATACCAAATACAATATGTGTTATGCGATCACACTCGTACATATATATACGAATATGCATATGGCCCAAGCCTATCGAGTCACAATTTCTTTATCAAATAATCGTCAACATTCACTTATGCTATGTTCCGAATACTATAAACTCTGTATACAACAATTTTGTAACAACTATGTTACAGATATTGAATCACATAAAAACCATACACACCACAAAACCTATGTACGTTAACTACTATATACACACAAATACAAATATATACTTATACACACTTATACAAATTTCACATTATATTAAAACTTGTTCATTATTTTCTTTAATATAAATTCCATATCAGAAATAACAAAATTTCTTAATAAATTAGGTTAAATGTCCAAGAAATTAACTCAGAATATTAAGAAGACCGCACAGTCTGTATTAGGAGTCCCCACCCCAGCTAGCAGAATTATACGCCCCAATACCCGTTCCATGGTTTGCCTATTGAACCTGAAATAATTGACCGCCCCCCTACCCCGAACACGATGGATTCAGGCAATGTTTCCAATAATTCTGCTCATACCGTTCGCCCTGGGGCACCCTCTTTAACGCCCACCATTAGTGGAATTAGTTCCCTGTTGACTACATTTAAACCTAAAGATGTCATGGCTTTCGTCGAACATTTACCAACGTTTGACGGAACCCCCAGATATCTAGACAGGTTCATCACAAGCGTAGAAAAAATTCTCATGCTTATTAGAAGGGCAGATCACACGCCCTATGGTTTGCACACCTTAAGAACAATTAGGAATAAAATAGTAGACAGAGCCGACGAAGCGTTAGAACTAGCGAATACACCGTTAGTTTGGGACGAAATCAAAGGCGACCTCATTAGGCTCTACTCTAGTAAGAAGAGCGAGGCTAGTTTGCTGAGTGAAATGAGTTCATTTTCAGACCGCCAAAGTTTGGGACAATTGTTCGTTGGGCTTTCAAAAATCAAAACCCAATTGTTCTCCATACTCAAAAACACTGAACATAACCATAACATAGTTGAGGCAAAAAGGACAGTGTATAATGAGGTCTGCCTCAATGCATTCATCACCGGACTTAGGGAGCCTCTCAAGACATTCATTCGTTTGAGAGCCCCTCAAGCTTACGAACAATGCCAAATTGAGCAATCCTTATACAGAACTAACAACCGCGGACCCAACGAGACGTACAATAAAAATAAACGGGATAATCAAAACATCGGAGACCGACGTAACGACGGACGAAATAATAATGATGGTAACGCACCATACCCAAATAATAACTACAATCAGCAACCCAACACTAGGGAAAACAATCAAACCAATATAGCAAACCCTTTTAGGACTCAGTCTGGTCGCCTCAACAACATAGAGGATGACTCAGCGAAACCTGATACAAATTTTCAACAGCCAGCCTCCGTAACCCATCAGGGTACATAAGTCCAGCAACCCACGAGTCCTCACTTCCCTTCATTGAGATAAATCTCCCCTTAAGTCCCCATTTAAAATTTCTAATAGATACCGGTTCTACGCACTCTTTTATTGATCCTAAACATATAGAATCAAAAGATTGCGTGGACCTAGTAAAACCTTTAACACTCAAAACAGCCCTAAATAACTTTGAACTTCAAAAGAAAATTGTCATCCCTTTTCCACCAGAGTTTAAAACCCAAGGGAAAAAGAATCTATTACCGTTTAGATTCCATTCCTATTTGGATGGTTTATTGGGCATGGACTCACTTTCATTTTTACAGGCAAAGATAGATATATAAAATTCACAATTAAAAACACCTAATACTATTTTGCCTATAATTAATTATACCAACCAGACTTCCAACGTGTTTTGCATTACAGCTCATACTAAAACCGCAATACCCTTACCGGTACAAAATGATCAAGGGGATTTTTTCTATGACACGACTTATATTAATAAAGACCTGATCATATCAGGGGGTCTCTACAAATCAAATAACCACTTAACAACCTTCGAAGTGGCCAACTACAGAGATTCTGACCAACTCTTATACCTCGAAAACCCTCTTTAAGGCATACCATATGTCAAAGCTGACTTTGTAGAACTGTATAACATATCCTCCGACCCACCCAAACTACCACACTGAGTAAACCCCTTTGATAACTTAAAAATGGAACACCTCAACTCTGAGGAGAAAGAAAACCTAACGACAATATGTAAAAAATTCTCAGACATTTTCTTCAACGAAGCAATAAAACTCTCATTTACAAATAAAATTACACATTCTATCCCTACCACGGACAATACTCCGATTCACGTAAGGTCCTATAGATACCCGTACATTCACAAAGAAGAAGTAAAGAAACAAATAAATTCTATGCTAAACCAAGATATAATCAGATTTAGTTACTCGGCCTGGAGTGCTCCGGTTTGGGTGGTCCCCAAAAAAGCCGGGCCCAATGGAGAACAAACATGGAGATTGGTTATAGATTATCGAAAACTCAATGATAAAAGCTCGAACCCCAAGGGTCTTCAAAGAAGCCTAAAAAGACTCATGTGGAGTCCACAAAGCCACCTCACAGCCAGGTGGCAAGCAGCGTGAAACTGGGCTTCACGTCGGCTGACCCCAAAAATCCGCTTTCACAGGAGCAGGTGGCCACGGTGAAAGCAAGCATTGCCAAGGCTTTGCTGCTTCATCTCACACCGGGCGCCAGTCCAGGTTTCGAGGGTTGCATACCCCGAAACGAATGGCTGCTCCTGGAGTGCGAAGACAGCCGCACTTGGACACATCAGGTCCATCATCTCCCTTGACATCAAACTACTGGAGGAGACTGAGTTTCCTAAAGCTCACCTCATCCGAGGATATTTCCCCAGTAGTGCTGACCTGACTCCCGCCGCCATTCTGGGATACCTTGGCATCCAAAATGCGGACTGCTTCTCAACGAAGCAGTGGCGGGTGGTCCAGCACAGCCTCAACGGCACCACGACTCACCTCGCGATGTTGGTCGACGAGGAGTCGTATAAGGCTCTGACGGAGTGCAACGGGAAGGTGAAATTCGTCTTTGGACGAGTTAAGCTTCTCCTGAAGAACTCCGTCCCAAGAGCCTCCACCTCCTGCCCATTCCCACCCAACCGACGCCCCTCCGGAAGCGACGAAAGTTGCCCCCACCTACGCGACGGCAGTAGCTGCCACCTCGGTGGCGAACACCAGCGCTGCAGCCGCAGTGGCGCGGCAAGCCCCCCTCCCCAAACCCCCGGTGGCAACGGCTATAGAGGTAGCCACTGCTGAGGGCGTCCGGGAAGTAGTGATCGCCTCTGCTTACTTCCCGGGCGATGTGGATGATGCACCCCCCGCAGAGGTTCAGAGACTTGTGGACTTCTGCCGCCTCCACAACAAGCCGCTTGTGATCGGCTGTGATGCCAACGCCCACCACAAAATCTAGGGGAGCAGCGATGTCAATAAACGTGGTGAGTCTCTCTTAAATTATCTAATGTGTTGTCATTTAGACACAGCTAACGTAGGGTGTAAACCCACGTTTATAAACTCCATTAGGGAAGAGGTTTTAGATCTCACCCTAGTCAGCAACTCAATTGCGAGTTCGCTTGTTAACTGGCGGGTCACTGACGACGCCACCCTGTCGGACCATCAGCACATCAGGTTCGACCTTCCTGGCCAAGTCGATATCCGCCAGAACTCCTTTTGTCCCAAAAAGACAAACAGGGAACTCTTCAAAGCTAGATCTAACCGCATAGGTTGGGATGTCTATAGGGACGCTCTCACACACTATAACAAGAACATTAGACGCTCCAAACGCGGTATGTGGCGCAGCTACTGTGGTAGCATAGAATCGCTGCCAGAGGCAGCGAGACTCCACAAAGTATTAGCCAAAGGGTCGTCAAATGGTATAGGCCTTCTCAAAAGAGCAGATGGCTCTTTCACTCAAGATCGCAGCGAAGCACTTGAGCTTTTATTGCAAGTTCACTTTCCAGCTTCCGTGGCGAACCCAGATCTTTCCAGTCACGTTGACACCACGTTGTCACCTGACTCACGTGGATCCAGCCTATCTGGAACCATTTTCGAACCTGAAAAGGTCAAATGGGTTGTAGATTCCTTCGCTGCCTTCAAAGCCCCAGGGGGTGATAAAATCTTTCTAGCCCTTCTTCAAAACAGCCTGGATCATATCCTCGATCCACTGGTCGGCCTACTTAGAGATAGTCTCACGTGGGGACACATACCCAACTCTTGGAGGAGAGTCAATGTGGTATTCATTCCCAAACAGGGAAATAGTCCTCTTGACCAGCCTAAGTCATATCGGCCGATCAGCCTTACCTCCTTTCTGCTCAAGACCGCGGAAAGGCTCTTAGACATGCACATTCGGTGCTCTCTGCAGGAAAACAACCCTCTGAACCCCACTCAGTTCGCGTATATAGCCGGTAGATCGACAGAGGTCACTCTCCACAAATTAGTGAATAAAATCGAAAAAGCCTTCGTATCAAAGAACATTGCTCTGTGCTCTTTCCTTGATATAGAGGGTGCTTTCGATAACACCGGCTACGGGTCTATCTATGCTGCGCTTGAGCGCAGGAATATTGCCCGTCCCATAATCCGGTGGATTGACGCCATGCTCAAACACCGGACTATCTCCTCTACCCTGGACACGACGACCGCCCATATTAGTGCGGTTAAAGGGTGTCCCCAGGGGGGGTCCTATCCCCTTTGATCTGGTCCCTAGTAGTCGACGAACTACTAATTATACTTTCAGAACAGGGCGTGGAAGTGATTGGCTATGCCGACGACCTGGCTCTCGTAGTGAACGGGAACTTTGCCAACACCGTGACAGAGTTGATGCAATCAGCTCTGAACACGGTCAGTAGGTGGTGTGAAGATGTAGGTCTTAGCATCAACCCACAAAAGGCAATCATTGTTCCCTTCACTAAACGTTACTCTGTTGACATTGGTCAATTATACATAGGCGGCTCTCCCGTGGACCTTTCCAATGAAGTCAAATATCTAGGGGTAACCCTTGATAAACGACTAAACTGGAACTCCCACCTACATAACACTCTATCAAAGGCCACTCATGCCATGTGGGCATGCAGAAGACTCTTCGGTAGAATCTGGGGTCTCAAATCCTGCACCATCCGGTGGCTATTTGAGATGATGGTAAGACCGATCGTAACCTACGTTGCTATTGTTTGGTGACCTAAGGTTACGCAGGTCACTGCCATCAACAAATGCACGAAACTGCATAGGCTGCTGTGCCTCTCCTTGACGGGTGCACTTCGCACCTGTCCCACCGCAGCTATGGAATCGATTTTAAATCTGACTCCGCTGCACATCCGCATAAAAGAAGTTGCTACTATGAGCCTACTTAGAATAAAGCTTCAATCTGGGCTTCTAGCTAGCGAATCAGGGCATGCTAGCTTAATCAAAGATATTCCTGGCTTAGAGATCTGCACCAGATCAGATTCTATGACCAAGGAACTCTTCTTTGGTGTAAAATTCACGGACCGTAGGGACTGGGATGCTGGCAACCCCATCAGAGACCCCAATGGTATACATTGGTATACCGACGAGTCAAAGACTGATCAGGGGGTTGGAGCTGGGATATATGGTCCCAACTCCAAAACCTCGATTGCTATGGGCCACTGGGCCACAGTTTTCCAATCAGAGGTTCACGCCATCGAGCTCTGCTGCCGTCTTATTCTTGAGAATGGGATTAGAGGTGCGAACATATACATCATCTCGGACAGCCAAGCGGCCATACTGGCTCTCTCCACAAAAAGAGTAGGCTCGCGTATGGTGGCTGACTGCTGAAACTGTCTCCAGCGGGTGTCAAATAACAACAAAGTTACCCTAATTTGGGTACCTGGACATTCTGGCTTCCATGGCAACGAGCTGGCGGACGAACTATCGAGGGCTGGGTCATCAGGCCCCCTGCGTGGCCCCAAACCCTTCTGTGGCGTGGGGTTGTCAACTATCTCCTCCCAGGTGAAAACCTGGGCTGGAAGATTGACCGAACGCTACTGGTTCTTCCAACCAGGGATGCGGCAGGCTAAAGAGCTCACCAATCCTAAAGTTGATCGAAGGACCAAGCTACTCTCTAGGAGAGACCTTTACCTACTTGTTGGCTACCTTAGTGGCCACCACCCGGTGAACTATCTCCTTATCAAAATGCGCCTGTCCTCGGATGCGGAGTGCAGGCTCTGCAAAGAGGACGACGAGTCTACTAAACACATTCTATGTGACTGTCCGGCCTTGGTATGGACTAGGAGGAAACATCTGCACGTGGAATTCGCAAGTCCCGAGCATATTGTCCGTTCCTCGACGAAAGATCTGTTATGCTTCATTAGGGAGGCAGAACAGCTTTTGTCATTATAGGGAGAGCATTCTAGGTACAAAAGATCTTCATGGTCGCAGTGCCTCACGCCTTCTCCGCTGGGAGACTCCCTCTTTTATAATAATAATAATAATAATAATAATAAATCGACACTGTTTCCTTTCTGTTTTACCCCAAAAAGCATTACGCTTGTACTTCTATTTCTTGTATTGTTCATTGTGTACTCCACTTTGTACAGAACTTTATGCCATGCCTCGTTATTTTTTGTATCTATTATTTTAGCCATCATCGGACCTAAATCCCTATTTACTCTTTCTACTTGTCCATTAGCTTGTGGAGATGCTGTAGCTACTTTAATGTGATTAACGTTATTTTCTTTTAGAAAGTCTTCGAATTCGTTAGAAGTGAAACAACTGCCTCGATCAGATATTAAATTATTGGGCCTACTATATGCAATAAAATAGTTATTTAAAGCTTCAATTGCTTCCTTTGAACTTGTCGTTTTGGTTGGGTATAGTTTAACAAACTTCGTACACGCATCTATTACTACCAGTATATGTCTTTTTTCGTATCTTTACTATTGATGGGTCCATAGTGGTTAACATGTAATATGGTACATGTAATGGATCACTGCCTTTTGGAATCGAGTGTAAAAACCCCTCTAATCTACCCGACTTATTAGAAAACGCAATACACTTGAGACAATTGTTAATGTGATCTGTTACTTTTCTTCGTACGTTCGGAATCCAATAAGTTTTCGTAATCGAATCCACCACTTTGTCAACCCCTACATGTCACATCTCATCATGATACCTCAAAAACACATTGGTTTCCATTGACATTGGTACATAAAACATTAATCTCTGACTTTTTTCCTATAAACGACACCATTGCGCATTTCATAATATGCACTTTCCTGTTCAGACAACTTATTCTTTATATTTCTGATATTTGGATCCTATCCCTGGCATATTATTACAATAAGTTTTCTTCAAACGTATTTTTTTCTATTATCATTATACTATTACTTCTACTTAATGCATCCACATGCTGCATTCTTTTTCCTGACCTATGTTCAAGAGTGTAATCATAATTTTTTAGCTCGAGAGCCCACCTTGCAATTCGTGGATTTAATTCTTTTTTGTTTAAAGTTAACGTAAGCGAATTGCAATCTGTTACTATTTTGAAGTTAATGCCTTGTAAATAGACACGAAACCTTTTCAACGCGTTGACTATTGCAAGTATTTCTAACTCAAAGCTGTGATACCTTGACTCAACTTCTGTCGTCCGTTTTGAAAAGTAAAAAATTGGCTGTAACTTCGCATCATTCTTTCGTTGTAACAATATAGCACCGTAACCTAGCGAACTTGCTTCACAATGAAGATCGGTCTCATCTTTCGGATCATATATTGCTAATTTTGGTGCTTCTACCAGTTTTTTCTTTAGGATATTGAAAGCTCTTAACTTTTTCTCTCCGAACATGAATTTTTTATTTTTTCTTGTAAGGTCATATAATGGTTTTGCTACTATATCGAAATCCTGTATGAATCGTCTAAAATAAGAGCATAGACCGATATAACTTTGTACTTCGTGAACCTTGGTTGGCACCGGAAACGATTTAATGGCTTCTATACCTGACTCATTTGCTTTTATGCCTTCTCCTGTTACTGTGTAGCCTAAATAATCTATAAACGACTTCAAAAACTCACACTTGTCTTGTCTAAGTTCTAATTTATTTTCTACTAAGCATTGAAAAACTTCTTTCAAGATATTAAAATGTTCTTCTAGTCCTTCTGTAGCAATCATTATATCATCAAGATATATGATAACTTTGCCTTCTCGTACCATATCTTCGAATATTTTATTTATAAATCTTTGAAACGTAGAAGGAGCGTTTGTCAACCCGAACGGCATTCGAAGATATTCGAATTGTCCTAATGGTGTTATAAATGACGTATACTTTGTAGAATCACTATCCATAAAAACATGGTTAAAGCCACTCTTTAAATCTAACTTTGAAAATAACTTTTTATTTACTAACCTATCTAACAAATCATCTATCAGTGGTATGGGGTAACTATCTTTTGACGTAACTTTATTTAAACGGCGGTAATCTACACACATCCTTAATTCCCCTGTCTTCTTTTTAACAAGTACTATCGGTGAAACATATTCTGACTCACTTGGACGTATATAATATCCCTTATCCATATTCTCATCTAGTATCCTTTGTACCTCTGCCTTTTCAGCGTACGATAGTCGTCGAGGGGGCATCGAAACGGTTTTTCGCTATCAACAATAATTTTCATATAACTTTTAATTTTGGGTTCAACTGGCCTAATAGGTTTAACATAATAATTCTCAAACAGATTCTCTAATCTCTTCGTGTTCACATTATTCATCTCTTCTCCCACCTTGTATTCTTTTTTATTTTCACAGTCTACATCGATCAGCAACATTTGCGTTTCGAAACTTTCTTCTTTTATATCATTTTTTATTCCATTCATGCTCATTTTTCTTTGACGTTCGTCCTCTTCGTTTCGATATCTTTCTGCTTCAACGTTTTCACTTAGCATTTCTTTTACATTGTCTATCTTTTCTCGAAATTGCATTTTATTTACTTTATCTTTACTCTGAGTCTCTCCTATATTGTTATGTCTTCGATTTTCTGCACTACTTTTGCTTTGCATATTAGCTAATTGTTCTCTACCTTGTATGTCTTTTAATTTGCCTTTACTTTTAATTTCATTCACGTTGTTTTGTCTTTGTTCTTTTACATTTCCTTCACTTTGTACATCTTCTAACTTTTCTTTGCTTTGCATGTCTTTTAATTTGTCTTTACTTTTAATTTCATTCACGTTGCTTTGTCTTTGTTCTTTTACATTACTTTTACTTTGCACATAGTCATTGCTTATATTCTCACCAACCTGAATTAACTTATAATTACTCATATTTAAAAAATCTCTGCCTAAAACCACTGGGTGCCTTATGGATTCATTACTCACAACAAAAGATTCAATAGTTATAACTTTATTTAAATTTTTAAATAAACAAGTAATTTTTCCAAGTACATTCAATTTACTTTCATTAATACCAAAATAAGTATTTGCCGATTCATTGTGGCTTAACTGTAATTCTTTAGGAATTGTGGATCTTCTTAAAATTGTTATCGGACTCCCTGAATCTAAGAGGCACCCTATGGAGACAAAATTTGACTTACAATTATTTGCATCACAGAAACTTATATCAAAGTATCTTACATAATTGTCCTTTGGTGTTGTCTTCTTGTATAGTGAACATTCTCTAGCCAAATGTCCCACTTTGCCGCACGCATAGCACGCTCCATCTGGACGCTTCGGCTTTCGGCACTCTGCAGCTATATGTCCCGAACAATTGCAGTTAAAACATTTAACAACCCTCTGGTCCGGGGTCGAAGTCTTTGGTACAGCTCCAGAGTGACTTTTTCCTCCAGTAGGACGTGGCATCCCAATATCACGGAACGCATCCAGAACTGCAGCTGGTGTAGCAAAACGTTGTAACTTGCCTTGGTTTCTGAGTTCAACATTCGGTATACCCTCCAGTATATACTGCACCATTTCGTCATCGGTAATGTTTAACTTGTTTGCCAACATCAGTTTGTCATAATAATAGCTTGCAAACACTTCGTCATTGAGCCATTTACGTTTTTCTAAGCTTTGACGTAGCTCTACAAGATTGCCTTTCGTTCCGAATCTGATTTGCATTTGTGAAAAAATGTCATCTATGTCTCCTGACAACAGTGAGGGTTGTGACAACAGCCAATAGTTTGCTTTTCCTTTGGCACGAGCACAAATAAGCGGGCGCATAATATCGTCACTGATATTGAATACCGCTCGCACATTTTTAGCCACTGTCAACCACTCATTTACATTTTTTTCTCCGTCATATTCAGGTATAAACTCCTTGACAGTGTTGAAATCAACATTGCTAGGTTGTGTCGTAGCTTTTACATTATTATTTGCATTTGCTTTGCAAAAACGAACAGCATCCAACGTATTGTTCACAAATGAACTTGTACCGTGAGCGATTTCTTCAGTGTTGCCAGCTTCACACATTAGGTGATCGTTGCCAGCTTGTTGAATTTCAATTTCATCACGAAGTGTATTGACGTCGTCAATACTGCTCGCTGTTTTCGTCGTCTGCCTGTTCCGTTATTCCGTCGTTAGGCGCTCCGCTGGCCGGCAAAACGGTTGTTTTACTGCTTAGGGGTGCTTCGCCACGCAGACTTGCTGCACTTGCACTTGTTGACGGTAGCATACTTTTAATTTGCAACACTAAAGCCGATTTGCTGCCTTTGGTTGGTAATTTAAACTTTTCGCACCACAACTTTAAATCGTGTAAAGTTAAGTCACTCAAATCGCCGCTTAAATTTTGTATGTCCATATCATCCATAATAGTCTTATAAACGTAGATTCACGACCACTTCTGAATTTTAGTAGATAGAGTAGTCGGATAGCCTTTTTTAGTTAGAAATCAATTAAAGTTTTTATTTTAGGCTCGATTATTTTAATTTCACAATCCGCGTCCGTACAATTCTGCGTTGTATGGAAAAGTGAAGTGCGTCGCTTCTCTTCTCTATCTACTCCTCTTGTTCTCGCTAGAGGCCGCTTAAGGAACTACAACTGTTTAACCTACAATAATTACAACAGATGGCGTTGAGCCATGATCGACAAACTAAACGATATGTACAATTACACAGAGTCTTACATACTAATTATAACTACACGTACTACATATTACTACCACATAAACATACTACCACATATCTTAGATAGACATGAAGAGCAGCTGAAAGAAACAAAAACAATCTTAGAAAACACCATGAACACAGATGACTCATCGACATTTTTTGAGAGAGAGAGAGAAACGTATTAAACAAGACAATAACAATACTAACAGAACGACATGAGAAGAAATTAGAAAGACTTCAAAGAAAACGGAACAACAACTTCCTGGACAACAACAAAACTAAAGATTGGTGTATAAACAAGACGACAACAAAGTTTCCGAAAGACTTACAAGCGTTACTTGTCAAAGCCCCGAAATTTCCTCTCCCAATGGAGAAGAGAAATTTTCCGCTCTTCAATTACATCGCGGACGGCGGAGAACTGGTGCAAACACATCAAAACAAAGAGAACCAAGAAACAGCACGCACACATTTCTCTTTGCTTGTGAAAGGACCCAGATCGAAAATGATAGAGAACGAAAGGGATCGTGCAATAATAGATACAGTGGGACGAATTAGACGATTCTTGAACGAAAATAATAATATATTCATTTTAAACTCTGACAAAGGCAACAAAACAGTGGCAATACATAAAGACGAATATAAAAATAAAATGTTGACATTATTAGGAGATTTCTGCACATACCGGAAATTAACGAAGCAACAATCGAGCGGCACGCGACAGCGGGATACCGTTGGACGTATGTTGCCATACAAAGTATTTAATTGTATAATACTAATCGCAAGGTACAAATTAATCATAACACTGCAGTGCGCTGCCACCTTGCATCAATTTCAATACGTTATCAAAAATTTATCGCCGCAATTTTCCTAGCGCAAGACTGCATAAAGCGGTGTGAGCAGGTTTTATCGGTATTTCTTTATAAATTTTGAATTGACCAATATCGATAACTTGCAATATATCGAGTAATCAAAATTAATATTTATTTAATTGCATTTCATTGTTTTGTATTTTTTATTGACCCTAAAATATTAATTATTAAATAATAATCATATGTGCACGTAAGCATATTATGAATATTATGAATGTAAATACTTGCATACATTCATATTCATTTACCACGCCACCTATTGGTTGAGTATTAGTATATATTTATGCACATGTATTTTCGGTAATTGCCATGTGCATGGAAAAGAAGAGTCGAGAAACAGCTCGCGCATCGCGCTAGTTACCACACCCTCTAAACCCCCACGCCTACACCACTGGGAACATCGACACCCATGGGCCCTCCGTTACAACGAACCGGGAAACAAATAAACAAGTGTGTCAACATTGTATTACATTGTATCGATCAGCATTGTACCAACATCCGGCCAAACGCTGACACCAACAGCAGCAAGACAAGACGACAAGAACGCTGACACAACATCAACCAGCGGCAGAACAATCTAGCATAACTCTTAAACATAAGCCCCATGTACTTAGATTTTAGGTTTCATGAACAGAACGAAGGAAATATAAATTCACTCTTGACATTGAACTCAAAGCGTAAACTCGTCTTTATTAAAAAGGTCCAATTCTATACAAGTGCCAACAACTTACAAAAGTAATACACCAGCAAACACCCAACATCTTTACTCCTGCGGACTAAATCCTGTTAACTCACCTCCCATCATTCGGCCCGAATGATAACTGGCGCAGCCGGTAGGATGCTTTCCTACATCTGTCTATTAACTTACCTGTAGGTAAGAAAAATGTAAGAACAGAGCATAAGTGATAGCCGAATAAGAAAATTTTTAAAGAAAATTGTGCTATAGTGACGACAAAATGTAAAAAGTGAGTTGTGAGCTGCACACGGTAACGCATAAGTGCTTGAGTAAAATTAAAAAGAAAATTATTAAAACATAGTCAACAAACAAACCAAGTAATGTGCGCGAAATTGTGTGCAGCAAACAACGCATTGTGTCAGCAAAATAAATAAAAAAACAAGAGCAACAGTCGAGTTGCACACGACAGTAGGATACCCTTGGACGTATGTTGCCATAAAAAGTATTTAATTGTATAATACTAATTGCATGCTATAAATTAATAATAATACTGGAGTGCGCTGCCACAATTTCGATATTTTGCCAATAATTTATCGCCGCAATTCCCTAAAGCGGTGTGAGCAGTAGATATCGGTATTTCTTTATAAATTTTAAATTGGTTAATATCGATAACAAGGTCCAAGGGTATAAAAATAAAAAAATAATAATAATTATCAAACCAATTTTCCATTCAATGGTTATACTTAACTATTAGATAATTAAATTTAAATTATTAAAATATGCCTACATACATATTTACATATATCCTGTCATTTAGATTTCTTAATTTCTAACCTATTCCAAACATTACAAACTCATGCCTGAATACTAACAGATATCCCATTGTGATGGCTATGCAAAACCTCAAAAGTCCTAGCACTAATCTTTTCATTATCTAGTATATTTGAAAACGCCCAATCAATATGTGTATCCATATTGGTAGTGGACGTTTTCAAATCTAACAAACTCCTTAATCCTTTGCTAATCAAAAAATTATAAATACTCTTACACCTGTTAAAGGTTTTGAGGCACAAATTAAAATCTCCTAAAACTAGCAAGCTATCCCCTAAATCACCTAAACGAGAAAATTGATGAATTATCTCCTCAAATTCTATTTTAAATGTGGACAGAGGAAAGTCTGGACTTTTATATAATATAAGAAAACTTATGGCATCAAACCTAAATATGCCGAATTCAAAAACTACTGAGCCAAAAGTTTTTCTACTGCTAAAGGTATGGGAAACTCTATCTACTAGCTCGTTCTTTACATAAATTATGATGCCTGTTAAAGGCCTAATTGATTCAAGTTGAACCACAATAGTGAACCCAGGTATTTCTACAGTTTCATTGCTTATGGAAGTTTCCACGAAACATAATATTGAATGACTGAAGCATCAGCTTGTCCGATTGAATATCTTCAAGATGGGAATTCAAGCTCTGAGTATTATGGAAGAAAATGTTAAGGGCAGAACTGTTAATTAAATAATCGTAATGAGTACACAGTAGTTTTTCAGTCCGCAATTTCTTCAATTGGGCTTTCACTTTATCATTATTTTGGGGAGACTTAGGAGGAACAAAATTCCCAATAATGAATAATCCTAAAGCAGTAGTTGCTCTACTGCAAGCTACGTATAATGCAGCACGCTGCATTCTGGAATTAGCACGGACTACCACTTTGCCATACGTAGCTCCCTGACTCTTATGAATTATGATGCCTTCAGCAGGCACAATTGGAAACTGCCTACGGTCAATGTTAATTTGTGCGTTATTTGAATATTGAAAACTGCGAACAATTTTCTGAATAGGAGTCCATGAAGGATCTGTACGATGTGTACACTTCGAACGCGCAGATTCTCCTACAGTTTCCTCTGTAAATTTCATCCATAAAATGTTGGGAGTGTTGGATGTATTGAAATCTATTTGCATCAACACACCTGATGCCCCGTTTACTAATCCATCCCCTGTGTCTACATTGACCGTCATCATGTACTTGGCAGTATTTTTTAGGAGAAGAGACGTACAGAGTCCCTGTGTAGCGGAAGTTTTAAAACCCTTCACTTCTTCTAATATTCTTTGTCTCCTAGCTGGTTCCAAATGGCCCGCCTTAATAAAATCTTCAGCAGTAGAGAAAAATTGCTCAGTAGCAATTGAGTTAAGTTTCGTTACATTAAATAAATCAACCTCATTATTTTTACTAAACAGATGAATTGCATCATCGGGCACTGCCGATGGTTCGCATATTCTAGATTGGAAAAGGACAATATCATCGGCTGTCATACAACCCGATGCCATATTATTTAAGGCAGAAGCGAAAATCTGATCGTCACGTTGACGCATTATCTCTGTGAGCTCAAAATACAAAAAAAGGTCCCAGAGATAAGTACCAAATATTTCATGGTAAGGGTCAGTGGTATTTGGATCGAAAATCCAACTACCTCCTACGGGCTGTAACTGTCTAAGATCACCGAATACGATGATAGAAACACCACCAAAAGGAGAAGTATTTTTGAAAATTTGCTTCAAACGAGAATCTAAATAAGAAAACATTAGAGAGCTAACCATTGATATTTCATCAATAATAATTAATTTAAGATCGATTAACCTTGAATGAAGGCTATTAACTAAATCATGGCTTAAGGCCCTTAGAGGTGCTGAGCGAGATTGATTAACAGGAAGTGAAAACATGGAATGCAGTGTCGAACCACTAATTCCGAATGCTGCTTTTCCTGTTGGTGCACATAAGAGGATTTTAACAGATGTCGGATCAGCTCCTGGTATACTGTTATACATTACGGATAATGACTGAAAAATTGCTGATATAAGTCGACTCTTTCCGACTCCGGCGCCGCCTCCAACAAATTTATAAAAGACTGTATTGATTTTGGCATTATGCAAAGCATGTGTAAAATATAGCTTCTGCTTTAAATTAAGAGATCTAACTATATTAGCTAAGCTTTCCTGAGAAACTAAGGCTGGAAGCTTGATAAAACGGACATTACTATCTTCATCATTCATATCAATATTTCCATCCACATTTAAAACATTTAGATGTCGATCTATTTCAGGCAATCCTAAAACTGTGAAGCCATCATCTACCACTTCCTGTTCTCCTACTTGATTATTCTCATTTTCTGCTTCCTCTGTTAAGTGGCTCAGAGCATCTTCTAGTTCCCTATCATCTAGTAAATTATATTTTCTGCGATTGTTCTCTACTAACTCCGAATTTTCCCTACAGAACAATTCACAGTCATGTGTGACTAAATCCAAATGCTCATCTCGCCATGGGGAGTAAAGCATTTTTAGCTCTCTGAAATAGTCACTTGTTTCTGTATTGACATTAAATCTCCTATACCTAATTATGCACGCAGTGGTCCTCTTTCTGATGAAGCCACTATTATCGCGAAGAGCGTAAACTATTGATTCAGAAGCCCTAGGCACATCATCGTCAAAGTCATCTGCATTTTCTTGGCGAGCTCCTCGTTCTGATTTGCAGTAGCTATAAAAAGCGGATATCTCAGTGCCAAATATAAATTTGTTACCTAAATGTTGTAACTTTTGCTTAATAGTTACATTGTTATTGTCTTTAATCTCATTGATTGCCTCACGCATCAACATTGAGATACCTCTCTGAGACTTGTTAATATAATTAACGACGTAGCTGCAGCAAGCATAGGGGTCTAAAATAAACTGAATATCCATATTTGCTCGCTGCAACAAAAGTAGGTGCTTGTTATAAGCGTTAAGCTTGATTGCTGCAAAAGATCGCTTCAAAAAAACTTTTGGTTTCTTTATACTTGATCTTACAGCATTAATGTAGCCCTCATAACTAAGGTTAAGTTGATCGTGGGACAAAAAGTTGTTAAAATCGTTAAAATTTTCTACGCTTTCAAGATCAAATGGGAAGTCGAGCAGACTTTGAATTTTTTGAAATTCCTACGATGCTCGGCCAAATTTGGAGCATTTTCTTCTAAAGGGAGAAGAATTTCTGTTTGAGGCATGGGAGGGTATGGGATAGCAAATCTACAAATTTGTTTTGACCTAATTTCTCGCCTGCAAGAGTGCCCGTGACTATGGAGTTGATACTCCAAATATGGAGCAACGTCCGGGCAACTAGAATCAGCAGTAATAAACTGATCAATAAAGGACTTCACAGGCATAAATGTGGACTCATTCTTTAGGTCGAGCTTTGGGGCGTCTTTCAGCCAGAACATGCCATGTATATGTGGAGAGCCTCTTTGCTGAAACTCCACTCGCCAATAAAACTTGATGACCTGGTGACAACCAAAGACACCGCCTTCCTTTTTCATCAGTTTTAAAACCTGTCTATATCGAAAATCGAAATATCTGGCACAGGTCACTGGGTCTGCTCTAATGAGACGAGCTTTCTCATTAAACCCCAAATTTAACGCTTCTTCTTCGGATACTTCTAGCTTGTCTACATTTTTACATAGCAAGACTAAAAGCTCCGGCCACCTAGTTTCCGCTGCGGAAAATGTTATAAAAAAGTTGGAAGCCCTACCTGCCTAATCATAGCCATCACTTTCTTTTTCTCGTCCTCCCAATGAGCAGGAGACGTGCGAATACCTTTTAAAAGCCTATAGCCATCATCATGAAGTATTAACCTATTTAAAGTTTCATTATTACGCACATCAGCAGCCGAAATGCCTTGAGTGGCAGAGTGCTTACGTAAGCAAATTGATGTGCTATTCCTAATGCTAATCATTTCTAACTTTTTGAAGTTATGAAATAATTTATCAGTTCTACAACCTCTTCTATCAAAATTCCTAAGCTCTGATCTAACCATAGTTGTAAAACTTTCCTGACATTTCCTTTTAATGCCTGCAAATATTGTGGGAAAAGCCAGCTCCTCTGAATCACAATCGGTTATCATGTCAAGAGGTCGCTGACCCTCTCCTGGTGCTATAGCAATTCGAGGAATATCTATGTTTTCAACAGGGACATTTTCCATGAAGGTTTCTTGACCTCCTGGATTCAACTCTACCTCTTCTTCTACTACTCTATGCTCATTAGGTTGTGCTGCCTTTTCTAACATTTGACACACAATGTCCCTGTCGTCTGCTGACGCAACAAATGGTACAGTCTCAGCTGAGTAAGAAGACAACCACTGCTCATTGATAGTAACCTGGTGCTTCTTATAAAAGTGCTTCTTATATCCAAGAGACTTTATGATCATAAAAGGAAGACGGGGAGAAATCAGCCTTTCTTCTAGAGGCGTCAAGCCTTTCAGGCATTCCGGAAGCTCCGGAAAATTTAGGCCATTTGTAATAGAAGCCTTTGGTTTTTTTCCTGCGGCTGCAGGTTTTGCAAAAGCTAAACCTATTATTATGGGATGGAAACATAGAGGAAAGATACAAAATATCAACACTATCTGCCTCACTACACTTTTACTCTATGACCTCACGCGAAATTTTGTCCACTTGATGTGGAAACCACAAACCTTTGCTCCTGCTTGACTGTCTTATTAAAATTGGCTATTAGGCAATCTAAACTAGTTTTAACCTGCGATATCCTATCATCTGGAAGGGTATTCGCACGGTCCACTCTATTGCGGGACGCGTTTCTCCTATTCTCTGCTATCCTATTGGTGCAAATACTCCTATATAGACTCACTCTTTGCGACATATTCCTATGGGCTTCAAAGGCCTCACGTTGAGCTCGAATTCGAGCACTGCGGCGTGCACTAGTATTGCGTGCCTGCTCAACAATCCTACGAATAGGATTGTTTCTAACCGGAGACCTTTGACTTCTATCTATTGCCCTTTCTAAAATTCGCGTCTCCTGATTTTGTCGCTGAATCGCCCTTCTAACAGCATCTCGTCCGCTTTCGTTGGACCTGAATTGTGGACACTGCCTGCGCCTCGATCGATGCAAAGTATTGGCAAGTTGTTCGGCATTTCTAGTTGAATGATCAGTTCGTCGAACACGGCGACAAACTGCATCCTGCTCTCTTTCCTGAGATCGAAACTCAGCATCTTGCCTGCGACTCGAACGACGCGAAGTGTTGGCAAGTTGTTCGTCTGTTTTAATTGCAGAATCACTGCGACGTACACGGCGACGAACTGCATCCTGCTCTCTTTCCTGAGATCGAAACTCAGCATCTTGCCTGCGACTCGAACGACGCGAAGTGTTGGCAAGTTGTTCGTCTGTTTTAATTGCAGAATCACTGCGACGTACACGGCGACGAACTGCATCCTGCTCTCTTTCCTGAGATCGAAACTCAGCATCTTGCCTGCGACTCGAACGACGCGAAGTGTTGGCAAGTTGTTCGTCTGTTTTAATTGCAGAATCACTGCGACGTACACGGCGACGAACTGCATCCTGCTCTCTTTCCTGAGATCGAAGGTCAGCATCTCGCCTGCGCCTCGAACGACGCGAAGTGTCAGCAAGTTGTTCTTGTAATCTGATTGGCGAAGAAGCCCGAAGAGTAGTGTGACGAATTGTGTCCGGTAATTGCTCAACGGCCCTAAATGTTCTATTACTTCTGCGGACTCGATGCTGTTGACTATCTCTAACCCTTTCAGCTTCCCTAAATTCGAAATTTTGCCTACGTTCTCTATGTGCCTCTAGATTATTTACGCGTTCCTGCTCAGAAAAGTCTATATCTGACCTATTCAAACGATTTCTTTTTCGCTGTGTTTGACTCCTATTGCAAGCTGACTTTCTCTTAAGTCTAGGCATCTTCTAATATATAAGTTTTAAAATAATATATAGGTATGTTAAAAATAAAATTCTTATAAATTAATTTAATTTGAATATATATTTATCAAAAATTAATATATAGTTATATATATAAAATAAAGTTAGTATATTTATTTATATATATAAATATATTCATATATTTAAATAGATCTATATATATATATATTATAATTATATTCATATATTCAAATAAATATATGTATATTATTTAAAATAATTATATTATAAATGAAAATAATTATCTAATGAAAGAACAAATAATAATAAAATTTAATAAGGAAAATAAAAATAAACAAAATGTGGAAAAAAGAATAAATATAAATCAAAGAAATAATAAATTAAACCTGCAAGAAATTCCAGCGAAAATTCCAATTTGAATCGCGGAAACGAACCGATACCGATGTTCACGTACAATCACACACACTTCAGAAGAGTCTATACACATATATGTATGCATGCACAAAAATACGTTACGCTGTGTACCGCACTTTTCTAAAATTGCGCGCCACGTTCCGGGCAGGGCGCAATCATTCACACGCATAAAAAATGTTCCGTTAACGCATAACAATCACACACGAGGATTTACTTATTATATACTCGACTTATATTAATTTGCATTAAATGTTAAATGTATCACGAACACGCGAATTAATTATATATTATTTTATATTTAATATCGAAAATACAAATGATAATCGACAATCGACGACGACACCGAACACTCCAATCGCAAACTACAAATTAACATAACACTGAAGCGCGCTGCCACCTTGCAACAATTTTGATACGTTGCCAATAATTTATCGCCGCAATTAAAAAGTGCGCGAAACCTTAAATTTATAATAATGATCTATAGAATCTAATATACATACAAAATATACATATATTAAAAAAACAAAGTAGAAGAAATGTTAGTACATTTTTTTCAAACATAGTTTCAATAGACGTGGGGATATAATATAATTTACACATATTAATATAATTTATATGCAAAACATATGAAATATATATCGATATGTTTAATATATATTAAAAGCTATCGATATGATAGCTCATAATATATCGTGAAATCTAAATTAATATTTATTTAATAAAAAGTCAATATATAAATTATTAAATAATAATAATAATATGTCTATATTAGAAATCTAGTAAATACCTGCATTCATGCATGCCGATCAACCACGCTATTGGTTGTATATAATTTTACATATGTATGTGTGAACACAAATTAAGTATGCATAAGTGTTTGCATTTATGCACATGTATTTTGGGTAATTGACATGTGCATGAAAAAGAAGAGTCGAGAAACAGCTCGCGCTTCGCGCTCGCATCGTTTATCCTTTTCTTTCATGCACAAGTAATTTAGTTCTGACGTCATCGACAACTTCTTTGCTTTCTTCATATTCATATATACGCCACCTATTGGTTGAGTGTTAGCATATATTTATGCACATGCATTTTCGGTAATTGACATGTGCATGGAAAAGAAGAGTCGAGAAACAGCTCGCGCTTCGCGCTCGCATCGTTGTCCTTTTCTTTCATGCATAAGGAATTTAGTTCTGACGTCATCGACAAGTTCTTTGCTGGTCGAAGTGTCGAAATGGTTTATCTAATAACTTCAGTGTTTATTGTCTGATCGGATTGCAATTTGGAGGATAAGTTCATATATTATTTATCTATATATATGCTAAAGCAGAACGTTAAGAAATGAGTTCTTCGAATGTAAATAGCAATGTAAACCAAAATTGGCGGTTTGCGGGGGCGGTAGGCGTGTTATTCCAAATTGAAAATAAACTTGATCTGCGTATGGTATACAGGAATCTTCATGCTAAATTTGGTGTCCGTAGCTTTTGTAATAGCTGAGATCGGCGCGTTCATCCAGACAGACAGACAGACGGACAGACGGACAGACAGACGGACATGGCTCAATCGACTCGGCTATTGATCCTGAGCAAGAATATATATACTTTATGGGGTCTCCGACGCCTCCTTCTGCCTGTTACATACATTTGCACAAAGTTAGTATACCCTTTTTTGACCATTTTCAATGGTCCAAGGGTATAAAAAGGAAAAAAAATTAAAATCGCAAAACATGTTTTTTTCAACACAAAAAAATTTTTTCCGCTGGGTTCACACCCACACCGAATAACATACTTAATATTCCCCCACCTAAATTTTGACGGCCTAGAGTATTCTCTTTAATCGCAAATAAAACAAAAAAGAAAAAAAACAAAATGAAGAAAAAAATAAATATCAAACATTACTGAATATTACTTAATAAACTATATTGCAATTATGTCACAATACACATTTTTTATTTTTTTTTTAAATTCACACACACTACAATACGCACACAAGCCTGCAAAGCAAATACTCTATGATATGGGTCCTATGCCATACGGCTCACGGAACAAGCGTGTTTCGTGCCGCTGTGACATACCACCCATGCATACATATATATATATCTAAAATACACAATATGCACACAAGCCTGCAACCAACGTATATACACATATATACACCAAAATACGCTCACAAGCCTGCGAACCGATACTCTGTGATATGGGTCCTATGCTATACGGCTCATAGTACAAGCTTGTGCCATGACGCTGTGGGATTCCACGCATATACGCATAGATATCCAACGTATATACACATTTATACACCAAAATACGCACACAAGCCTGCGAACCGATACTCTGCGATATGGGTCCTATGCTATACGGCTCGTGGTACAAGCTTGTGCCATGACGCTGTGGCATACCACGCATATACGCATAGATATCCAAACACATTATATGTACACATGCCTACAACCAATAAATACACTTATACATATAACCATAAAATTACTGCAATATAAAAAAAAGAGCGATGAGACACTTTACCTACCCTAACAATAAAAATTTATTCCAATATACACTTCCACTCACAATACCAATAGTCACGCCGTCAGCATAAACAAACTATTTATACCAAATACAATATGTGTTATGCGATCACACTCGTACATATATATACGAATATGCATATATATAGTGAGTGGCCCAAGCCTATCGAGTCACAATTTCTTTATCCAATAATCGTCGACATTCACTTATGCTATGTTCCGAATACTATAAACTCTGTATACAACAATTTTATAATACCAACTATGTTACAGATATTGAATCACATAAAAACCATACACACCACAAAACCTATATACGTTAACTACTATATACACACAAATACAAATATATACTTATACACACTTATACAAATTTCACATTATATTAAAACTTGTTCATTATTTTCTTTAATATAAATTCCATATCAGAAATAACAAAATTTCTTAATAAATTAGGTTAAATGTCCAAGAAATTAACTCAGAATATTAAGAAGACCGCACAGTCTGTATTAGGAGTCCCCACCCCAGCTAGCAGAATTATACGCCCCAATACCCGTTCCATGGTTTGCCTATTGAACCTGAAATAATTGACCACCCCCCTACCCCGAACACGATGGATTCAGGCAATGTTTCCAATAATTCTGCTCATCCCGTTCGCCCTGGGGCACCCTCTTTAACGCCCACCATTAGTGGAATTAGTTCCCTGTTGACTACATTTAAACCTAAAGATGTCATGGCTTTCGTCGAACATTTACCAACGTTTGACGGAACCCCCAGATATCTAGACAGGTTCATCACAAGCGTAGAAGAAATTCTCATGCTTATTAGAGGGGCAGATCACACGCCCTATGGTTTGCTCACCTTAAGAACAATTAGGAATAAAATAGTAGACAGAGCCGACGAAGCATTAAAACTAGCGAATACACCGTTAGTTTGGGACGAAATCAAAGGCGACCTCATTAGGCTCTACTCTAGTAAGAAGAGCGAGGCTAGTTTGCTGAGTGAAATGAGTTCATTTTCAGACCGCCAAAGTTTGGGACAATTGTTCGTTGGGCTTTCAAAAATCCAATTGTTCTCCATACTCAAAAACACTGAACATAACCATAACATAGTTGAGGCAAAAAGGACAGTGTATAATGAGGTCTGCCTCAATGCATTTATCACCGGACTTAGGGACCTCTCAAGACATTCATTCGTTTGAGAGCCCCTCAGACAATAGAACAAGCATACAAACAATGCCAAATTGAGCAATCCTTATACAGAACTAACAACCGCGGACCCAACGAGACGTACAATAAAAATAAACGGGATAATCAAAACATCGGAGACCGACGTAACGACGGACGAAATAATAATGATGGTAACGCACCATACCCAAATAATAACTACAATCAGCAACCCAACACTAGGGAAAACAATCAAACCAATATAGCAAACCCTTTTAGGACTCAGTCTGGTCGCCTCAACAACATAGAGGATGACTCAGCGAAACCTGATACAAATTTTCAACAGCCAGCCTCCGTAACCCATCAGGGTACATAAGTCCAGCAACCCACGAGTCCTCACTTCCCTTCATTGAGATAAATCTCCCCTTAAGTCCCCATTTAAAATTTCTAATAGATACCGGTTCTACGCACTCTTTTATTGATCCTAAACATATAGAATCAAAAGATTGCGTGGACCTAGTAAAACCTTTAACACTCAAAACAGCCCTAAATAACTTTGAACTTCAAAAGAAAATTGTCATCCCTTTTCCACCAGAGTTTAAAACCCAAGGGAAAAAGAATCTATTACCGTTTAGATTCCATTCCTATTTGGATGGTTTATTGGGCATGGACTCACTTTCATTTTTACAGGCAAAGATAGATATATAAAATTCACAATTAAAAACACCTAATACTATTTTGCCTATAATTAATTATACAAACCAGACCTCCAACGTGTTTTGCATTACAGCCCATACTAATACCGCAATACCCTTACCGGTACAAAATGATCAAGGGGATTTTTTCTATGACACGACTTATATTAATAAAGACCTCATCATATCAGGGGGTCTTTACAAATCAAATAACCACTTAACAACCTTCGAAGTGGCCAACTACAGAGATTCTGACCAACTCTTATACCTCGAAAACCCTCTTTAAGGCATACCATATGTCAAAGCTGACTTTGTAGAACTGTATAACATATCCTCCGACCCACCCAAACTACCAGACTGAGTAAACCCCTTAGATAACTTAAAAATGGAACACCTCAACTCTGAGGAGAAACAAAACCTAACGACAATATGTAAAAAATTCTCAGACATTTTCTTCAACGAAGCAATAAAACTCTCATTTACAAATAAAATTACACACTCTATCCCTACCACGGACAATACTCCGATTCACGTAAGGTCCTATAGATACCCGTACATTCACAAAGAAGAAGTAAAGAAACAAATAATTTCTATGCTAAACCAAGATATAATCAGATCTAGTTACTCGCCCTGGAGTGCTCCGGTTTGGGTGGTCCCCAAAAAAGCCGGGCCCAATGGAGAACAAACATGGAGATTGGTTATAGATTATCGAAAACTCAATGATAAAACCATCTCCGATAGGTATCCAATACCAAACATAAATGATATACTAGATCGCATAGGGAAAGCCAAATACTTTACCACCCTAGACTTGGCAAGTGGGTTTCATCAAATTGAGATGAACCCAGACGACGTTGCCAAAACAGCCTTTACTGTGGAAGGAGAGCATTATGAATTTATAAGAATCCCCTTCGGTTTAAAAAATGCTCCCGCTACTTTCCAAAGAGTAATGGACAGCATTTTAGGCGACGCAATAGGCTTCAATTGTCTGGTATACTTGGACGATATAATCATTTTTTCTGCTTCCCTCCAAGAACATGTAGTACATTTAACTTCTATATTTCAAAAACTTAGAGATGCAAACTTTAAAGTATAATTAAATAAGTCCGACTTTCTTAGGAAAGAAACCGAATTCCTCGGACACATCGTCACCCAAGAAGGAATCAAACCGAATCCAGACTAAATAGCGGCTATAAAGAATTTCCCTTGTCCTAAGAATAAAAAGGAAATTAAATCTTTCTTGGGGCTATTAGGGTACTATAGGAAATTTATAAAAGACTTCGCTAAAATTACTAAACCTTTGACTAAACAACTAAAGGGTAACAATAAAACTATCACCATAGACGACGAATTCACAAAGACTGTTGACTTCTGTAAAATTTTACTTTCCAATGACCCCATTCTCCAATACCCTGACTTCACAAAACCTTTTATTTTAACAACAGACGCAAGCAATTTCGCATTGGGGGCTGTCCTTTCACAAGGCACTCTACAAAACGATAGGCCAGTCTGTTTCGCTAGCAGAACTCTCTCAGACACAGAAGTAAACTACTTGACAACCGAAAAGGAAATGTTAGCTATTATTTGGGCTGCCCAAACCTATAGACCCTACCTCTTCGGTACCAAATTCACCATAGTAACAGACCATAAACCTTTAATGTGGCTTATGAACTTCAAACTGCCTAATTCCAAAGTAATTCGTTGGAGACTCCAACTCTTAGAATATGACTTTGAAGTCGTATATAAAAATGGCTCCCAAAACGTCATCGCCGACGCGTTTAGCCGCACAAACTCTAACCTCAATCACAACGAGATAATCATAAACTCACTATACGAATGCCCTGTATCAGACAAACCACTTAACGATTTCAATATTCAATTGGTCTTAAAGTTAAGCCAAGATACAAGTTACAATACCTCAACCCCTTCTAAACACAAACTGCGACGAGAATACTATAGACCTCTGTTTCAACTTGAAGACATTATAAGTGTCTTAAAACAATCCTTCAAACCTAACAAACTATGAGCTATATTTGCCCCTGACGATGTTTTTGAAATTATTAACAAAGCTTACCATATGTACTTCCCTACTGACGGCCCTTTCAAAATAGTAAGGTGCCTATCTTTCCTTCCTGAACTCAAAGACGATTCTGAAATTACCCAGACCATAATCGACTACCATACGAAAAATAATCATAGAGGCATCGACGAGACCTTCCTACACCTAAAGAGGAAAATCTTTTTTCCATATATGAAGGATAAAATAACTAAGATAATTAGAACTTGTGAAACTTGTCTAAAACTGAAATACCCTAGACACCCACAGAAAATTGCATTTCAAATTACAGAAACCCCTTTTAAACCCCTAGACATCGTTCATATTGATATTTATACTATCAACAACTACAATTTGACAATAATAGACAAATTCTCTAAATTTGCAGCCGCCTACCCAATACCTAAAAAAACTGTATTAATGTGGTTAAATCTTTGAAACATTCTATAAGCCAATTTGGCATACCTAAAAAACTATTTTACGATCAAGGGGCAGAATTTTCTAGTGACATGTTTAGCAACTTCTGTTCACAATACAATATTGACTTACATGTCACGTCTTTTCAACAATCCTCCAGTAACTCCCCTGTAGAACGCCTTCACTCCACATTTACAGAAATCTACCGAATAATTAGAGACACTAGAAAACAACTAAAACTAAATACGGAACATGTCGAAACAATGTCAGAAACACTAATTACGTACAATAACGCAATTCACTCAGCTACAGAACATACCCTGTCCGAACTATTTACCGGACGTACCCATACATTTGAAAACAAAACTAAATTCAACAATGAACACCACTACTTAATTTAACTGAATGAATTTAAACAGAAAATATACCCAGTCATCGCGGACAAATTAGCAGAAAAGGCATTACAAAGATCACTCAAAATCAATGAAACAAGAACACCCTCCGTTATCCTACAACCCGAAACGTTGGTACTCAGAAAGGAGAATAGGAGAAATAAGGTCCAACTCTGGTCACCACTAGGAACCAGAAACTACACAAATCTAAAATACGAAGAATAATACTAAAGAAAAAATAAATTTTATTGCAGGTTCACCATCCCAATAATACCCCTATAGCAAAAATAGAATTGGGGCAAGCCCTTCTTATAAATAGTTATAAAAGAGTTAGCCATGCTATTAACTTGGAATAATACAGTAAATGTATCGAACAATTTCATAAAACACTCCAGACATTTAAATACGATGACACCCTAATAGATTCTCTAGCCATACTAAAATCTAAACTAGGACAGGCCCAAACAAAACTCAATGCATTAACCCCACTCAAGAGAAACAAACGCGGATTAATTAATGGACTAGGCAGTCTCGTGAAAGGTGTCACGGGCAACATGGACGCCGAAGATGCCAGAGTAACAAGTAAAGATATCGAAAATACTAAAACAGCCCTTTCTACCGTTAACACAAATTACCAAACTCAGGATGTTTTCAATAACGAAATTTTAATTAGATTTGAGAATATTACAAATCATATTAATAATGAACATGTTCTAATAACAACATTCTTTGAAGATATGCAAAATAAAATTTATAAAGAAGAAAATATCATAGAAAAATTACAATATATAACAAGAGCAACAGTCGAGTTGCACACGACAGTAAGATACCCTTGGACGTATGTTGCCATAAAAAGTATTTAATTGTATAATACTAATTGCAAGCTATAAATTAATAATAATACTGGTGTGCGCTGCCACCTTGCTTCAATTTCGATATTTTGCCAATAATTTATCGCCGCAATTCCCTAAAGCGGTGTGAGCAGTAGATATCGGTATTTCTTTATAAATTTTAAATTGGTTAATATCGATAACAAGGTCCAAGGGTATAAAAATAAAAAAATAATAATAATTATCAAACCAATTTTCCATTCAATGGTTATACTTAACTATTAGATAATTAAATATAAATTATTAAAATATGCCTACATACATATTTACATATATCCTGTCATTTAGATTTCTTAATTTCTAACCTATTCCAAACATTACAAACTCATGCCTGAATACTAACAGATATCCCATTGTGATGGCTATGCAAAACCTCAAAAGTCCTAGCACTAATCTTTTCATTATCTAGTATATTTGAAAACGCCCAATCAATATGTGTATCCATATTGGTAGTGGACGTTTTCAAATCTAACAAACTCCTTAATCCTTTGCTAATCAAAAAATTATAAATACTCTTACACCTGTTAAAGGTTTTGAGGCACAAATTAAAATCTCCTAAAACTAGCAAGCTATTCCCTAAATCACCTAAACGAGAAAATTGATGAATTATCTCCTCAAATTCTATTTTAAATGTGGACAGAGGAAAGTCTGGACTTTTATATAATATAAGAAAACTTATGGCATCAAACCTAAATATGCCGAACTCAAAAACTACTGAGCCAAAAGTTTTTCTACTGCTAAAGGTATGGGAAACTCTATCTACTAGCTCGTTCTTTACATAAATTATGATGCCTGTTAAGGGCCTAATTGATTCAAGTTGAACCACAATAGTGAACCCAGGTATTTCTACAGTTTCATTGCTTATGGAAGTTTCCACGAAACATAATATTGATGACTGAAGCATCAGCTTGTCCGATCGAATATCTTCAAGATGGGAATTCAAGCTCTGAGTATTATGGAAGAAAATGTTAAGGGCAGAACTGTTAATTAAATAATCGTAATGAGTACACAGTAGTTTTTCAGTCCGCAATTTCTTCAATTGGGCTTTCACTTTATCATTATTTTGGGGAGACTTAGGAGGAACAAAATTCCCAATAATGAATAATCATAAAGCAGTAGTTGCTCTACTGCAAGCTACGTATAATGCAGCACGCTGCATTCTGGAATTAGCATGGACTACCACTTTGCCATACGTAGCTCCCTGACTCTTATGAATTGTGATGCCTTCAGCAGGCACAATTGGAAACTGCCTACGGTCAATGTTAATTTGTGCGTTATTTGAATATTGAAAACTGCGAACAATTTTCTGAATAGGAGTTTCCTCTGTAAATTTCATCCATAAAATGTTGGGAGTGTTGGATGTATTGAAATCTATTTGCATCAACACACCTGATGCCCCGTTTACTAATCCATCCCCTGTGTCTACATTGACCGTCATCATGTACTTGGCAGTATTTTTTAGGAGAAGAGACGTACAGAGTCCCTGTGTAGCGGAAGTTTTAAAACCCTAAAAGGAGAAGTATTTTTGAAAATTTGCTTCAAACGAGAATCTAAATAAGAAAACATTAGAGAGCTAACCATTGATATTTCATCAATAATAATTAATTTAAGATCGATTAACCTTGAATGAAGGCTATTAACTAAATCATGGCTTAAGGCCCTTAGAGGTGCTGAGCGAGATTGATTAACAGGAAGTGAAAACATGGAATGCAGTGTCGAACCACTAATTCCGAATGCTGCTTTTCCTGTTGGTGCACATAAGAGGATTTTAACAGATGTCGGATCAGCTCCTGGTATACTGTTATACATTACGGATAATGACTGAAAAATTGCTGATATAAGTCGACTCTTTCCGACTCCGGCGCCGCCTCCAACAAATTCATAAAAGACTGTATTGATTTTGGCATTATGCAAAGCATGTGTAAAATATAGCTTCTGCTTTAAATTAAGAGATCTAACTATATTAGCTAAGCTTTCCTGAGAAACTAAGGCTGGAAGCTTGATAAAACGGACATTACTATCTTCATCATTCATATCAATATTTCCATCCACATTTAAAACATTTAGATGTGGATCTATTTCAGGCAATCCTAAAACTGTGAAGCCATCATCTACCACTTCCTGTTCTCCTACTTGATTATTCTCATTTTCTGCTTCCTCTGTTAAGTGGCTCAGAGCATCTTCTAGTTCCCTATCATCTAGTAAATTATATTTTCTGCGATTGTTCTCTACTAACTCCGAATTTTCCCTACAGAACAATTCACAGTCATGTGTGACTAAATCCAAATGCTCATCTCGCCATGGGGCGTAAAGCATTTTTAGCTCTATGAAATAGTCACTTGTTTCTGTATTGACATTAAATCTCCTATACCTAATTATGCACGCAGTGGTCCTCTTTCTGATGAAGCCACTATTATCGCGAAGAGCGTAAACTATTGATTCAGAAGCCCTAGGCACATCATCGTCAAAGTCATCTGCATTTTTTTGGCGAGCTCCTCGTTCTGATTTGCAGTAGCTATAAAAAGCGGATATCTCAGTGCCAAATATAAATTTGTTACCTAAATGTTGTAACTTTTGCTTAATAGTTACATTGTTATTGTCTTTAATCTCATTGATTGCCTCACGCATCAACATTGAGATACCTCTCTGAGACTTGTTAATATAATTAACGACGTAGCTGCAGCAAGCATAGGGGTCTAAAATAAACTAAATATCCATATTTGCTCGCTGCAACAAAAGTAGGTGCTTGTTATAAGCGTTAAGCTTGATTGCTGCAAAAGATCGCTTCAAAAAAACTTTTGGTTTCTTTATACTTGATCTTACAGCATTAATGTAGCCCTCATAACTAAGGTTAAGTTGATCGTGGGACAAAAAGTTGTTAAAATCGTTAAAATTTTCTACGCTTTCACGATCAAATGGGAAGTCGAGCAGACTTTGAATTTTTTCGAAATTCCTACGATGCTCGGCCAAATTTGGAGCATTTTCTTCTAAAGGGAGAAGAATTTCTATTTGAGGCATGGGAGGGTATGGGATCCCAAATCTACAAATTTGTTTTGACCTAATTTCTCGCCTGCAAGAGTGCCCGTGACTATGGAGTTGATACTCCAAATATAAGCAGTAATAAACTGATCAATAAAGGACTTCACAGGCATAAATGTGGACTCATTCTTTAGGTCGAGCTTTGGGGCGTCTTTCAGCCAGAACATGCCATGTATATGTGGAGAGCCTCTTTGCTGAAACTCCACTCGCCAATAAAACTTGATGACCTGGTGACAACCAAAGACACCGCCTTCCTTTTTCATCAGTTTTAAAACCTGTCTATATCGAAAATCGAAATATCTGGCACAGGTCACTGGGTCTGCTCTAATGAGACGAGCTTTCTCATTAAGCCCCAAATTTAACGCTTCTTCTTCGGATACTTCTAGCTTGTCTACATTTTTACATAGCAAGACTAAAAGCTCCGGCCACCTATTTTCCGCTGCGGAAAATGTTATAAAAAAGTTGGAAGCCCTACCTGCCTAATCATAGCCATCACTTTCTTTTTCTCGTCCTCCCAATGAGCAGGAGACGTGCGATTACCTTTTAAAAGCCTATAGCCATCATCATGAAGTATTAACCTATTTAAAGTTTCATCATTACGCACATCAGCAGCCGAAATGCCTTGAGTGGCAGAGTGCTTACGTAAGCAAATTGATGTGCTATTCCTAATGCTAATCATTTCTAACTTTTTGAAGTTATGAAATAATTTATCAGTTCTACAACCTCTTCTATCAAAATTCCTAAGCTCTGATCTAACTATAGTTGTAAAACTTTCCTGACATTTCCTTTTAATGCCTGCAAATATTGTGGGAAAAGCCAGCTCCTCTGAATCACAATCGGTTATCATGTCAAGAGGTCACTGACCCTCTCCTGGTGCTATAGCAATTCGAGGAATATCTATGTTTTCAACAGGGACATTTTCCATGAAGGTTTCTTGACCTCCTGGATTCAACTCTACCTCTTCTTCTACTACTCTATGCTCATTAGGTTGTGCTGCCTTTTCTAACATTTGACACACAATGTCCCTGTCGTCTGCTGACGCAACAAATGGTACAGTCTCAGCTGAGTAAGACGACAACCACTGCTCATTGATAGTAACCTGGTGCTTTTTATAAAGTTCTGTGTTCACTAAATACCGAATTGCATCAACTATCTTTGAGGGCCTTATGGTTTCAGCCATGAAATCATGGTTATTCTCCATCCTACGCTTAAGATGAATCTGAACTACTTCGGCTTCATTAAATGCCCTGGGAAGGGAAGTTACAACATTTGCAACTGGAATTGGCACATTGATCACTGCTCCTTTAATGGCACTTTGACGTCCATATCCAAGAGACTTTATGATCATAAAAGGAAGACGGGGAGAAATCAGCCTTTCTTCTAGAGGCGTCAAGCCTTTCAGGCATTCCGGAAGCTCCGGAAAATTTAGGCCATTTGTAATAGAAGCCTTTGGTTTTTTCCCTGACTTAATACTGCGGCTGCAGGTTTTGCAAAAGCTAAACCTATTATTATGGGATGGAAACATAGAGGAAAGATACAAAATATCAACACTATCTGCCTCACTACACTTTTCCTCTATGACCTCACGCGAAATTTTGTCCACTTGATGTGGAAACCACAAACCTTTGCAACATATGCAAACCTGATCGGGTCCCTGCTTGACTGTCTTATTAAAATTGGCTATTAGGCAATCTAAACTAGTTTTAACTTGCGATATCCTATCATCTGGAAGGGTATTCGCACGGTCCACTCTATTGCGGGACGCGTTTCTCCTATTCTCTGCTATCCTATTGGTGCAAATACTCCTATATAGACTCACTCTTTGCGACATATTCCTATGGGCTTCAAAGGCCTCACGTTGAGCTCGAATTCGAGCACTGCGGCATGCACTAGTATTGCGTGCCTGCTCAACAATCCTACGAATAGGATTGTTTCTAACCTGAGACCTTTGACTTCTATCTATTGCCCTTTCTAAAATTCGCGTCTCCTGATTTTGTCGCTGAATCGCCCTTCTAACAGCATCTCGTCCGCTTTCGTTGGACCTGAATTGTGGACATTGCCTGCGCCTCGATCGACGCAAAGTATTGGCAAGTTGTTCGGCATTTCTAGTTGAATGATCAGTTCGTCGAACACGGCGACGAACTGCATCCTGCTCTCTTTCCTGAGATCGAAACTCAGCATCTTGCCTGCGACTCGAACGACGCGAAGTGTTGGCAAGTTGTTCGTCTGTTTTAATTGCAGAATCACTGCGACGTACACGGCGACGAACTGCATCCTGCTCTCTTTCCTGAGATCGAAACTCAGCATCTTGCCTGCGACTCGAACGACGCGAAGTGTTGGCAAGTTGTTCGTCTGTTTTAATTGCAGAATCACTGCGACGTACACGGCGACGAACTGCATCCTGCTCTCTTTCCTGAGATCGAAACTCAGCATCTTGCCTGCGACTCGAATGACGCGAAGTGTTGGCAAGTTGTTCGTCTGTTTTAATTGCAGAATCACTGCGACGTACACGGCGACGAACTGCATCCTGCTCTCTTTCCTGAGATCGAAACTCAGCATCTTGCCTGCGACTCGAACGACGCGAAGTGTTGGCAAGTTGTTCGTCTGTTTTAATTGCAGAATCACTGCGACGTACACGGCGACGAACTGCATCCTGCTCTCTTTCCTGAGATCGAAGGTCAGCATCTCGCCTGCGCCTCGAACGACGCGAAGTGTCAGCAAGTTGTTCTTGTAATCTGAGTGTGACGAATTTTGTCTTGTAATTGCTCAACGGCCCTAAATGTTCTATTACTTCTGCGGACTCGATGCTGTTGACTATCTCTAACCCTTTCAGCTTCCCTAAATTCGAAATTTTGCCTACGTTCTCTATGTGCCTCTAGATTATTTACGCGTTCCTGCTCAGAAAAGTCTATATCTGACCTATTCAAACGATTTCTTTTTCGCTGTGTTTGACTCCTATTGCAAGCTGACTTTCTCTTAAGTCTAGGCATCTTCTAATATATAAGTTTTAAAATAATATATAGGTATGTTAAAAATAAAATTCTTATAAATTAATTTAATTTGAATATATATTTATCAAAAATTAATATATAGTTATATATATAAAATAAAGTTAGTATATTTATTTATATATATAAATATATTCATATATTTAAATAGATATATATATATATTATAATTATATTCATATATTTAAATAAATATATGTATATTTAAAATAATTATATTATAAATGAAAATAAATATCTAATGAAAGAACAAATAATAATAAAATTTAATAAGGAAAATAAAAATAAAAAAAAAGGTGGAAAAAAGAATAAATATAAATCAAAGAAATAATAAATTAAACCTGCAAGAAATTCCAGCGAAAATTACAATTTGAATCGCGGAAACGAACCGATACCGATGTTCACGTACAATCACACACACTTCAGAAGAGTCTATACACATATATGTATGCATGCACAAAAATACGTTACGCTGTGTACCGCACTTTTCTAAAATTGCGCGCCACGTTCCGGGCAGGGCGCAATCATTCACACGCATAAAAAATGTTCCGTTAACGCATAACAATCACACACGAGGATTTACTTATTATATACTCGACTTATATTAATTTGCATTAAATGTTAAATGTATCACGAACACGCGAATTAATTATATATTATTTTATATTTAATATCGAAAATACAAATGATAATCGACAATCGACGACGACACCGAACACGCCAATCGCAAACTACAAATTAACATAACACTGAAGCGCGCTGCCACCTTGCAACAATTTTGATACGTTGCCAATAATTTATCGCCGCAATTAAAAAGTGCGCGAAACCTTAAATTTATAATAATGATCTATAGAATCTAATATACATACAAAATATACATATATTAAAAAAACAAAGTAGAAGAAATGTTAGTACATTTTTTTCAAACATAGTTTCAATAGACGTGGGGATATAATATAATTTACACATATTAATATAATTTATATGCAAAACATATGAAATATATATCGATGTGTTTAATATATATTAAAAGCTATCGATATGATAGCTCATAATATATCGTGAAATCTAAATTAATATTTATTTAATAAAAAGTCAATATATAAATTATTAAATAATAATAATAATATGTCTATATTAGAAATCTAGTAAATACCTGCATTCATGCATGCCGATCAACCACGCTATTGGTTGTATATAATTTTACATATGTATGTGTGAACACAAATTAAGTATGTATAAGTGTTTGCATTTATGCACATGTATTTTGGGTAATTGACATGTGCATGAAAAAGAAGAGTCGAGAAACAGCTCGCGCTTCGCGCTCGCATCGTTTATCCTTTTCTTTCATGCACAAGTAATTTAGTTCTGACGTCATCGACAACTTCTTTGCTTTCTTCATATTCATATATACGCCACCTATTGGTTGAGTGTTAGCATATATTTATGCACATGTATTTTCGGTAATTGACATGTGCATGGAAAAGAAGAGTCGAGAAACAGCTCGCGCTTCGCGCTCGCATCGTTGTCCTTTTCTTTCATGCATAAGGAATTTAGTTCTGACGTCATCGACAAGTTCTTTGCTGGTCGAAGTGCCAAAATGGTTTATCTAATAACTTCAGTGTTTATTGTCTGATCGGATTGCAATTTGGAGGATAAGTTCATATATTATTTATCTATATATATGCTAAAGCAGAACGTTAAGAAATGAGTTCTTCGAATGTAAATAGCAATGTAAACCAAAATTGGGGGTTTGCGGGGGCGGTAGGCGTGTTATTCCAAATTGAAAATAAACTTGATCTGCGTATGGTATACAGGAATCTTCATGCTAAATTTGGTGTCCGTAGCTTTTGTAATAGCTGAGATCGGCGCGTTCATCCAGACAGACAGACAGACGGACAGACGGACAGACAGACGGACATGGCTCAATCGACTCGGCTATTGATCCTGAGCAAGAATATATATACTTTATGGGGTCTCCGACGCCTCCTTCTGCCTGTTACATACATTTGCACAAAGTTAGTATACCCTTTTTTGACCATTTTCAATGGTCCAAGGGTATAAATAGGATTAACTATAACTTAGAACTACTACTTAATCACCTGAACGATATAATTGAAAGCATGTTATTAGCTAAAATAAATGTAATACCCAGATTTATATTAACCGAACAAGAAATATATGAAATTAAAATGTTACTGGAAAATCAAAATATTACAATAAAAAACGAACAACACATTTACGATTTGTTAAAAATGAACACGATAAGTTACGAAAATAACATAATATACAAATACCCATTTTTGAAAAAGATAATTACAAAATAGCCAGATTAATTCCCTTACCAATTAATAATAAATACTTTGTTATGATTCCTAACTATTTAATATATAAGAATAATGTTAATAAATACTACTTGACACAAAACTGCCCCAAAAGTAGACGACACGTTTATATGCAACAAGGACGCATATATCAACACACCGCAAAATGACACCTGCACTCAACAATTACTAGCCTCCAAAAGCAGCTCGTGCAATGTGCAAGAGATTAGCCCTGTCGCGGACGTATTTGAGGCGAAAAAAGGCTATATTTTCGCATTTAACGCCGATAATCTGAAGGCTCAGTTAAATAACGGCAGCGAAATCACTATAAATGGCTCAGCTATCATCAAATACGTGAACGAAACTATACGCATCAATGGCATAGAGTACGACAACGGAGTTGAGACAACCTTTGAGCACCTAGACCTCATCCTACCCCCTCTCAAAGAAATGTCCAAGAATAAAACCGTAAAAATACTGAGTTTACAAAACATTCACCTAGAGGCCATAGAAACATCAAATAAGATTCTGACTATCCACCAAACCGCCACACAACATGCTTGGACCATTTACATTCTACTGGGTTCAGTCGCCATCCTCACATACAGGACGATCACCACCTGCCTATTTACGCTCCAACAATACCTTCGCTATGGCCGTCGTTTCAAACTAGGGAGGGAGGAGTTACCACACCCCCTTAACCCCCACGCCTACACCACTGGGAATATCGACACCCATGGGCCCTCCGGTACAACGAACCGGGAAACAAATAAACAAGTGTATCAACATTGTATTACATTGTATCGATCAGAATTGTACCAACATCCGGCCAAACGCTGACACCAACAGCAGCAAGACCAGACGACAAGAACGCTGACACAACATCAACCAGCGGCAGAACAATCTAGCATAACTCTTATACATAAGCCCCATGTACTTAGATTTTAGGTTTCATGAACAGAACGAAGGAAATATAAATTCACTCTTGACATTGAACTCAAAGCGTAAACTCGTCTTTATTAAAAAGGTCCAATTCTATACAAGTGCCAACAACTTACAAAAGTAATACACCAGCAAACACCCAACATCTTTACTCCTGCGGACTAAGTCCTATTAGCTCACCTCCCATTATTCGATCCGAATGATAACTCGCTCGCATCGTTTGTCATTTTCTTTCCTACGCAAGTAATTTAGTTCTGACGTCATCGACAACTTCTTTGCTGGTCGAAGGGTCGAAATGGTTTATTTAATAACTTCACTGTTCATTGTCCGAGCTGATTGCAATTTGGAGGATAAGTTAATATGGTGATTATCTATATTTATGCCAAAGCAGAACGTTAAGAAATGAGTACTTCGAATGTAAATCGCAATGTAAATCAAAATTGGCGGTTTGCGGGGCGGTAGGCGTGTTATTCCAAATTGAAAATAAACTTGATCTACGTATGGTATACAGGAATCATGCTAAATTTGGTGTCCCTAGATTTTGTAATAGCTGAGATCGGCGCATTCATCCAGACAGACAGACAGACGGTCAGACGGACAGACGGACAGACAGACGGACATGGCTCAATCGACTCGGCTAGTGATCCTGAGCAAGAATATATATACTTTATGAGGTCTCCGCCGCCTCCTTCTGCCCGTTACATACATTTGCACAAAGTTAGTTTACCCTTTTTTGACAATTTTCAATAGGCCAAGGGTATAAAAACGGATCCCACATCACGATTACAAAAGAAAAACAACGAACTAGTAGAGAAACTGTTCAGGAAGGAGCTTATTTCAAAGGCCGAAAGAAATAAGCTCATCACAACCAACGCAACACCGCCGAGAATTTATGGACTACCCAAAATCCATAAGGAAGGGACACCAGTCAGACCGATTTGCTCATCAAATACATTGTGACAATACTAAACAATTTAACAACAAAATCGAAATTCAACATAAACAACGCCATGGAATTCAAACACAAGATAAATAACCAACACATTAATAAAGACGAAATACTAGTCTCTTTCGACGTAGTATCACTGTTCCCTAGCATACCATTAGACTTAGCTTTGACAACAATCAGATCAAAATGGACACAAATACAACAACACACTGTGATACCTGAACAAACTTTCCTAGAAATAGTAAAGTTCTGCCTTATGGAAAACAGATATTTTAAATATGAAGACACATTTTTCTCACAGTTTAAAGGTATGCCAATGGGTTCCCCATCTTCACCCGTAATTGCAAACATTATCATGGAGAAATTATTGACAAACACGTTGGAAAAATTAAAAACGAAACCACGACTACTAACAAAATATATTGATTACCTTTTTGCGATAACAAACTCCAACGAAACAGAAAACATACTACTCAAACTAAATTCCTACCATAAAAATATAAAATTCACGATAGAGAAAGAACAAAACGTCAAACTACCATATCTGGATTCCATAATTAATAGAGTAGAGGGAAAATTAAAACTTAAATGGTATAAAAAACCGATGGCTTCTGGAAGACTTATAAACTACAACTCAAAACACCCAAGGACGATGACAATAAATACAGCAAGAGGCTGTATAAAACGAATGTTTGACATATATGACAAAATATATCATAAGGAGATTAAAAAGGAAAAAACAGAAATACTAACAGTCAATGACTTTCCAATAACGCTAGTCAAACGAGAGCAACATTCGAACGGCACGCGACACTTGGACGTATGTTGCCATAAAAAGTATCTAATTGTATAATACTAGTCGCAAGCTACAAATTAATCATAACGTTGCCAATAATTTATCTCCGCAACTTTCCTAGCTCAAGACTGCGGAAAGCGGTGTGAGCAGTATATATCGGTATTTCTTTATAAATTTTAAATTGGCCAAAATCGATAACTTGCAATATATCGAGTAATCAAAATAAACATTTATTTAATTGCATTTTATAGTTTTGTATTTTTACTGACCCTAAAATATGAATTATTAAACAATAATCATATGTGCAAGTAAGCAGATTATAAATATTATGATTATGTACACAAGCATGTAAATACTTGCAGACAATCATATTCATTTACCACGCCACCTATTGGTTGAGTATTAGTATATATTTATGCACATGTATTTTCGGTAATTGACATGTGCATGGAAAAGAAAAGTCGAGAAACAGCTCGCGTAATTTAGTTCTGACGTCATCGACAACTTCTTTGCTGGTCGAAGGGTCGAAATGGTTTATCTAATAACTTCAGTGTTCATTGTCCGATCGGATTGCAATTTGAAAGATAAGTTCATATAGTATTTATCTATATATATGCTAAAGCAGAACGTTAAGAAATGAGTACTTCGAATGTAAATAAAAATTGGCGGTTTGCGCATATGGTATACAGGAATCTTCATGCTAAATTTGGTGTCCCTAGATTTTGTAATAGCTGAGATCGGCGCATTCATCCAGACAGACAGACAGACGGATAGACTGACGGACATGGCTCAATCGACTCGGCTAGTGATCCAGAGCAAGAATATATACCTTATGGGGTCTCCGACGCCTCCTTCTGCCCGTTACATACATTTGCACAAAGTTAGTATACCCTTTTTTGACCATTTTAAATTGTCCAAGGGTATAAAAACTACAATAATTATAAAATACCAGGAAACACCAAGAGAAACTACAAATAGACAAGTGAAATCAAATAGATCTCTAATCTATGTACCAACGTTATCAGAACGATTAATGAGATCCGATTGTTACAATAATACAGAAATACAAAAAGCACATAAACCTTTCCACATATTAAAACATTTTTATAATACGTCCAGTACTAAGTCCAAAATAGATCCACAAGACAAAAACAATGTTATTTATAAAATTTCTTGCAATGGCAACAGTACGGAAACATGCAATGGTGTATACGTAGGTGCGACAAAACTAAAATTAAAAACAAGATTAACACAACACAAATCTTATTTTAAATTACGACACCAAAGTACAACACAAAAAACAGCTCTTATGACCCACTGTGCAAACAAACATCACTCTCCGAATTTTGACGCAACAACAATATTACAACAAGAACAACACTATGCTAAACGTTACACTCTCGAAATGCTACACATAATAAACACACCAACACAAGATAGATTAAACTACAAAACAGACACAGAAAACTGAGGTCACATATACAGACATTTACTTATTAAGCCAGTTAGGAACTCCGCGCCCAAGAGCAGACGTGAAAAATATATGTATGTAACATAGTATTGTTTAATTTAGTTTTAAAGAAATATTGTTAAAAATCCATTTTTTGTAATTTTGTGTTTTAGCATCGAATTCGAGCTCAACGTGAGGCCTTTGAAGCCCATAGGAATATGTCGCAAAGAATGAGTCTATATAGGAGTAGTTGCACCAATAGGATAGCAGAGAATAGGAGAAACGCGTTCAGCAATAGAGTGGAACGTGCGAATACCCTTCCAGATGATAGGATATCGCAGGTTAAAACTAGTTTAGATTGCCTAATAGCCAATTTTAATAAGACAGTCAAGCAGGTTCCCGATTAGGTTTGCATATGTTTCAAAGGTTTGTGGTTTCCACATCAAGTGGACAAAATTTCGCGTGAGGTCAAAAAGAAAAAGTGTAGTGAGGCAGATAGTGTAGATACTTTGTATACTTCCTCTATGTTTCCATCCCATAATAATAGGTTTAGCTTTTGCAAAACCTGCAGCCGCAGTATTAAGTCAAATAGTAAGTAAGTTAATACAAATGGCCTAAATTTTCCGGAGCTTCCGGAATTCCTGAAAGGCTTGACGCCTCTAGAAGAAAGGCTGATTTCTCCCCGTCTTCCTTTTATGATCATAAAGTCTCTTGGATATGGACGTCAAAGTGCCATTAAAGGAGCAGTGATCAATGTGCCAATTCGAGTTGCAAATGTTGTAACTTCCCTTCCTAGGGCATTTAATGAAGCCGAGGTAGTTCAGATTCATCTTAAGCGTAGGATGGAGTATAACCATGATTTCATGGCTGAAACTATAAGGCTCTCGAAAATAGTTGATGCAATTCGGTATTTAGTGAATACAGAACTTTATAAGAAGCACCAGGTTACTATCAATGAACAGTGGTTGTCTTCTTACTCTGCTGAGACTGTACCATTTGTTGCGTCAGCAGACGACAGGGACATTGTGTGTCAAATGTTAGAAAAGGAGTTGTAGAAGAAGAGGTAGAGTTGAATTCAGGAGGTTAAGAAACCTTCATTTAAAATGTCTTTGTTGAAAACATAGATAATCCTCGAATTGCTATAGCACCAGGAGAGGGTCAGCGACCTCTTGACATGATATCCGATTGTGATTCAGAGAAGCTGGCTTTTCCCACAATATATGCAGGCATTAAATGTCAGGAAAGTTTTACAACTATAGTTAGATCAGAGCTTAGGAATTTTGATAGAAGAGGTTGTAGAACTAATAAATTTATTTCTGCCACTCAAACTGAAACTTTAAATACGTTAATACTTCATGATGATGGCTATAGGCTTTTAAAAGGTATTCGCACGTCTCCTGCTCATTGGGAGGACGAGAAAAAGAAAGTGATGGCGATGATTAGGCAGGTAGGGCTTCCAACTTTTTTTATAACATTTTCCGCAGCGGAAACTAGATGGCCGGAGCTTTAAGTCTTGCTATGTCAAAATGTAGACAAGCTAGAAGTATCCGAAGAAGAAGCGTTAAATTTGGGGTTTAATGAGAAAGCTCGTCTCATTAGAGCAGACCCAGTGACCTGTGCCAGATATTTCGATTTTCGATATAGACAGGTTTTAAAACTGATGAAAAAGGAAGGCGATGTCTTTGGTTGTCACCAGGTCATCAAGTTTTATTGGCGAGTGGAGTTTCAGCAAAGAGGCTCTCCACATATACATGGCATGTTCTGGCTGAAAGACGCCCCCAAGCTCGACCTAAAGAATGAGTCCACATTTAAGCCTGTGAAGTCCTTTATTGATCAGTTTATTACTGCTGATTCTAGTTGCCCGCACGTTGCTCCATATTTGGAGTATCAACTCTATAGTCACGGACACTCTTGCAGGCGAGAAATTAGGCAAAATAAATTTGTAGATTTGGTATCCCACACCCTCCTATGCCTCAAACAAAAATTCTCCTCCCTTTAAAAGAAAATGCTCCAAATTTGGCCGAACATCGTAGGAATTTCAAAAAAATTCAAAGTCTCCTCGACTTCCCATTTCATCGTAAAAGCGTAGAAAATTTTAACGATTTTAACAACTTTTTGTCCCACGATCAACTTAACCTTTGTTATGAGGGCTACATTAATGCTGTAAGATCAAGTATAAAGAAACCAAAAGATTTTTTGAAGCGAACTTTTTCTGCAATCAAGCTTAACGCTTATAACAAGCACCTCCTTTTGTTGCAGCGAGCAAATATTCAGTTTATTTTAGTCCCCTATGCTTGCTGCATCTATGTGGTTAATTATATAAACAAGAGAGGTATCTCAATTTTGATACGTGAGGCAATCAATGAGATTAAAGACAACAACAACGTAACTATTAAGCAAAATTTACAACATTTAGGTAACAAATTTATATTTGGCACTGAGATATCCGCTCAGGAAGCCGTTTACTGCTGTTTAGGTATGCATTTTTCCGCCAGCAGTAGTGTCAGTGTGTATATTAATACACACGTTCCAGAAAAACGGGTCAGAATGCTGAAATATTGACAGCACCTTCAAAATCTGAACGAAGACTCTAGGGTAATTTATTAATTAGGACTTCTTGATCATTATATTCAGCCCCTAGACGCTTTAGAGAGCTTATGCATAGCCGATTTTGCAGCTTTTTAAAGATACAGCAAATCAGAACGAGGAGGTCGGCAAGAAAATGCAGATTCTGAATCAATAGTTTACGCTCTTCGCGATAATAGTGGCTTCATTAGAAAAAGGCTCACTGCGTGCATAATTAGGTATAGGAGATTTAATGTGGCGAGATGAGAATTTGGATTTAATCACACATGACTGTGAATTGTTCTGTAGGGAAAATCAGGAGTTAGTAGAGAACACTCGCAGAAAATATAATTTACTAGATGATACGGAACTAGAAGATGCTCTGAGCCACTTAAGAGAGGTAGCAGAAAATGAGAATAATCAAGTAGGAGAACAGGAAGTAGTAGATGATGGGTTCACAGTTTTAGGATTGCGTGAAATAGATCCACATCTAAATGTTTTAAATGTGGATAGAAACAGTTTTTTTTTTTTTTTGTTAAGCTTATTTCATTATTTTTTGGATCTTCTCTTATAATGAGACTAACAATAATTATTCAAATCTTATTATATAACTTAAATTAATTACAATATGAAATATTTGTATTAGTTAGAGACGGCCCTAGTATTTCTATGCTGGGCTGGAGAATCGTTGCGCTTCAGTCGGCTTTGACTGCAGACTCGCGTAAGCGACTTCGCGAGGGGATTTTCGTGTGCGGCGAGCTTTGCTTGATGCTTTCTTCTCCTCGTCTGGATTTCCTCGCTGGCAAGATTTATGTGGATGTCTCTATGTATGTTTTCGCTGTGTAGGTACCATGGTGCCCTAGTGATAGTTCGCAGAATCGTTGACTGAGCTCGCTGTATAATTTCAACGTTGGTTTTTGAAGCTTTTGCCCAGAGTTCACAGCCGTATGTCCAGATTGTTTTCAGGACGGTGTTGTAGAGGAGTACTTTGTACTCTAGACTAAGGGCAGAGTTGCAATTAATAAGCCAGTGAAGATTAGCTGCTTTAAGCTTCATGTGAGTCCTTTTAGATTCTATATGTCGCCGCTAGGTGAGGCGTCTATCTAGATGCACGCCAAGATATGTTACTACGTCTGCTTGTGGGATGCATGTATTGTTCAGTGTACAAGGGGGGCAGGTTTGTCTGTTCAGTGTGAAGGTTACATGTCTGCTTTTAGTCTCGTTTATCTTAATGAGCCAGTCCGCAAACCATCTTTCCACAATTTTTAGATGACAAGCAAGTTGTTCCGTTGCCTTTTCTGGGTATCTAGATCGGCTAAGTATTGCGGTATCATCAGCAAACGTAGAGGCTGTGAGCTTATAGTTCGTGGGCATGTCTGCTGTGTATAGGATGTAGAGAACGGGGCCCAGAACGCTACCTTGGGGACTCCTGCATTGATAACGCGGTCGTGTGAGGTCGAACTGTTACACCTGATTGAGAATACTCTTTTGAAGAGATAAGATTCAAACACTTTGTGTGTGTTCTGGGGAAGCAGTTTTCTTATCTTGTACATTAGTCCTTCCAGCCAGACTCGGTCAAATGCTTGTGCAACATCTAAAAATAAAGCTGAGCAGTATTCCCTGTGCTCAAAAGCAGTACGAATTTCGTTTGTGAAGCGATTGACCTGTTCGATCGTACCATGATTTTTGCGAAAGCCAAATTGATGCGATGGTATTGTATTTTGCCTTTTTAAGTAGGGAGTCAGTTGTTTTAAAAATGCTTTTTCGAACAGTTTCGAGAGACATGTTAGGAGACTGATTGGTCTGTAAGATGATGGTTGCGTTTTGTCTTTGCCTGGTTTGGGAATCATCATAGTATCCAAGTTTCGTGATAGCGTTGAAGAGATGGCATAAAGTCAGAACCGCACACGGTGGGAGTTTTATGATCATTTTTGGTGTGACCAAGTCATGTCCAGGTGACTTTTTGTGCTTTAGAACTTTTATAATAGAAGCTATCCCACTTTCGCTAAATGTTATTGGATTTATTGGTGGCAAGTTTTTAGTAACTGCTGGTAGGACAAATGAGTTACTAGCAGGATTTGGCTGGAATACTTTCTGAAGATGATTGGCAAACGCATTAGCTCTTTCTTCGTCGCTGCGTATCCAGCTACCAGAAGGGCCTCGCAGTGGGACGACTGTTTCAGCCGGTGCCTGAATATTTTTTGTGCTTTCCACAAAGGCGATAGTTGTTGTATTTAAAGACGCTGGGTGTTTGCTTCCTCAAGCTGAAGTGCCCTGGTAAGTCTGCGTTCTGCTATTTTTAGATGTTCTTTAGCCTTTGGAGATCTTCTGCCACTCTCTTCTTAGTCTTCGTTTTTCTAGTACTAGTTGTTCGATTTCCCGATTCGTCTTTGTGTGATTTATCAATGTGTGAGTGTCTGGAGGGGTAGAGGCCTTGGCTGCAGCAACAAGTGTTGCCTCTATCGATTCGGTCAGGCGATCAACATCCTCATCGGTATTTACTGTTTGAGTTGGATCCATGTGAGTACAAACATATTTTACGTACTTTGCCCAGTTGGTCCTGTTGCCTGTCAGCCTGTAGGGTCGCTCGGTTATATGTGGTCGATGCCTAAGAGTAAGTTGAACTGGAGAGTGATCAGATGATAGTTCTGCAAGTGATTCGGCCGTAATATTATTTCTTTGGATCTTTCTTGTTATTGCAAAGTCAATGAGATCCGGGAGCTTGTTTGGATCTGCTGGCCAGCATGTAGGCCTACCCGGACTCACATAATCGAGCTTATTTCGCGGCTTAATGAACGCATTGTATAGTTGCTTGCCCTTTGGAGTCAAAAGGCGTGATCCCCAGTGCGTATGCTTGGCATTGTAGTCGTCGGCCGCTATAAATCGCTCACCGAGGGTGTAGAAAAATTCCAAGAATTGGTCCTTAGAAACTACAAAACGAAGTGGGCAGTAGACTGCGGCCAGAGTGACGGGGCCGCTGGTGGATGGCATGTTAATGGAAGTGGATTTCAGGTAGTCCATTTCAGTTCTATTATGAAGGTGGTGTTTGATGCGACTTCTGATAAGTATACCAGTGCCGCCGTGGGCTTTGCCGTCCGGATGGTTTGTGGCGTAGAACATGTATCCTGGAATATGGAAGTTGTGCTTATCCGTTAGATGTGTCTCGGAGAGAAGCATGACGTCGATATTTTTTTCGGATAAGAACTGGCCAAGTTCGAGTTTATGCCGTGAAACGCCATTGGTGTTCCACATAGATATTTTTAGTGAAGAGATTATATAGATTTGGATGACACTAGAAGCTGTATCAGCATATTTTGGTTTCGCAAAAGCTCTTGTATTGTGGTTTGCAGGAATGTCATAAATTCTTTTAAAGTTTGCTGGACTGATATCATCATCGTTTCAATGCCAGTGGATATATGCTGCGTTTGTTCGTTTAACTTAGTTACTTCCTGTTCTTGCCGCGTAGAAATCGTCTTTTGTGTTAACGGATTCACAGTTTTAAATCCCGATTTTAAGGCACTAGCAAAGGAAACGCTAGGATTGGTACGATATGTGAGAAAGGTGCCGTGTAAGACGGGCCCGATTGTGGCGGAGTGCCACTCATGTGGGTGGTCTGAGCACGTATTGATTGTCCACGTTTGTTAAGACGGTTCTTTATGTGTTTCTATACTACGCAGCCACGCCAATTCGCTGTGTGACTTTCACCGCAGTTGCTGCAAATTTTGACAGAGCTGTCGTCCTTGTTCTTATGGCAGTTCGCTGTGCTATGAGCTTCACTTCAGACTACGCAAATAGATTTAAGTGTACAGTAAGCCTTAGTGTGCCCATATTCTTGGCAATTAGTGCACTGCACTGGGCGATTGCGCTTGTGTGGCTCTTCCACTGTAATACGTCGATGCAGTAGAAGCTGTAACTTGTATATTGGGTGAACTTCGTTTTTTTTCAGTGTCTGTCAACTCGATCACTCGAACTTTGAACATTGGTTGTGGTTCCTTGTATATTGGAGGAGGCTTGACCTTCTTAGATGACTTTGCCGGTTGTTCTCTTTCATCAGTAGAATTTGCCAGCAGCTCAAATCTGTTGGTATTGTTGTTGTTGTTGCTAGTATTGACGCTTGCAACTTTTGATTTATTTTCGGTTTGTTGATTTTTGTAATTTTGTGGGCTGAGTTTTTTTTTTATTGTTATGTAGCGATCTATTCCAGTCTGTATGGGCGACCCGGCGTTTTTGTTTACGTTTTGGATTGCTGACAGCGCAGCAGAATCGTTAGTTTTTTGTTTTGTTTTGATCGCTGGCCCAGTGAGAGCAAGTGAGGGAGAGCAAGAACGCGCTCTTTCTTGAGTTGTTGGCAGAGGTAAGTTTTTTTTTGTGCGGAGATCGATAAAAACACGTCTTACCCCGACAGAAGTCAATCGCGTTGAAATATTGATATGAATGATGAAGATAGTAATGTCCGTTTTATTAAGCTTTCAGCCTTAGTTTCTCAGGAAAGATTAGCTAATATAGTTAGATCTCTTAATTTAAAGCTGAAGCTATATTTCACACAGGCTTTGCATAATGCCAAAATCAATACAGTCTTTTATGAATTTGTTGGAGGCGGTGGCGGAGTCTGAAAGAGTCGACTTATATCAGCAAGTTTGCAGTCAATATCCGTAATGTATAACAGTATACCAGGAGCTGATCCGACGTCTGTTAAAATCCTCTTATGTGCACCAGTAGGGAAAAGCAGAATTCGGAATTAGTGGATCGACACTGCATTCCATGTTTACACTTCCTTTTAATTTAGTTAATACCCTTCATTCAAGGTTAATCGATCTTAAATTAATTATTATTGATGAAATATCAATGGTTAGCTCTCTAATGTTTTCATATTTAGATCCCGTTTGAAGCAAATTTTCAAAAATACTTCTCCTTTTGGTGGTGTTAATATCATCGTATTCGGTGACAGTTACAGCCAGTAGGAGGTAGTTGGATTTTCGATCCAAATACTACTGACCCTTACCATGAAATAATTGGTACGTATCTCTGGGACCTTTTTTTGTATTTTGAGCTCACAGAGATAATGCGACAACGTGACGATCAGCTTTTCGCTTCTGTCTTAATTAATATGGCATCGGGTTGTATGACAGCCGATTATGATGTCCTTTTCCAATCTAGAATATGCGAACCATCAGCAGTGTCGGATGATGTATTGTAATTCATCTGTTTAGTATTAATAATGAGGTAGATTTATTCAATGTAACGAAACTTAACTCAATTGCTACTGAGCAATTTTATTAAGGCGGTCCTTTTGGAACCAGCTAGGAAACAAAGAATATTAGAAGAAGTGAAGGGTTTTAAATCGTCCGCTACACAGGGACTCTGTACGACTCTTCTCCTAAAAAATACTGCCAAGTACATGATGACGGTCAATGTAGACACAGGGGATGGATTAGTAAACGGGTCATCAGGTGTGTTGATGCAAATAGATTTCAATACATCCAACACTCCCAATATTGCGCGCTGCACTATACTTAGCTTGCAGTAGAGCAACTACTGCTTTAGGATTCTTCATTATTGTGAACTTTGTTCCTCCTAAGTCTCCCCAAAATAATGATAAAGTGGATGCCCAATTAAAGAAATTGCGGACTGAAAAACTACTGTGTACTCATTACGATTATTTAATTAACAGTTCTGCCCTTAACATTTTCTTCCATAATACTCAGAGCTTGAATTTCCAAACAATTAGGCCTTTAACAGGCATTATGATTTATGTAAAGAACGAGCTAGTAGATAGAGTTTCCTATATCTTTATCAGTATTAAAACTTTTGGCTCAGTAGGTTTGATGCCATAAGTTTTCTTATATTATATAAAAGTCCAGACTTTCCTCTGTCCGCATTTAAAATAGAATTTGAGGATTCAGCAATTTTCTCGTTTAGGTGATTTAGGGGATAGCTTGCTAGTTTTATGTGACTTTGATTTGTGCCTCAAAACCTTTAACAGTTGTACGAGAATTTATAATTCTTTGATTAGCAAAGAATTTAAGAGTTTGTTAGATTTGAAAACGTCCACTACCAAATGGATACACATATTGCTTGGAAGTTTTAAAATATATTAGATAATAAGAAGATTAGTGCTAGGACTTTTGAGGCTTTGCATAGCCATCTCAATGGGATATCTGTTAGTATTCAGGATAGCATGAGTTTGTAATGTTTGGAATAGGTTAGAAATTAAGAAATCTAAATGACAGGATATATGTAAATATAAATGTAGGCATATTTTAATAATACTTTAATTTAATTATCTAATAGTTAAGTATAACCATTGAATGGTAAATTGGATTGATAATTTTTATTATTTTTATACCCTTGGACCTTGTTTTCGATATTGGTCAATTTAAAATTTATAAAGAAATACCGCTATATACTGCTCACACCGCTTTAGGAAATTGCGGCGATAAATTATTGGCAAAATATCGAAATTGAAGAAAGGTGGCAGCGCACTGCAGTTTTATTATTAATTTATAGCTGGCGATTAGTATTATGCAATTAAATTGATACGTCCAAGGGTATCCCACTGTCGCGTGCCGCTCGACTGTTGCTCTCGTTAAAGACTGTCTTTCTAAGCCTATTTTTGTTAGCCTGTTCCTCAGGGTAGCCACCTTGGACCATTGCTATTTAACTTTTATAACAATCTTTAATAACTTACTTTAATAACAATCTTCCTTCAATATTCTTTCACTCTAACATTCTTATGTATGCTGATGATGTGAAACTCTGTTTGACACACAATGATCCTGCAAATGACCTTCTTCAAACAGATCACGTTTTTTTTTTTGAATGGTGGAGCTATAATCTGCTGTATCTTAACTGTTTGAAGTGCAAGGTTATGTCATTTTACGGAGGGAACTATCATTTCATTAATTATAATCTTAATCTAACCCCACTCTTAAGAACACCATATTCTAGTATACTCCTTTTAATTAACCTACCTTCTTTAACTAACCGTCGTATTATGTTAGGAGTTATGTTTATTGTAATGCTAATAAAGTGCAATATAGATTCACCTACTCTGCTTAATCAAATTAATTTCTGTATTCCTTCTAGAGTTACTCGTAACTGCCACTATCTTTTGCCTTTTGTAATGCTAACTACAGTTTGCATGACCCTTTCCGAGTTCTCTGTGCTGACTACAACAGACTGTCCAGAGTTTTCAACTCCGAGTCCTCCCTTTACTCTGTTAAACTGTCTATCCTTAATCAATTAACTCTACATCCTAATAACTAATACTAATATACCGATCTGATTGGGTTTTACTGGGTTTTCCCCAATCCTTTGCCGCAAATGTTGGATCGGGAATTCTTGTTTTATTATCCCCAGCCTTGGCCGTCAGCCGTCAGAGGCAGCAAGGGGAACTACATGTAACCCTAGTTTTGGCTGGGGTACGTGCCGTCCTTGCTCCTACTGCCGGAAGTGCGGCTATAGTGCGGCATGGCCGGGGGGTAGCCCGGTCGTTAGTATGCGGACTGTGGATACCTGTCGCCCTCCACTTTCATCTAGACTTCCCACGGTACGCGGGCTATGCCGAGGGCGGCCTTCCCTTCCCGTCTACTCGTGGGTCCAAAGAATGGATAAACTTCAAAAGCAAGATAAGTCTGATGCGACTTCAATAGCATCCACCCAGGGCGGAACCTTAACGGCCGACCCCAACAACAGTACTGCAGCCAGTGGGCTGCTGGCTTCCACCCCCAAGGGTCTTCAAAGAAGCCCAAAAAGACTCATGTGGAGTCCACAAAGCCACCTCACAGCCAGGTGCCAAGCAGCGTGAAATTGGGCTTTACGTCAGCTGACGGTAAAAACCCGCTTTCACAGGAGCAGGTGGGTACGGTGAAAGCTAGCATTGCCAAGGCTTTGCTGCTACATCCCACACCGGGTGTCAGTCCGGGTTTCGAGGGTTGCATACCTCGAAACGAATGGCTTCTCCTGGTGTGCGAGGATAGCCGCACTGCCGACTGGGTCAGGAGAGCCGTTGGACACATCAGTCCAACCATTGCCCCCTCCCCAACCAGCGCGCCTCCGGAAGCGTCGAAGGTTGTCCACACCTACGCAACACCAGTAGCTGCCGCCGCAGTGGCGCGGAAAGCCCACATCCCCAAACCCCCGACCATCCTGGTCTCCGCCCCCAACCCCCCAACGGGCCGCAAAAGCCTGTGGTTGGCAGTGGGCACCTCCTGGCCCCAGCGCTGGGCTCAAGCGACTGGGATCGCTAAGCGGCCTCACCCGAGCAGCTCTGCCAGACTGCCGAAGGGCATCCGTGGCAATGACTCTCGGGGTGGCAAGGTATGTGGCCTTGTCACTAAGGCGCTAAGAGAGGATTCGGAGCGCAATTAAGGTGCTCCAGGCGAACCTGCACCACGCCAGAGGAGCGTCAGCCACCCTGTGCAGGGTCGTCTGTAAAGACGAGATTGACCTAGCTCTCGTCCAAGAGCCATGGTTAATAGGTGGCCTCGTCCGTGGACTATCATGCGGATCATGTCAGTTACTATATGACCGTATGGGAGGTGCCCCTCGCACTGCTATATTGGTTAATAACAGTGTGAGATACTTCCCTTTAACTAACTTCATTCACAGAGACCTGGTGGCAACGGCTATGGAGGTAGCCACTGCTGATGGCGTCCGGGAAGTAGTGATCGCCTCTTCTTACTTCCCGGGCGATGTGGATGATGTACCCCCCGCAGAGGTTCAGCGGCTTGTGGAATTCTGCCGCCTTCACAACAAGCCGCTTGTAATCGGCTGTGATGCCAACGCCCATCATACAATCTGGACGAGCAGCAACGTCAATAAACGTGGTGAGTCTCTCTTAGATTATCTAATGTGTTGTCATCTAGATGTAGCTAACGTAGGGTTTAAACCCACGTTTATTAACTCTATTAGGCAAGAGGTTTTAGATCTCACCCTAGTCAGCAACTAAATTGCGAGTTCGCTTGTAAACTGGCGGGTCACAGATGACGCCACCTTGTCGGACCATCAGCACATCAGGTTCGACCTTCCTGGCCAAGTCGAGATCCGCCAGAACTCCTTCTGTCCCAAAAAGATAAACTGAGAACTCTTCAAAGCCTCTGTGGCTTTGAAAGCAGACATGTTGATCAGCAATCCAAACTCTATCAGTGAGATAGAACTTGCTGCCAACCTGCTCCAAGATGTGCTTATTACGTCCTTTAAAGTCAGCACAGTTCGGAAGACTCTAATAGTCAACCGTAAGGTTCCTTGGTGGAACGAAGAGTTGGCTGCACAAAGAAGGAAGGTTAGAAGCCTTTTCAACAAGGCCAGATCCAACCGCATAAGTTGTGACGCTCTCACAAACTATAACAAGAACATTAGACGCTAAAACGCGATACGTGGCGCAGCTACTGTGGTACCATAACTCCATGACTCCATGACTCCACAAGGTATTAGCCAAAGGGTCGTCTAATGGAATAGGGCTTCTCAAAAGAGCAGATGGCTCTTTCACTCAAGATCGTAGGGAAACACTTGAAGTTTTACTACAAGTTCACTTCCCAGGTTCCGTGGCGAACCCAGATCTCTTCAGTCGCGTTGACGCCACATTGTCACCTGACTCACGTGGAGCCAGTCTATCTGGAACCATCTTTGATCCTGAAAAGGTCAAATGAACTGTAGATTCCTTCGCTCCCTTCAAAGCCCCAGGAGGTGATCAAATCTTTCCAGCCCTTCTCCAAAATAGCCTGGATCATATCCTCGATCCACTGGTCGGCCTACCTAGAGATAGTCTCACGTGGGGACACATACCCAACTCTTGGAGGAGAGTCAATGTGGTATTCATTCCCAAACAGGGGAATCGTCCTCTAGACCAGCCTAAGTCATATCGGCCGATCAGCCTTACCTCCTTTCTGCTCAAGACTGCGGAAGGCTCTTAGACATGCACATTCGGTGCTCTCTGCAGAAAAACAACCATCTGCACGCAGTTCGCGTATATAGCCGGTAGATCGACAGAGGTCACTCTCCACAAATTAGTGAGTAAAATCGAAAAGCCTTCGTATCAAAGAACATTGCTTTGTGCTCTTTTCTTGATATAGAGGGTGCTTTCGATAACACCGGCTACGGGTCTATCTCTGCTGCGCTTGAGCGCAGGAATATTGCCCGTCCCATAATCCGGTGGATTGACGCCATGCTCAAACACCGGACTATCTCCTCTACCTTGGACACGACGACCGCCCATATTAGTGCGGTTAAAGGGTGTCCCCAGGGAGGGGTCCTATCCCCTTTGCTCTGGTCCCTAGTAGTCGACGAACTACTAATTATACTTGCAGAACAGGGCGTGGAAGCGATTGGCTATGCCGACGACCTGGCTCTCTTAATGAACGGGAACTTTGCCAACACCGTGACAGAGTTGATGGTCTTAGCATCAACCCACAAAAGGCAATCATTTTTCCCTTTACTAAGCGATACTCTATTGACATTGGTCAATTACACATTGCCGGCTCTCCCGTGGACCTTTCCAATGAAATCAAATATCTAGGGGTAACCCTTGATAAACGACTAAACTGGAACTCCCACCTACATAACACTCTATCAAAGGCTACTCATGCCATGTGGGCATGCAGAAGACTCTTCGGTAGAATCTGGGGTCTCAAATCCTGCACCGATCGTAACCTACGCTGCAATTGTGTGGTGGCGTAAGGTTTCGCAGCTCACTGCCATCAACAAATGCACGAAACTGCATAGGCTGCTCTGCCTTTCCTTGACGGGTGCACTTCGCACCTGTCCCTCCGCAGCAATGGAATCGATTTTGAATCTGACTCCGCTGCACATCCGCATAAAAGAAGTTGCTGCTATGAGCCTTCTTAGAATCAAGCTTCAATCTGGGCTTCTAGCTACCGAATCAGGGCATGCTAGCTTAATCAAAGATATTCCAGGCTTAGAGATCTGCACCAGATCAGATTCCAAGGAACTCTTCTTTGGTCTGGCAACCCCATCAGAGACCCCAATGGTATACATTGGTATACCGACGAGTCAAAGACTGATCAGGTGGTTGGAGCTGGGATATATGGTCCCAACTCCAAAACCTCGATTGCTATGGGCAACTGGCCCACAGTTTTCCAATCAGAGGTTCACGCCATCGAGTTCTGCTGCCGTTTTATTTTTGAGATGGGGATTAGAGGAGCAAATATATACATCTTCTCGGACAGCGCTTTACTAGCGCTCTCTTCAAAAAGAGTAACTGTCTCCAGAGGCTATCGAAAAAGAAGAAAGTTACCCTAACTTGGGTGCCTGGACACTCTGGTTTCCAGGGTAACGAGCTGGCGGACGAACTACCGAGGGCTGGGTCATCAGCTCCCCTGCTTGGCCCCGAACCCTTCTGTGGCGTGGGGTCGTCAATTATCTCCTCCCTGGTGAAAACCTGGGCTGGAAGATTGACCGATCGCTACTGCGGCAGGCTAAAGAGCTTACCAATCCCACAGTTGATCGAAGGACTAAGCTACTCTCTAGGAGAGACCTCTACCTCCTTTTTGGCTACCTTAGTGGCCAGCACTTGGTGAACTATCAACTCACCAAAATTGCAATTTGCAGGATAAGTTCATATAGTATTTATCTATATATATGATAAAGCAGAACGTTAAGAAATGAGTATTCGAATCTAAATCGCAATGTAAATCAAAATTGTCGAATTGCGGGGGCGGTAGGCGTGTTATTCAAAATTGAAAACAGACTCGATCTGCGTATCGTATACAGGAATCTTCTTGCTAAGTTTGGTGTCCCTAGCTTTTCTTATAGCTGAGATCGGTGCGTTCATCCAGACAGACAGACGGACAGACAGACGGACATGGCTCAATCGACTCGGCTAGTGATCCTAAGCAAGAATATATTTACTTTATGGGGTCTCCGACGCCTCCTTCTGCCTGTTGCATAGATTTGCACAAAGTTAGTATAACCTTTTTTGACTATTTTAAATGGTCAAAGGGTATAAAAATGAAGTACAATGCTAAGATTATAACTAGTTTGATTAATGCCGTATTATTATTTGAAAGATATTATTCGATTGAGTGTGTTGTTAAATTATTTCTTTTGATTGGTTCGAGTTTTGTTACATTATTGTTTACATAAATGTTTTGAGTGTAATCTAATATTATATTATGTTGGTAATTAAAATTTCTTCTAGTTTAGCGGAACAATTATATGCATTTATCATATTATTTCTTTCTATTATATTGGATGAGTGCATAAGCTCGTGCCCGATTTCAAGTGCAAACTAAAATTGAAATTTTTTGAAGAAAGCGCTTTTATTAATCAATTATGTATTCGCCATCATGTTCGGCAATCCACTCCCAACGTTCAACCAATTTACGGATGCCTGATTCATAGAAATCGCGCGGTTTCTCGTTGAAAAAGGTGTCAAGGTGGTTTTTGACGTCTTCAACATTTTTAAATTTTTTTCCATTCAAATTGTTCTGCAGCGATCGAAACAAATGATAATCAGAAGGTGCAATGTCGGGTGAATATGGGGGATGCGGCATGATTTCCCAATTCATCTCCTTCAGTTTGGCCAGGGTCGGTTTTGCAACATGTGGCCTGGCGTTGTCATGATGGAAAAGAACTCCTTTGCGATTGGCCAAAATCTGACGTTTTTCATCAATTGCTTTCTTCAATTCGACCAATTGCTGACAATACTTGTTGGCAGTGATCGTTTCTCCAGCTGGCAAGAGCTCAAAATAGATCACGCCTCGGATATCCCACCAAATGCACAGCAGTACCTTCATCGGATGCAGTCCACCTTTCGACATCGGTTCCGCCCCTTCGTGTGCCTGTTTCCATGTTCTTTTGCGTTGAACATTGTTGTACAGGACCCATTTTTCATCACCAGTCACGAGCCGATCCAAAAAAGGTTCGTTTTTGATCCGTCGAAGCGAAGAAATTGCTGTTGACATACGGTCCACTTTGTTTTTTTCACTCAACCGATGTGGCACCCATGTATCGAGCTTCAAAGTATACCCAACCTTTTTTAAACGACGAAACGCAGTTGATTTGTTGACGTTCAATTCACTGGCAACCTCTTTCGTCGAAATACGTGAGTTATTCGCAACTAAAGTCCTAAGAACATCGTCATCAAGCTCAGAAGGCCGTCCACTGCGAGGTTGATCTTCGAGGTTAAAATCTCCAGAACGAAATTTCGCGAACCATTTCTTTACTGTGCGGAGTGCTCGAGCACGGTCCAAATAAACTTCGCAAATATCTTTAGTTGCAGCGCCCACTGTTTTTCCTTTGTGGAATTCGTATAACATAATATGACGCATATGATCTTTTTCGTTGTCCATCTTCCATGCGTCTTTTCACTAAGCAACTCAAATCAAAATTAAGTTATTTTATGCTTGATTTACAGTTCGGACTGTCACCTTTCCAACGATATATAATATGTATATATTTCTTTCACGAGCACGAATCGGGCACGAACTTATGCACTCATCCGCAATTGATACAATTTTGGTTTAGAATGGTCTTGTGAAGGTTCCAAGTTGTAAATATTGGGCTCAACATATTTTATTTCAAAATCGGAGTGTGTTTTGCTGTATCTACATTGTGTTATGACCTGGTTTTTTATACCTGTGAATCATTTATTTATGACTAAGGTCTTAGAGCTTTCTGTGTAAGTTTGATTATGGTGTTAACTTTTTCGTCTGTGTACGGTATTATTTCGATTAATAGTGTTTTAATTATGTTTCTCGGAATGTGGGATATTATCAGAATTTTGTTAGTGTCAGATATGAGCCAAGTGAAAGTTTTAAAATTTTATTTTTTTTATTCATTTATTTAACGTCAACTAAAAGTCGACTTTAAGTCGACTTAAAATTAAATTTATTATATTTTTATAATTAAATTACATTTTTTAAATTAAAATTGGAAATATAAAAAAGAAAAATAAAAGTTTACGATTTAGATTTTAAAATTAAATTTGATAATAAATAAAAAATTTAAAATTTATTAAAAATATAAATTTTTAAATTTATGCTGGAGATAATAAAACAAGAATTCCCGATCCAACATTTGCTGCAAAGGATTGGGGAAAACCCAGTAAAACCCAATCAGATCGGTAGATTAGTGTTAGTTGTTAGGATGTAGAGTTAATTGATTAAGGATAGACAGCTTAAAAGAGTAAAGGGAGGACTCGGAGTTGAAAACTCTGGACAGTTTGTTGTAGTCAGCACAGAGAACTCGGAAAGGGTCATGCAAACTGTAGTTAGTATAACAAAAGGCCAAAGATAGTGGCAGTTACGAGTAGCTCTAGAAGGAATACAGAAATTAATTTGATTAAGCAAAGTAGGGGAATCTATATTGTACTTTATTAGCTTTACAATAAACATAACGCCAAACATAATACGACGGTTAGTTAAAGAAGGTAGGTTAATTAAAAGGAGTATACTAGAATATGGTGGTAAGCCTACATCCGGAAAGAAAATGACAAACGATGCGAGCGCGATGCGCGAGCTGTTTCTCGACTCTTATTTTCCATGCACATGTCAATTACCGAAAATACATGTGCATAAATATATACTAATACTCAACCAATAGGTCATAATATTCATAATATGCTTAAGTTCACATATGATTATTATTTAATATTTCATATTTTAGGGTCAATAAAAAATACAAAACCATAAAATGCAATTAAATAAATATTAATTTTGATTACTCGATATATTGCAAGTTATCGATATTGGCCAATTCAAAATTTATAAAGAAATACCGATAAATACTGCTCACACCTCTTTTTGCAGTCTTGCGATAGGAAAATTGCGGCGATAAATTTTTGACAACGTATTGAAATTGATGCAAGGTGGCAGCGCACTGCAGTGTTATGATTAATTTGTAGCTTGCGATTAGTATTATACAATTAGATACTTTTCATGGCAACATACGTCCAAGGGTATCCCACTGTCGCGTGCCGCTCGACTGTTGCTCTCGTTTTTCCTACGCAAGTAATTTAGTTCTGACGTCATCGACAACTTCTTTGCTGGTCGAAGGGTTGAAATGGTTTATCTAATTACTTCAGTGTTTATTATCCGATCGGATTGCAATTCGGAGGATAAGTTCATATAGTATTTATCTATGTATGTAAATCAAAATTGGCGGTTTGCGGAGGCGGTAGGCGTGTTATTCCAAATTAAAAATAAACTTGATCTGCGTATGGTATGCAGGAATCTTCATGCTAAATTTGGTGTCCCTAGCTTTTGTAATAGCTGAGATCGGCGCGTTCATCCATACAGACAGGCAGACGGACCGACGGACATGGCTCAATCGACTCGGCTAGTGAACCTGAGCAAGAATACATATACTTTATGGGGTCTCCGACGCCTCCTTCTGCCCGTTACATACATTTGCACAAAGTTAGTATACCCTTTTTTGACAATTTTCAATGTACCAAGGGTATAACAACACCTTGTATAGTTCTTAGTTGTGCAAAGGATGTCGGGCCTTTTACAATATGCAGTAACATTCTCAGATAAAAGCATTCCCTGTTGTTGGGAATAACCACGTAGACTCTGCCAAGAGCATCCTTTTTTTTACTCCGGGGAAACCATCAACCGCAGTACCTTGTTTTCGCCGTTGAAAAGTTGTATAGTAACCTGGAACTTTGTCATATGTCAGTGTTTTCGCGAAATCATCTTGAGCACATAACTTGAAGAATGCTGTCAATGTTGTATCCCGCGGGTTATTAACAACTTCTTGTATATTGTTCTCTGTAAAGTATACTCTTTGTCCATTTTCTAAATTAACTGCAAGGCGGACATTTGTAGGCGCCCGGTCGTGCCCCTGATAAAATCCATGATAAAATCCTCCATACAGCTTCAGAGCTGCAGATGTAATGTCCAGACTGATATTTTTGCACTTCATTTGGTGATTGTATGCTGAAAGTGGCTTGATCACTGTCTTTATTAATGTACTTGATAACATATTGAATTGTATTTATTGAATTGCACAACTTTACGTTGATGTGGGCATTAACAATTTTCAAAAGGTGCGGATTATAGGGAACGATCAATCGGTTATCAATATTGTGGTTTCGGACGGTACCATTTTTCCACCCTGTTCTGGCGATCGTCGACGATATTTGGGATATCCGTCATCGCTAGTGCTTGTTTGAATTCGGGACGACTTCGGAAATTTGTTGCTGCATTTAGAATCTCGCATACATGAAGAAATCGCGTTTAAAGTCCCACAAGGGCCGTATACCATATGTTTCTTAACGATTTTGTACAAGATAGGATCTTCATCTTTATCCGGTAATTCAGCTGAAATAACCCAATTTGATTTGGTCTAATTTTGTTCACTAACCACACCAACAGGTGTACATGTGGCAAGCCACGTTTCTGCCATTCTATTGTGTACATAAGACAGCGCGTCGGACCGAATATATGAGACTTGTTAATGAGGTGCAGGAGTTTCTGTACTTTAAAATGAAAGACTGTCAACTATATCGTATCTGTCTTGTGGAGTTAAATTGGTGTTAATATTTTCTTTGATTTCCGGCCAATTTGGATTACATGTTGCAGTTAGAAATAAATCACGTTTGCTGTAATTTCTTACGTAAGTCATGGCGTCTTGCGATTTTTTCGTGTTAATATCGAGGTCCACCTGTGAATGATGAAGGTAGTATAATCAACTGCCCAATGCCGTTGCGGTGTTCATTCGCCTGTAGAGCATCCTTAAGATGAACGAAATTTTCAGCTCTCAATTTAGTTTGATTATTACGGATGTAGGCCAATCTCTCAGATTCAATTTTCGCATATTGATCTAATAAGTACTGGTTTGTTAACATTCCATATCTAAGCACAGTATTGAAATTGTTACGCTTTGTCATTATACGGTAGCAATAGTAGTTCATACATAACACTGTTTTACGCAGAGGTGTACCACCGATTGGGTCAACTAGAGAAATATTAATGGCATAACCATTTTCTCCACGACATAGCATCAAAGGATATTGTAAGCTGTCATAAGATCTGTGTAATTCTGAAATTGTTTGCAAATCATCATCACGACTAATACAATATCTCTTTTGTCAAATTGCTGTCCAGCTATCACCACTGCTACTTCACTCGTGGAAGGCGCATTGTATGGTTCTTTGTGTTCGCCAACAGGAAATTTATTTGCATGGATTATGACATTAAAGTCAGGAGTATCTGCTGGAACACTCTCAATCACAGTTTTGAAAGACTGTATGTAGCAATTATGAGAATGTAACATATCTTGGAGAGATCTAATCAAATCTCTATCAATTGGCTGTGCAACACTTGCCAATAGCGTAGATGCTTGTGTATCTGGATCTTCAATAAAATATATTTGCAGAAATTTGTGATTATCGGGTGGTACACTTGCCCTTGAATTTTAAATGTAGGCATGAACCCACACTAAACGACTTGCTTACTCTTAAAAGAGGTCTTTTAAAAAGCGTTATTATAACGGCGTATGTTGCGCATGAATTGCTTGGATTTCTGATGATCACCCGGAGGGAGAACTTCTTCTAATTTGACTTTTCCTTGTAAGCAACAAATGCCTTTGGATTCGTCCTTAATTTTCAATGCCAAGCAATGTTCACACACTACTGACCGTTTTGCAGTTTAATCTATCTTGTGTTGGTGTGTTTATTATGTGTAGCATTTCGAGAGTGTAACGTTTAGCTTAGTGTTGTTCTTGTTGTAATATTGTTGTTGCGTCAAAATTCGGAGAGTGATGTTTATTTTCTAAGCGGGTCATTAGAGCTGTTTTTTTGTGTTGTACTTTGGTGTCATAGTTTAAAATCAGATTTGTGTTGTGTTAATCTTGTTTTTATACCCTTGGACCATTGAAAATGGTCAAAACAGGGTATACTATAATAACTTTGTGCAAATCTATGTAACGGGCAGAAGGAGGCGTCGAAGACGCCAAAAAGAATATATATTCTTGCTCAGGATCACTAGCCGAGTCGATTGAGCCATGTCCGTCTGTCTGTCCGTCTGTCTGTCGTACTCAGCTATTACAAAAGCTAGGGACACCAAATTTAGCATGAAGATTCCTGCATACCATACGCAGATCAAGTTTATTTTTAATTTGGAATAACACGCCTACCGCCCCCGCAAACCACCAATTTCGATTTACATTGCGACTTACTCATTTCTTAACGTTCTGCTTTAGTACATATATAGATAAATACTATGAAGTTATCCTCCAAATTGCAATCCGATCGGACAATAAACACTGAAGTTACATATTAGATAAACCATTTCAACCCTTCAACCAGCAAAGAAGTTGTCGATGAAGTCAGAACTAAATTACTTGCGTAGGAAAGAAAAGGACAAACGATGCGAGCGCGAAACGCGAGCTGTTTCTCGACTCTTCTTTTCCATGCACATGTCAATTACCGAAAATACATGTGCATAAATATACTAATAATCAACCAATAGGTGGCGTGGTAAATGAATATGAATGTCTGCAAGTATTTAAATTCTTGTGTACATATTCATAATATTCATAATATGCTTACGTGCACATATGATTATTATTTAATAATTCATATTTTAGGGTCAGTAAAAAATACAAAACTATGAAATGCAATTAAATAAATATTAATTTTGATTACTCGATATATTGCAAGTTATCGATAGTGGCCAAATCAAAATTTATAAAGAAATACCGATATATACTGCTCACACCTCTCTTTGCAGTCTTGCGCTAGGAATATTGCGGCGATAAATTATTGACAACGTATCGAAATTGATGCAAGGTGGCAGCGCACTGCAGTGTTATGATTAATTTGTAGCTTGCGATTAGTATTATACAATTAGATACTTTTTATAGCAACATATAGTACGTCCAAGGGTATCCCACTGTCGCGTGGCACTCGACTGTTGCTCTCGTTAATTTTAGTTTTGTCGTTCCTACGTATACACCATTGCATGTTTCCGTACTGTTGCCACAGCAAGAAATTTTATAAATAACATTGATTTTGTCTCGTGGATCTATTTTGGACTTAGTATAGTATTATTATAAAAATGTTTTAATGTGTGAAACGGTTTATGTGCTATTTGTATTTCTGTATTATTGTAACAATCGGATCTTATTAATCGTTCTGATAACGTTGGATAACTTTATGATTTCACTTGTCTATTTGTAGTTTCTCTTGGTGTTTCCTGATATTTTATAATTAGCTTTTTGACTAGCCTTTTTGGAAAGTCATTGTCTGTTAGTATTTCTGTTTTTTCCTTTTTAATCTCCTTATAATATATTTTGTCAGATATGTCAAACATGCGTTTTATACAGCCTCTTGCTGTATTTATTATCATCGTCCTTGGGTGTTTTGAGTTGTAGTTTATAACTCTTCCAGAAGCCATCGATTTTTATACCCTTTAAGTTTTAATTTTCCCTCTACTCTATTAATTATGGAATCCAGATATGGTAGTTTGACGTTTTGTTCTTTCTCTATCGTGAATTTTATATTTTTATGGTAGGAATTTAGTTCGAGTAGTATGTTTTCTGTTTCGTTGGAGTTTGTTATCGCAAAAGGTAATCAATATATTTTGTTAGTAGTCGTGGTTTCGTTTTTAATTTTTCCAACGTGTTTGTCAATAATTTCTCCATGATAATGTTTGCAATTACGGGTGAAGATGGGGAACCCATTGGCATACCTTTAAACTGTGAGAAAAATGTGTCTTCATATTTAAAATATCTGTTTTCCATAAGGCAGAACTTTACATTTCTAGGAAAGTTTGTTCCGGTATCACAGTATGTTATTGTATTTGTGTCCATTTTGTTCTGATTGTTGTCAAAGCTAAGTCTAATGGTATGCTAGGGAACAGTGATACTACGTCGAAAGAGACTAGTATTTCGTCTTTGTTAATGTGTTGGTCATTTATCTTGTGTTTGAATTCTAAGGCGTTTTTTATGATGAATTTCAATTTCGTTGTCAAATTGTTTAGTATTGTCACAATGTATTTGCATAAGGTGTAAGAGGGGGATCCTATTGATGAGAAAATCGGTCTGACTGATGTCCCTTCCTTATGGATTTTGGGAAGTCCATAAATTCTCGGCGGTGTTGCGTTGGTTGTGATGAGCTTATTTCTTTCGGCCTTTCAAATAAGCTCCTTCCTGAACAGTTTCTCTACTATTTCGTTGTTTTTCTTTTGTAAACGTGATGTGGGATCCGTTTTTATACCCTTGGACCATTGAAAATGGTCAAAAAAGGGTATACTAACTTTGTGCAAATGTATGTAACAGGCAGAAGGAGGCGTCGGAGACCCCATAAAGTATATATATTCTTGCTCAGGATCAATAGCCGAGCCGATTGAGCCATGTCCGTCTGTCTGTCCGTCTGTCCGTCTGTCTGTCTGTCTGGATGAACGCGCCGATCTCAGCTATTACAAAAGCTACGGACACCAAATTTAGCATGAAGATTCCTGTATACCATACGCAGATCAAGTTTATTTTCAAATTGGAATAACACGCCTACCGCCCCCGCAAACCGCCAATTTTGGTTTACATTGCGATTTACATTCGAAGAACTCATTTCTTAACGTTCTGCTTTAGCATATATATAGATAAATAATATATGAACTTATCCTCAAAATTGCAATCCGATCAGACAATAAACACTGAAGTTATTAGATAAATCATTTCGACACTTCAACCAGCAAAGAACTTGTCGATGACGTCAGAACTAAATTCCTTATGCATGAAAGAAAAGGACAACGATGCGAGCGCGAAGCGCGAGCTGTTTCTCGACTCTTCTTTTCCATGCACATGTCAATTACCGAAAATACATGTGCATAAATATATGCTAACACTCAACCAATAGGTGGCGTATATATGAATATGAAGAAAGCAAAGAAGTTGTCGATGACGTCAGAACTAAATTACTTGTGCATGAAAGAAAAGGATAAACGATGCGAGCGCGAAGCGCGACCTGTTTCTCGACTCTTCTTTTTCATGCACATGTCAATTACCCAAAATACATGTGCATAAATGCAAACACTTATACATACTTAATTTGTGTTCACACATGCATATGTAAAATTATATACAACCAATAGCGTGGTTGATCGGCATGCATGAATGCAGGTATTTACTAGATTTCTAATATAGACATATTATTATTATTATTTAATAATTTATATATTGACTTTTTATTAAATAAATATTAATTTAGATTTCACGATATATTATGAGCTATCATATCGATAGCTTTTAATATATATTAAACATATCGATATATATTTCATATGTTTTGCATATAAATTATATTAATATGTGTAAATTATATTATATCCCCACGTCTATTGAAACTATGTTTGAAATAAATGTACTAACATTTCTTCTACTTTGTTTTTTTAATATATGTATATTTTGTATGTATATTAGATTCTATAGATCATTATTATAAATTTAAGGTTTCGCGCACTTTTTAATTGCGGCGATAAATTATTGGCAACGTATCAAAATTGTTGCAAGGTGGCAGCGCGCTTCAGTGTTATGTTAATTTGTAGTTTGCGATTGGCGTGTTCGGTGTCGTCGTCGATTGTCGATTATCATTTGTATTTTCGATATTAAATATAAAATAATATATAATTAATTCGCGTGTTCGTGATACATTTAACATTTAATGCAAATTAATATAAGTCGAGTATATAATAAGTAAATCCTCGTGTGTGATTGTTATGCGTTAACGGAACATTTTTTATGCGTGTGAATGATTGCGCCCTGCCCGGAACGTGGCGCGCAATTTTAGAAAAGTGCGGTACACAGCGTAACGTATTTTTGTGCATGCATACATATATGTGTATAGACTCTTCTGAAGTGTGTGTGATTGTACGTGAACATCGGTATCGGTTCGTTTCCGCGATTCAAATTGGAATTTTCGCTGGAATTTCTTGCAGGTTTAATTTATTATTTCTTTGATTTATATTTATTCTTTTTTCCACATTTTGTTTATTTTTATTTTCCTTATTAAATTTTATTATTATTTGTTCTTTCATTAGATATTTATTTTCATTTATAATATAATTATTTTAAATATACATATATTTATTTAAATATATGAATATAATTATAATATATATATATATCTATTTAAATATATGAATATATTTATATATATAAATAAATATACTAACTTTATTTTATATATATAACTATATATTAATTTTTGATAAATATATATTCAAATTAAATTAATTTATAAGAATTTTATTTTTAACATACCTATATATTATTTTAAAACTTATATATTAGAAGATGCCTAGAGTTAAGAGAAAGTCAGCTTGCAATAGGAGTCAAACACAGCGAAAAAGAAATCGTTTGAATAGGTCAGATATAGACTTTTCTGAGCAGGAACACGTAAATAATCTAGAGGCACATAGAGAACCCATTGGCATACCTTTAAACTGTGAGAAAAATGTGTCTTCATATTTAAAATATTTGTTTTCCATAAGGCAGAACTTTACATTTCTAGGAAAATTTGTTCCGGTATCACAGTATGTTATTGTATTTGTGTCCATTTTGTTCAGATATAGACTTTTCTGAGCAGGAACGCGTAAATAATCTAGAGGCACATAGAGAACGTAGGCAAAATTTCGAATTTAGGGAAGCTGAAAGGGTTAGAGATAGTCAACAGCATCGAGTCCGCAGAAGTAATAGAACATTTAGGGCCGTTGAGCAATTACCGGACACAATTCGTCACACTACTCTTCGGGCTTCTTCGCCAATCAGATTACAAGAACAACTTGCTGACACTTCGCGTGGTTCGAGGCGCAGGCGAGATGCTGACCTTCGATCTCAGGAAAGAGAGCAGGATGCAGTTCGTCGCCGTGTACGTCGCAGTGATTCTGCAATTAAAACAGACGAACAACTTGCCAACACTTCGCGTCGTTCGAGTCGCAGGCAAGATGCTGAGTTTCGATCTCAGGAAAGAGAGCAGGATGCAGTTCGTCGCCGTGTACGTCGCAGTGATTCTGCAATTAAAACAGACGAACAACTTGCCAACACTTCGCGTCGTTCGAGTCGCAGGCAAGATGCTGAGTTTCGATCTCAGGAAAGAGAGCAGGATGCAGTTCGTCGCCGTGTACGTCGCAGTGATTCTGCAAGTAAAACAGACGAACAACTTGCCAACACTTCGCGTCGTTCGAGTCGCAGGCAAGATGCTGAGTTTCGATCTCAGGAAAGAGAGCAGGATGCAGTTCGTCGCCGTGTTCGACGAACTGATCATTCAACTGGAAATGCCGAACAACTTGCCAATACTTTGCGTCGATCGAGGCGCAGGCAATGTCCACAATTCAGGTCCAACGAAAGCGGACGAGATGCTGTTAGAAGGGCGATTCAGCGACAAAATCAGGAGACGCGAATTTTAGAAAGGGCAATAGATAGAAGTCAAAGGTCTCAGGTTAGAAACAATCCTATTCGTAGGATTGTTGAGCAGGAACGCAATACTAGTGCACGCCGCAGTGCTCGAATTCGAGCTCAACGTGAGGCCTTTGAAGCCCATAGGAATATGTCGCAAAGAGTGAGTCTATATAGGAGTATTTGCACCAATAGGATAGCAGAGAATAGGAGAAACGCGTCCCGCAATAGAGTGGACCGTGCGAATACCCTTCCAGATGATAGGATATCGCAGGTTAAAACTAGTTTAGATTGCCTAATAGCCAATTTTAATAAGACAGTCAAGCCGGGACCCGATCAGGTTTGCATATGTTGCAAAGGTTTGTGGTTTCCACATCAAGAGGACAAAATTTCGCGTGAGGTCATAGAGGAAAAGTGTAGTGAGGCAGATAGTGTTGATATTTTGTATCTTTCCTCTATGTTTCCATCCCATAATAATAGGTTTAGCCTTTGCAAAACCTGCAGCCGCAGTATTAAGTCAGGGAAAAAACCAAAGGCTTCTATTACAAATGGCCTAAATTTTCCGGAGCTTCCGGAATGCCTGAAAGGCTTGACGCCTCTAGAAGAAAGGCTGATTTCTCCCCGTCTTCCTTTTATGATCATAAAGTCTCTTGGATATGGACGTCAAAGTGCCATTAAAGGAGCAGTGATCAATGTGCCAATTCCAGTTGCAAATGTTGTAACTTCCCTTCCCAGGGCATTTAATGAAGCCGAAGTAGTTCAGATTCATCTTAAGCGTAGGATGGAGTATAACCATGATTTCATGGCTGAAACCATAAGGCCCTCAAAGATAGTTGATGCAATTCGGTATTTAGTGAACACAGAACTTTATAAGAAGCACCAGGTTACTATCAATGAGCAGTGGTTGTCTTCTTACTCAGCTGAGACTGTACCATTTGTTGCGTCAGCAGACGACAGGGATATTGTGTGTCAAATGTTAGAAAAGGCAGCACAACCTAATGAGCATAGAGTAGTAGAAGAAGAGGTAGAGGAATAATCAAGTAGGAGAACAGGAAGTGGTAGATGATGGCTTCACAGTGTTAGGATTGCCTGATATAGATCCACATCTAAACGTTTTAAATGTGGATGGAAATATTGATATGAATGATGAAGATAGTAATGTCCGTTTTATCAAGCTTCCAGCCTTAGTTTCTCAGGAAAGCTTAGCTAATATAGTTAGATCTCTTAATTTAAAGCAGAAGCTATATTTTACACATGCTTTGCATAATGCCAAAATCAATACAGTCTTTTATGAATTTGTTGGAGGCGGCGCCGGAGTCGGAAAGAGTATAAGTCGACTCAATTTTTCAGTCATTATCCGTAATGTAAAACAGTATACCAGGAGCTGATCCGACATCTGTTAAAATCCTCTTATGTGCACCAACAGGAAAAGCAGCATTCGGAATTAGTGGTTCGACACTGCATTCCATGTTTTCACTTCCTGTTAATCAATCTCGCTCAGCACCTCTAAGACCTTAAGCCATGATTTAGTTAATAGCCTTCATTCAAGGTTAATCGATCTTAAATTAATTATTATTGATGAAATATCAATGGTTAGCTCTCTAATGTTTTCTTATTTAGATTCTCGTTTGAAGCAAATTTTAAAAAATACTTCTCCTTTTGGTGGTGTTTCTATCATCGTATTCGGTGATCTTAGACAGTTACAGCCCGTAGGAGGTAGTTGGATTTGCGATCCAAATACCACTGACCCTTACCATGAAATATTTGGTACGTATCTCTGGGAACTTTTTTTGTATTTTGAGCTCACAGAGATAATGCGTCAACGTGACGATCAGCTTTTCGCTTCTGCCTTAAATAATATGGCATCGGGTTGTATGACAGCCGATGATATTGTCCTTTTCCAATCTAGAATATGCGAGCCATCGGCAGTGCCCGATGATGCAATTCATCTGTTTAGTAAAAATAATGAGGTTGATTTATTTAATGTAACGAAACTTAACTCAATTGCTACTGAGCAATTTTTCTCTACTGCTGAAGATTTTATTAAGGCGGGCCATTTGGAACCAGCTAGGAAACAAAGAATATTAGAAGAAGTGAAGGGTTTTAAAACTTCCGCTACACAGGGACTCTGTACGTCTCTTCTCCTAAAAAATACTGCCAAGTACATGATGACGGTCAATGTAGACACAGGGGATGGATTAGTAAACGGGGCATCAGGTGTGTTGATGCAAATAGATTTCAATACATCCAACACTCCCAACATTTTATGGATGAAATTTACAGAGGAAACTGTAGGAGAATCTGCGCGTTCGAAGTGTACACATCGTACAGATCCTTCATGGATCCCTATTCAGAAAATTGTTCGCAGTTTTCAATATTCAAATAACGCACAAATTAACATTGACCGTAGGCAGTTTCCAATTGTGCCTGCTGAAGGCATCACAATTCATAAGAGTCAGGGAGCTACGTATGGCAAAGTGGTAGTCCATGCTAATTCCAGAATGCAGCGTGCTGCATTATACGTAGCTTGCAGTAGAGCAACTACTGCTTTAGGATTATTCATTATTGGGAATTTTGTTCCTCCTAAGTCTCCCCAAAATAATGATAAAGTGAAAGCCCAATTGAAGAAATTGCGGACTGAAAAACTACTGTGTACTCATTACGATTATTTAATTAACAGTTCTGCCTTAACATTTTCTTCCATAATACTCAGAGCTTGAATTCCCATCTTGAAGATATTCGATCGGACAAGCTGATGCTTCAGTCATCAATATTATGTTTCGTGGAAACTTCCATAAGCAATGAAACTGTAGAAATACCTGGGTTCACTATTGTGGTTCAACTTGAATCAATTAGGCCTTTAACAGGCATCATAATTTATGTAAAGAACGAGCTAGTAGATAGAGTTTCCCATACCTTTAGCAGTAGAAAAACTTTTGGCTCAGTAGTTTTTGAGTTCGGCATATTTAGGTTTGATGCCATAAGTTTTCTTATATTATATAAAAGTCCAGACTTTCCTCTGTCCACATTTAAAATAGAATTTGAGGAGATAATTCATCAATTTTCTCGTTTAGGTGATTTAGGGGATAGCTTGCTAGTTTTAGGAGATTTTAATTTGTGCCTCAAAACCTTTAACAGGTGTAAGAGTATTTATAATTTTTTGATTAGCAAAGGATTAAGGAGTTTGTTAGATTTGAAAACGTCCACTACCAATATGGATACACATATTGATTGGGCGTTTTCAAATATACTAGATAATGAAAAGATTAGTGCTAGGACTTTTGAGGTTTTGCATAGCCATCACAATGGGATATCTGTTAGTATTCAGGCATGAGTTTGTAATGTTTGGAATAGGTTAGAAATTAAGAAATCTAAATGACAGGATATATGTAAATATGTATGTAGGCATATTTTAATAATTTAAATTTAATTATCTAATAGTTAAGTATAACCATTGAATGGAAAATTGGTTTGATAATTATTATTATTTTTTTATTTTTATACCCTTGGACCTTGTTATCGATATTAACCAATTTAAAATTTATAAAGAAATACCGATATCTACTGCTCACACCTCTTTAGGGAATTGCGGCGATAAATTATTGGCAAAATATCGAAATTGAAGCAAGGTGGCAGCGCACTCCAGTATTATTATTAATTTATAGCTTGCAATTAATATTATACAATTAAATACTTTTTATGGCAACATACGTCTAAGGGTATCCTATTGTCGTGTGCAACTCGACTGTTGCTCTTGTTAATTTTCGGTACGTGCAGAAATCTCCTAATAATGTCAACCTTTTATTTTTATATTCGTCTTTATGTATTGCCACTGTTTTGTTGCCATTGTCAGAGTTTAAATTAATATATTATTATTTTCGTTCAAGAATCGTCTAGTTCGTCTCACTGTATCTATTATTGCACGATCCCTTTCGTTCTCTCTCATTTTCGATTTGTGTTCTTTCACAAGCAAAGAGAAATGTGTGCGTGCTGTTTCTTGCTTCTCTTTGTTTTGATGTGTCTGCACCAGTTCTTCGCCGTCCGCGATTATAATTGAAGAGCGAAAAATTTGTCTTCTCTATTGATAGAGCAAATTTCGGGCTTTTGGCAAGTAAAGCTTGTACGTCTTGCGGAAACTTTGTCGTCGTCTTGTTTATAAACCAATCTTTAGTTTTGTTGTTGTCCAGGAAGTTGTTGTTCCGTTTTCTTTGAAGTCTTTCTAATTTCTTCTCATGTCGTTCTCTTAGTATTGTTGTTGTCTTGTTTAATACGTTTCTCTCTCTCTCAAAAAATGTCGATGAGTCATCTGTGCTCATGGTGTTTTCTAAAATTGTTTTTGTATCTTTCAGCTGTTTTTCATGTCTATCTAAGATATTGTGTTTATGTTTAATTATTAATTTTAATATTTTAGTGTGAAGGAGAGCAACAGTCGAGCGGCACTCGACAGTGGGTTACCCTTGGACGTATGTTGCCATAAAAAGTATTTAAATGTATAATACTAATCGCAAGCTACAAATTAATCATAACACTGCAGTGCGCTGCCACCTTGCTTCAATTTCGATACGTTGCCAATAATTTATCGCCGCATTTTCCCAGCGAGCGAAAGACTGCAAAAATCGGTGTGAGCAGTATGTATCGGAATTTCTTTATAAATTTTTAATTAGCCAATATCGATAACTTGCAATATATCGAGTAATCAAAATCAATATTTATTTAATTTCATTTTATGGTTTTGTATTTTTTATTGACCCTAAAATATGAATTATTAAATAATAATCATAGGTACATACGTACGCATATTATGAATATTATGAATATGGACACATGCATGCAACTACTTGCATACATTCATATTCATCTATACGCCACCTATTGGTTGAGTGTTAGCATATATTTATGCACATGTATTTTCGGTAATTGAGAAAATTGGCGATTTGCGGGGGCGGTAGGCGTGTTTTGCCAAATTGAAAATAAACTTGATCTGCGTATGGCATACAGGAATCTTCATGCTAAATTTGGTGTCCCTAGCTTTTGTAATAGCTGAGATCGACGCGTTCATCCAGACAGACAGACAGACGGACCGACGGTCAGACAGACGGACATAGCTCAATCGACTCGGCTATTGATCCTGAGCAAGAATATATATACTTTATGGGGTCTCCGACGCCTCCTTCTGCCTGTTACCTTCCCGCCTACTCGTGGGTTCAAAGAATGGATAAACTTCTAAAACAAGATAAGTCTGATGCGACTTCAATAGCATCCACCCAGGGCGAAGCCTTATCGGCCGACCCCAACAACAGTACTGCAGCCAGTGGGCTGCTGGCTTCCACCCCCAATACCACGGGTCTTGGCCCTGGTACTCTAGGGGACCCGGACAGGCCACCAACCTTGGACGATGAGTTCGCTATTGCTGCCTTCTTGTCCAATAGCTGCTCAGGCCGGCAGCAACTCGTCGAGGTGATGTCCTCTGACGCTGAAGCTGATGCTGACCTGATCAGCCTCGCGGACGACGCTTCTGTGGCCTCGTAGAGGTCAGGTCTCACGGAAGCAGGCTCTCAGATCCAGATACTGCGACTGGAGTCTGAAAACGCCTTCGTAAAACTGAAGACCCGTGAGAAGAGGCTTTTCAACGCCGCACTCGCGAAGGGTTCGAGCAGAGCGGAGGCTCTAGCTATCGCCACCGCGCCCCCGTGGAAACCAAGGCCAAACGGACGCGCGCTGACGATACCGTCCTTGAACCCCAAGGGTCTTCAAAGAAGCCCAAAAAGACTCATGTGGAGTCCACAAAGCCACCTCACACCCAGGTGCCAAGCAGCGTGTAATTGGGCTTCACGTCAGCTGACGGTAAAAACCCGCTTTCACAGGAGCAGATGGCTACGGTGAAAGCTAGCATTGCCAAGGCTTTGCTGCTGGGTCAGGGGAGCCGTTGGACACATCAGGTCCATCAGTTCTCTTGACATAAAACTACTGGAGGAGTCTAAGTTACCTAAAGCTCACCTCATTATAGTATACTTCCCCAGTAGTGCTGAACTCACACGCGCCGCCATTTTTGGATACCTTGGTATCCGAAATGAGGACTGCTTCTCTACGAAACAGTGGCGGGTGATTCAGCATAGCCTCAACGGCACAACGATTCACCTCGCGATGCTGGTCGACGAGGAGTCGTATAAGGCTCTGACGGAGTGCAACGGAAAGGTGAAATTCGTCTTTGGCAGAATTAAACTTCTCCTGAATAACTCCATCCCCAGAGCCTCCTCCTCTCCTGCTCGTCCCACATTCCCGTCTCCAACCATTACCCCCCAACTAGCGCCCCTCCCAAAGCGGTAAAGGTTGCCCCCACCTACGCGACAGCAGTGGCTGCCTCCCCGGCTGCGTCCACCAGCGCTGCGGCCGCAGTGGCTGCCTCGCCGGCGGCGTCCACCAGCGCTGCGGCCGCAGTGTCGCGGAAAGCCCCCATCCCCAAACCCCCGACCATCTAGGTCTCCGCCCCCACACCCCCCAACGGGCCGCACCAAACCTGTGGTAGGCGGCGGACGCCTCCCGCGACTGGGATCGCTAAGCGACCTCCCCCGAGCAGCTCTGCCAGGCTTCCGAAGGGCATCCGAGGCAATGACTCTCGGGGAGGCAAGGCATGTGGCCTTGTCTCTAAGGCGCTAAAGGAGGATGCGGAGCGCAAGTAAGGTGCTCCAGGAGAACCTACACCACGCCAGAGGAGCGTCAGCCACCCTATGTAGGGTCGTCTGTAAAGACGAGATTGACCTGGCTCTCGTCCAAGAGCCATGGTTAATAGGTGGCCTATTCCGTGGATTATCATGCGGATTATGTAAGTTACTATATGAGCGTATGGGAGGTGCCCCTCGCACTGCTATATTGGTTAATAACAGTGTGAGACACTTCCCTCTAACTAACTTCATTCACAGAGACCTGGTGGCAACGGCTATGGAGGTAGCCACTGCTGATGGCGTCCCGGAAGTAGTGTTCGCCTCTTCTTACTTCCCGGGCGATGTGGATGATGTACCCCCCGCAGAGGTTCAGCGGCTTGTGGAATTCTGCCGCCTTCATAACAAGCCGCTTGTGATCGGCTATGATGCCAACGCCCATCATACAATCTGAGGAGCAGCGACGTCAATAAACGTGGTGAGTCTCTTTTAGATTATCTAATGTGTTGTCATCTAGATGTATCTAACGTAGGGTGTAAACCCACGTTTATTAACTCTATTAGGGAAGATGTTTTAGATCTCACCCTAGTCAGCAACTCAATTGCGAGTTCGCTTGTAAACTGGCGGGTCACAGACGACGCCACCTTGTCGGACCATCAGCACATCAGGTTCGACCTTCCCGTCCTAGTCGAGATCCGCTAGAACTCCTTCTGTCCCAAAAAGACAGATTGATCAGCAATCCAAACTCTATCAGTGAGATAGAACTTGCTGCCAACCTGCTCCAAGATGTGCTTATTACAATACGTCCTTCGAAGTCAGCTCAGTTCGGAAGACTCTAATTGTCAACCGTAAAGTTCTTTGGTGGAACGAAGAGTTGGCTGCACAAAGAAGGAAGGTTAGAAGCCTTTTCAACAAGGCCAGATCTAACCGCTGTAGTAATATGTAGTACGTGTAGTTATAATTAGTATGTAAGACTCTGTGTAATTGTATGTATCGTTTAGTTTGTCGATCATGGCTCAACGCCATCTATTGTAACTATTGTAGATTAAACAGTTGTAGTTCACTAAGCGGCCTCTAGCGAGAACAAGAGGAGTAGAGAGAGAAGAGAAGCGACGCACTTCACTTTTTCTTGCAACGCAGAATTGTACGGACGGATTGTGAAATAAAAAAAATCAAGCCTAAATTAAAAACTTTAATTGATTTCCAACTAAAAAAGGGCTGTCCGACTACTCTATCTACTAAAATTCAGAAGTGGTCGTGAATCTACGTTCATAAAACTATTATGGATGATATGGACATACAAAAATTTAAGCGGCGATTTGAGTGACTTAACTTTACACGACTTAAAGTTGTGGTGCGAAAAGTTTAAAAAACCAACCAAAGGCAGCAGATCGGTTTTAGTGTTGCAAATTAAAAGTATGCTACCGTCAACAAGTGCAAGTGCAGCAAGTCTGCGTGGCGAAGCACCCCTAAGCAGTAAAACAACCAGCAAAACCGGCCAGCGGAGCGCCTAACGACGGAATAACGGAACAGGCAGACGACGAAAACCGCGAGATGGCAACAGCGAGCCGTATTGTCGACGTCAATACACTTCGTGATGAAATTGAAATTCAACAAACTGGCAACGATCACCTAATGTGTGAAGCTGGCAACACTGAAGAAATCGCTCACGGTACAAGTTCATTTGTGAACAATACATTGGATGTTCGTTTTTGCAAAGCAAATGCAAATAATAGTGTAAAAACTACGACACAACCTAGCAATGTTGATTTCAACTCTGTCAAAGAGTTTATACCTGAATATGACGGAGAAAAAAATGTTAATGACTGGTTGACAGTGGCTAAAAATGTGCGAGCGGTATTCAATATCAGTGACGATATTATGCGCCCGCTTATTTGTGCTCGTGCCAAAGGAAAAGTAAACTATTGGCTGTTGTCACAACCCTCACTGTTGTCAGGAGACATAGATGACATTTTTTCACAAATGCAAATCAGATTCGGAACGAAAGGCAATCTTGTAGAGCTACGTCAAAGCTTAGAAAAACGTAAATGGCTCAATGACGAAGTGTTTGCAAGCTATTATTATGACAAACTGATGTTGGCAAAAAAGTTAAACATTACCGATGACGAAATGGTGCAGTATATACTGGAGGGTATACCGAATGTTGAACCAAGGCAAGTTACAACGTTTTGCTACACCAGCTGCAGTTCTGGATGCGTTCCGTGATATTGTGATGCCAATGTTAAATGTTTTAACTGCAATTGTTCGGGACTTATAGCTGCAGAGTGCCGAAAGCCGAAGCGTCCAGATGGAGCGTGCTATGCGTGCGGCAAAGTGGGACATTTGGCTAGAGAATGTTTACTATACAAGAAGACAACACCAAAGGACAATTATGTAAGATACTTTGAATATTTTGTTGTGAGTAATGAATCCATAAGGCACCCAGTGGTTTTAGGCAGAGATTTTTTAAATATGAGTAATTATAAGTTAATTCAGGTTGGTGGGAATATAAGCAATGACTATGTGCAAAGTAAAAGTAATGTAAAAGAACAAAGACAAAGCAACGTGCATGAAATTAAAAGTAAAGACAAATTAAAAGACATGCAAAGCAAAGAAAAGTTAGAAGATGTACAAAGTGAAGGAAATGTAAAAGAACAAAGACAAAACGACGTGAATGAAATTAAAAGTAAAGGCAAATTAAAAGGCATTCAAGGTAGAGAACAATTAGCTTATATGCAAAGCAAAGGTAGTGCAGAAAATCGAAGACATAACAATATAGGAGAGACTCAGAGTAAAGATAAAGTAAATAAAATGCAATTTCGAGAAAAGATAGACAATGTAAAAGAAATGCTAAGTGAAAACGTTGAAGCAGAAAGATATCGAAACGAAGAGGACGAACGTCAAAGAAAAATGAGCATGAATAGAATAAAAAATTATATAAAAGAAGAAAGTTTCGAAACGCAAATGTTGCTGATCGATGTAGACTGTGAAAATAAAAAAGAATACAAGGTGGGAGAAGAGATGAATAATGTGAACACGAAGAGATTAGAGAATCTGTTTAAGAATTATTATGTTAAACCTATTAGGCCAGTTGAACCCAAAATTAAAAGTTATATGAAAATTATTGTTGATAGCGAAAAACCGATTCGATGCCTTCCTCGACGACTATCGTACGCTGAAAAGGCAGAGGTACAAAGGATACTAGATGAGAATATGGATAAGGGATATATACGTCCAAGTGAGTCAGAATATGTTTCACCGATGATACTTGTTAAAAAGGAGACAGGGGAATTAAGGATGTGTGTAGATTACCGCCGTTTAAATAAAGTTACGTCAAAAGATAGTTACCCCATACCACTGATAGATGATTTTTTAGATAGGTTAGTAAATAAAAAGTTATTTTCAAAGTTAGATTTAAAGAGTGGCTTTAACCATGTTTTTATGGATAGTGATTCTACAAAGTATACATCATTTATAACACCATTAGGACAATTCGAATATCTTCGAATGCCGTTCGGGTTGACAAACGCTGCTTCTACGTTTCAAAGATTTATAAATAAAATATTCGAAAATATGGTACGAGAAGGCAAAGTTATCATATATCTTGATGATATAATGATTGCTACAGAAGGACTAGAAGAACATTTTAATATCTTGAAAGAAGTTTTTCAATGCTTAGTAGAAAATAAATTAAAACTTAGACAAGACAAGTGTGAGTTTTTGAAGTCGTTTATAGATTATTTAGGCTACACAGTAACAGGAGAAGGCATAAAAGCAAATGAGTCAGGTATAGAAGCCATTAAATCGTTTCCGGTGCCAACCAAGGTTCACGAAGTACAAAGTTATATCGGTCTATGCTCTTATTTCAGACGATTCATACAGGATTTCGGTATAGTAGCAAAACGATTATATGACCTTACAAGAAAAGATAAAAAATTCATGTTCGGAGAGAAAGAGTTAAGAGCTTTCAATATGCTAAAGGAAAAACTGGTAGAAGCACCAATATTAGCAATATATGATCCGAAAGATGAGACCGAACTTCATTGTGATGCAAGTTCGCTAGGGTACTGTGCTATATTGTTACAACGAAAGAATGATGCGAAGTTACACCCAATTTTTTACTTTTCAAAACGGACGACAGAAGTTGAGTCAAGGTATCACAGCTTTGAGTTAGAAACACTTGCAATAGTCAACGCGTTGAAAAGGTTTCGAGTCTATTTACAAGGCATTAACTTAAAAATAGTAACAGATTGCAATTCGCTTACGTTAACTTTAAACAAAAAAGAATTAAATCCACGAATTGCAAGGTGGGCTCTCGAGCTACAAAATTATGATTACACTCTTGAACATAGATCAGGAAAAAGAATGCAGCATGTGGATGCATTAAGTAGAAGTATTAGTATAATGATAATAGAAACAAACACGTTTGAAGAAAACTTAATAATATGCCAGGGAAAGGATCCAAATATTAGAAATATAAAGAATAAGTTGTCTGAACAGTAAAGTGAATATTATGAAATGCACAATGGTGTCGTTTATAGAAAAAAAAGTCAGAGATTAATGTTTAATGTACCAATGTCAATGGAAACCAATGTGTTTTTTAAGTATCATGATGAGATGGGACATGTAGGGTCAATAAAAAATACAAAACCATAAAATGAAATTAAATAAATATTAATTTTGATTACTCGATATATTGCAAGTTATCGATATTGGCCAATTCAAAATTTATAAAGAAATACCGATAAATACTGCTCACACCGCTTTTTGAAGTCTTGCGATAGGAAAATTGCGGCGATAAATTTTTGACAACGTATTGAAATTGATGCAAGGTGGCAGCGCACTGCAGTGTTATGATTAATTTGTAGCTTGCGATTAGTATTATACAATTAGATACTTTTTATGGCAACATACGTCCAAGGGTATCCCACTGTCGCGTGCCGCTCGACTGTTGCTCTCGTTTTTCCTACGCAAGTAATTTAGTTCTGACGTCATCGACAACTTCTTTGCTGGTCGAAGGGTTGAAATGGTTTATCTAATTACTTCAGTGTTTATTGTCCGATCGGATTGCAATTCGGAGGATAAGTTCATATAGTATTTATCTATATATGTACTAAAGCAGAACGTTAAGAAATGAGTAAATCGCAATGTAAATCAAAATTGGCGGTTTGCGGAGGCGGTAGGCGTGTTATTCCAAATTAAAAATAAACTTGATCTGCGTATGGTATGCAGGAATCTTCATGCTAAATTTGGTGTCCCTAGCTTTTATAATAGCTGAGATCGGCGCGTTCATCCATACAGACAGGCAGACGGACCGACGTACAGACAGACGGACATGGCTCAATCGACTCGGCTAGTGAACCTGAGCCAGAATACATATACTTTATGGGGTCTCCGACGCCTCCTTCTGCCCGTTACATACATTTGCACAAAGTTAGTATACCCTTTTTTGACAATTTTCAATGTACCAAGGGTATAACAACACCTTGTATAGTTCTTAGTTGTGCAAAGGATGTCGGGCCTTTTACAATTTGCAGTAACATTCTCAGATAAAAGCATTCCCTGTTGTTGGGAATAACCACGTAGACTCTGCCAAGAGCATTCGTTTTTTTTACTCCGGGGAAACCATCAACCGCAGTACCTTGTTTTCGCCGTTGAAAAGTTGTATAGTAACCTGGAACTTTGTCATATGTCAGTGTTTTCGCGAAATCATCTTGAGCACATAACTTGAAGAATGCTGTCAATGTTGTATCCCGCGGGTTATTAACAACTTCTTGTATATTGTTCTCTGTAAAGTATACTCTTTGTCCATTTTCTAAATTAACTGCAAGGCGGACATTTGTAGGCGCCCGGTCGTGCACCTGATAAAATCCATGATAAAATCCTCCATACAGCTTCAAAGCTGCAGATGTCATGTCCACACTGATATTTTTACACTTCATTTGGTGATTGTATGCTGAAAGTGGCTTGATCACTGTCTTTATTAATGTACTTGATAACATATTGAATTGTATTTATTGAATTGCACAACTTTACGTTGATGTGGGCATTATCAATTTTCAAAAGGTGCGGATTATAGGGAACGATCAATCGGTTATCAATATTGTGGTTTCGGACGGTACCATTTTTCCACCCTGTTCTGGCGATCGTCGACGATATTTGGGATATCCGTCATCGCTAGTGCTTGTTTGAATTCGGAACGACTTCGGAAATTTGTTGCTGCATTTAGAATCTCGCATACATGAAGAAATCGCGTTTAAAGTCCCACAAGGGCCGTATACCATATGTTTCTTAACGATTTTGTACAAGATAGGATCTTCATCTTTATCCGGTAATTCAGCTGAAATAACCCAATTTGATTTGGTCTAATTTTGTTCACTAACCACACCAACAGGTGTACATGTGGCAAGCCACGTTTCTGCCATTCTATTGTGTACATATGACAGCGCGTCGGACCGAATATATGAGACTTGTTAATGAGGTGCAGGAGTTTCTGTACTTTAAAATGAAAGACTGTCAACTATATCGTATCTGTCTTGTGGAGTTAAATTGGTGTTAATATTTTCTTTGATTTCCGGCCAATTTGGATTACATGTTGCAGTTAGAAATAAATCACGTTTGCTGTAATTTCTTACGTAAGTCATGGCGTCTTGCGATTTTTCGTGTTAATATCGAGGTCCACCTGTGAATGATGAAGGTAGTATAATCAACTGCCCAATGCCGTTGCGGTGTTCATTCGCCTGTAGAGCATCCTTAAGATGAACGAAATTTTCAGCTCTCAATTTAGTTTGATTATTACGGATGTAGGCCAATCTCTCAGATTCAATTTTCGCATATTGATCTAATAAGTACTGGTTTGTTAACATTCCATATCTAAGCACAGTATTGAAATTGTTACGCTTTGTCATTATACGGTAGCAATAGTAGTTCATACATAACACTGTTTTACGCAGAGGTGTACCACCGATTGGGTCAACTAGAGAAATATTAATGGCATAACCATTTTCTCCACGACATAGCATCAAAGGATATTGTAAGCTGTCATAAAATCTGTGTAATTCTGAAATTGTTTGCAAATCATCATCACGACTAATACAATATCTCTTTTGTCAAATTGCTGTCCAGCTATCACCACTGCTACTTCACTCGTGGAAGGCGCATTGTATCGTTCTTTGTGTTCGCCAACAGGAAATTTATTTGCATGGATTATGACATTAAAGTCAGGAGTATCTGCTGGAACACTCTCAATCACAGTTTTGAAAGACTGTATGTAGCAATTATGAGAATGTAACATATCTTGGAGAGGTCTAATCAAATCTCTATCAATTGGCTGTGCAACACTTGCCAATAGCGTAGATGCTTGTGTATCTGGATCTTCAATAAAATATATTTGCAGAAATTTGTGATTATCGGGTGGTACACTTGCCCTTGAATTTTAAATGTAGGCATGAACCCACACTAAACGACTTGCTTACTCTTAAAAGAGGTCTTTTAAAAAGCGTTATTATAACGGCGTATGTTGCGCATGAATTGCTTGGATTTCTGATGATCACCCGGAGGGAGAACTTCTTCTAATTTGACTTTTCCTTGTAAGCAACAAATGCCTTTGGATTCGTCCTTAATTTTCAATGCCAAGCAATGTTCACACACTACTGACCGTTTTGCAGTTTAATCTATCTTGTGTTGGTGTGTTTATTATGTGTAGCATTTCGAGAGTGTAACGTTTAGCTTAGTGTTGTTCTTGTTGTAATATTGTTGTTGCGTCAAAATTCGGAGAGTGATGTTTATTTTCTAAGCGGGTCATTAGAGCTGTTTTTTTGTGTTGTACTTTGGTGTCATAGTTTAAAATCAGATTTGTGTTGTGTTAATCTTGTTTTTATACCCTTGGACCATTGAAAATGGTCAAAACAGGGTATACTATAATAACTTTGTGCAAATCTATGTAACGGGCAGAAGGAGGCGTCGAAGACGCCAAAAAGAATATATATTCTTGCTCAGGATCACTAGCCGAGTCGATTGAGCCATGTCCGTCTGTCTGTCCGTCTGTCTGTCGTACTCAGCTATTACAAAAGCTAGGGACACCAAATTTAGCATGAAGATTCCTGCATACCATACGCAGATCAAGTTTATTTTTAATTTGGAATAACACGCCTACCGCCCCCGCAAACCACCAATTTCGATTTACATTGCGACTTACTCATTTCTTAACGTTCTGCTTTAGTACATATATAGATAAATACTATGAAGTTATCCTCCAAATTGCAATCCGATCGGACAATAAACACTGAAGTTACATATTAGATAAACCATTTCAACCCTTCAACCAGCAAAGAAGTTGTCGATGAAGTCAGAACTAAATTACTTGCGTAGGAAAGAAAAGGACAAACGATGCGAGCGCGAAACGCGAGCTGTTTCTCGACTCTTCTTTTCCATGCACATGTCAATTACCGAAAATACATGTGCATAAATATACTAATAATCAACCAATAGGTGGCGTGGTAAATGAATATGAATGTCTGCAAGTATTTAAATTCTTGTGTACATATTCATAATATTCATAATATGCTTACGTGCACATATGATTATTATTTAATAATTCATATTTTAGGGTCAGTAAAAAATACAAAACTATGAAATGCAATTAAATAAATATTAATTTTGATTACTCGATATATTGCAAGTTATCGATAGTGGCCAAATCAAAATTTATAAAGAAATACCGATATATACTGCTCACACCGCTCTTTGCAGTCTTGCGCTAGGAAAATTGCGGCGATAAATTATTGACAACGTATCGAAATTGATGCAAGGTGGCAGCGCACTGCAGTGTTATGATTAATTTGTAGCTTGCGATTAGTATTATACAATTAGATACTTTTTATAGCAACATATAGTACGTCCAAGGGTATCCCACTGTCGCGTGGCACTCGACTGTTGCTCTCGTTAATTTTAGTTTTGTCGTTCCTACGTATACACCATTGCATGTTTCCGTACTGTTGCCACAGCAAGAAATTTTATAAATAACATTGATTTTGTCTCGTGGATCTATTTTGGACTTAGTATAGTATTATTATAAAAATGTTTTAATGTGTGAAACGGTTTATGTGCTATTTGTATTTCTGTATTATTGTAACAATCGGATCTTATTAATCGTTCTGATAACGTTGGATAACTTTATGATTTCACTTGTCTATTTGTAGTTTCTCTTGGTGTTTCCTGATATTTTATAATTAGCTTTTTGACTAGCCTTTTTGGAAAGTCATTGTCTGTTAGTATTTCTGTTTTTTCCTTTTTAATCTCCTTATAATATATTTTGTCAGATATGTCAAACATGCGTTTTATACAGCCTCTTGCTGTATTTATTATCATCGTCCTTGGGTGTTTTGAGTTGTAGTTTATAACTCTTCCAGAAGCCATCGATTTTTTATACCCTTTAAGTTTTAATTTTCCCTCTACTCTATTAATTATGGAATCCAGATATGGTAGTTTGACGTTTTGTTCTTTCTCTATCGTGAATTTTATATTTTTATGGTAGGAATTTAGTTCGAGTAGTATGTTTTCTGTTTCGTTGGAGTTTGTTATCGCAAAAAGGTAATCAATATATTTTGTTAGTAGTCGTGGTTTCGTTTTTAATTTTTCCAACGTGTTTGTCAATAATTTCTCCATGATAATGTTTGCAATTACGGGTGAAGATGGGGAACCCATTGGCATACCTTTAAACTGTGAGAAAAATGTGTCTTCATATTTAAAATATCTGTTTTCCATAATGCAGAACTTTACATTTCTAGGAAAGTTTGTTCCGGTATCACAGTATGTTATTGTATTTGTGTCCATTTTGTTCTGATTGTTGTCAAAGCTAGGTCTAATGGTATGCTAGGGAACAGTGATACTACGTCGAAAGAGACTAGTATTTCGTCTTTGTTAATGTGTTGGTCATTTATCTTGTGTTTGAATTCTATGGCGTTTTTTATGATGAATTTCAATTTCGTTGTCAAATTGTTTAGTATTGTCACAATGTATTTGCATAAGGTGTAAGAGGGGGATCCTATTGATGGGCAAATCGGTTTGAGTGATGTCCCTTCCTTATGGATTTTGGGTATTCCATAAATTCTCGGCGGTGTTGCGTTGGTTGTGATGAGCTTATTTCTTTCGGCCTTTCAAATAAGCTCCTTCGTGAACAGTTTCTCTACTAGTTCGTTGTTTTTCTTTTGTAAACGTGATGTGGGATCCGTTTTTATACCCTTGGACCATTGAAAATGGTCAAAAAAGGGTATACTAACTTTGTGCAAATGTATGTAACAGGCAGAAGGAGGCGTCGGAGACCCCATAAAGTATATATATTCTTGCTCAGGATCAATAGCCGAGTCGATTGAGCCATGTCCGTCTGTCTGTCCGTCTGTCCGTCTGTCCGTCTGTCTGTCTGTCTGTCTGTCTGGATGAACGCGCCGATCTCAGCTATTACAAAAGCTACGGACACCAAATTTAGCATGAAGATTCCTGTATACCATACGCAGATCAAGTTTATTTTCAATTTGGAATAACACGCCTACCGCCCCCGCAAACCGCCAATTTTGGTTTACATTGCTATTTACATTCGAAGAACTCATTTCTTAACGTTCTGCTTTAGCATATATATAGATAAATAATATATGAACTTATCCTCCAAATTGCAATCCGATCAGACAATAAACACTGAAGTTATTAGATAAACCATTTCGACACTTCGACCAGCAAAGAACTTGTCGATGACGTCAGAACTAAATTCCTTATGCATGAAAGAAAAGGACAACGATGCGAGCGCGAAGCGCGAGCTGTTTCTCGACTCTTCTTTTTCATGCACATGTCAATTACCCAAAATACATGTGCATAAATGCAAACCCTTATACATACTTAATTTGTGTTCACACATACATATGTAAAATTATATACAACCAATAGCGTGGTTGATCGGCATGCATGAATGCAGGTATTTACTAGATTTCTAATATAGACATATTATTATTATTATTTAATAATTTATATATTGACTTTTTATTAAATAAATATTAATTTAGATTTCACGATATATTATGAGCTATCATATCGATAGCTTTTAATATATATTAAACATATCGATATATATTTCATATGTTTTGCATATAAATTATATTAATATGTGTAAATTATTTTATATCCCCACGTCTATTGAAACTATGTTTGAAAAAAATGTACTAACATTTCTTCTACTTTGTTTTTTTAATATATGTATATTTTGTATGTATATTAGATTCTATAGATCATTATTATAAATTTAAGGTTTCGCGCACTTTTTAATTGCGGCGATAAATTATTGGCAACGTATCAAAATTGTTGCAAGGTGGCAGCGCGCTTCAGTGTTATGTTAATTTGTAGTTTGCGATTGGCGTGTTCGGTGTCGTCGTCGATTGTCGATTATCATTTGTATTTTCGATATTAAATATAAAATAATATATAATTAATTCGCGTGTTCGTGATACATTTAACATTTAATGCAAATTAATATAAGTCGAGTATATAATAAGTAAATCCTCGTGTGTGATTGCTATGCGTTAACGGAACATATTTTATGCGTGTGAATGATTGCGCCCTGCCCGGAACGTGGCGCGCAATTTTAGAAAAGTGCGGTACACAGCGTAAAGTATTTTTGCGCATGCATACATATATGTGTATAGACTCTTCTGAAGTGTGTGTGATTGTACGTGAACATCGGTATCGGTTCGTTTCCGCGATTCAAATTGGAATTTTCGCTGGAATTTCTTGCAGGTTTAATTTATTATTTCTTTGATTTATATTTATTCTTTTTTCCACATTTTGTTTATTTTTATTTTCCTTATTAAATTTTATTATTATTTGTTCTTTCATTAGATATTTATTTTCATTTATAATATAATTATTTTAAATAATATACATATATTTATTTAAATATATGAATATAATTATAATATATATATATATCTATTTAAATATATGAATATATTTATATATATAAATAAATATACTAGCTTTATTTTATATATATAACTATATATTAATATTTGATAAATATATATTTAAATTAAATTAATTTATAAGAATTTTATTTTTAACATACCTATATATTATTTTAAAACTTATATATTAGAAGATGCCTAGACTTAAGAGAAAGTCAGCTTGCAATAGGAGTCAAACACAGCGAAAAAGAAATCGTTTGAATAGGTCAGATATAGATATAATCTAGAGGCACATAGAGAACGTAGGCAAAATTTCGAATTTAGGGAAGCTGAAAGGGTTAGAGATAGTCAACAGCATCGAGTCCGCAGAAGTAATAGAACATTTAGGGCCGTTGAGCAATTACCGGACACAATTCGTCACACTACTCTTCGGGCTTCTTCGCCAATCAGATTACAAGAACAACTTGCTGACACTTCGCGTCGTTCGAGGCGCAGGCGAGATGCTGACCTTCGATCTCAGGAAAGAGAGCAGGATGCAGTTCGTCGCCGTGTACGTCGCAGTGATTCTGCAATTAAAACAGACGAACAACTTGCCAACACTTCGCGTCGTTCGAGTCGCAGGCAAGATGCTGAGTTTCGATCTCAGGAAAGAGAGCAGGATGCAGTTCGTCGCCGTGTACGTCGCAGTGATTCTGCAATTAAAACAGACGAACAACTTGCCAACACTTCGCGTCGTTCGAGTCGCAGGCAAGATGCTGAGTTTCGATCTCAGGAAAGAGAGCAGGATGCAGTTCGTCGCCGTGTACGTCGCAGTGATTCTGCAATTAAAACAGACGAACAACTTGCCAACACTTCGCGTCGTTCGAGTCGCAGGCAAGATGCTGAGTTTCGATCTCAGGAAAGAGAGCAGGATGCAGTTCGTCGCCGTGTACGTCGCAGTGATTCTGCAATTAAAACAGACGAACAACTTGCCAACACTTCGCGTCGTTCGAATCGCAGGCAAGATGCTGAGTTTCGATCTCAGGAAAGAGAGCAGGATGCAGTTCGTCGCCGTGTTCGACGAACTGATCATTCAACTAGAAATGCCGAACAACTTGCCAATACTTTGCGTCGATCGAGGCGCAGGCAATGTCCACAATTCAGGTCCAACGAAAGCGGACGAGATGCTGTTAGAAGGGCGATTCACCGACAAAATCAGGAGACGCGAATTTTAGAAAGGGCAATAGATAGAAGTCAAAGGTCTCAGGTTAGAAACAATCCTATTCGTAGGATTGTTGAGCAGGCACGCAATACTAGTGCACGCCGCAGTGCTCGAATTCGAGCTCAACGTGAGGCCTTTGAAGCCCATAGGAATATGTCGCAAAGAGTGAGTCTATATAGGAGTATTTGCACCAATAGGATAGCAGAGAATAGGAGAAACGCGTCCCGCAATAGAGTGGACCGTGCGAATACCCTTCCAGATGATAGGATATCGCAGGTTAAAACTAGTTTAGATTGCCTAATAGCCAATTTTAATAAGACAGTCATGCAGGGACCCGATCAGGTTTGCATATGTTGCAAGGTTTGTGGTTTCCACATCAAGTGGACAAAATTTCGCGTGAGGTCATAGAGGAAAAGTGTAGTGAGGCAGATAGTGTTGATATTTTGTATCTTTCCTCTATGTTTCCATCCCATAATAATAGGTTTAGCTTTTGCAAAACCTGCAGCCGCAGTATTAAGTCAGGGAAAAAACCAAAGGCTTCTATTACAAATGGCCTAAATTTTCCGGAGCTTCCGGAATGCCTGAAAGGCTTGACGCCTCTAGAAGAAAGGCTGATTTCTCCCCGTCTTCCTTTTATGATCATAAAGTCTCTTGGATATGGACGTCAAAGTGCCATTAAAGGAGCAGTGATCAATGTGCCAATTCCAGTTGCAAATGTTGTAACTTCCCCTCCCAGGGCATTTAATGAAGCCGAAGTAGTTCAGATTCATCTTAAGCGTAGGATGGAGTATAACCATGATTTTATGGCTGAAACCATAAGGCCCTCAAAGATAGTTGATGCAATTCGGTATTTAGTGAACACAGAACTTTATAAGAAGCACCAGGTTACTATCAATGAGCAGTGGTTGTCTTCTTACTCAGCTGAGACTGTACCATTTGTTGCGTCAGCAGACGGCAGGGACATTGTGTGTCAAATGTTAGAAAAGGCAGCACAACCTAATGAGCATAGAGTAGTAGAAGAAGAGGTAGAGTTGAATCCAGGAGGTCAAGAAACCTTCATGGAAAATGTCCCTGTTGAAAACATAGATATTCCTCGAATTGCTATAGCACCAGGAGAGGGTCAGCGACCCTGGAGCTGGCTTTTCCCACAATATTTGCAGGCATTAAAAGGAAATGTCAGGAAAGTTTTACAACTATAGTTAGATCAGAGCTTAGGAATTTTGATAGAAGAGGTTGTAGAACTAATAAATTATTTCATAACTTCAAAAAGTTAGAAATGATTAGCATTAGAAATAGCACATCAATTTGCTTACGTAAGCACTCTGCCACTCAAGGCATTTCGGCTGCTGATGTGCGTAATGATGAAACTTTAAATAGGTTAATACTTCATGATGATGGCTATAGGCTTTTAAAAGGTATTCGCACGTCTCCTGCTCATTGGGAGGACGAGAAAAAGAAAGTGATGGCTATGATTAGGCAGGTAGGGCTTCCAACTTTTTTTATAACATTTTCCGCAGCGAAAACTAGGTGGCCGGAGCTTTTAGTCTTGCTATGTACAAATGTAGACAAGCTAGAAGTATCCGAAGAAGAAGCGTTAAATTTGGGGTTTAATGAGAAAGCTCGTCTCATTAGAGCAGACCCAGTGACCTGTGCCAGATATTTCGATTTTCGATATAGACAGGTTTTAAAAATGATGAAAAAGGAAGGCGGTGTCTTTGGTTGTCACCAGGTCATCAAGTTTTATTGGCGAGTGGAGTTTCAGCAAAGAGGCTCTCCACATATACATGGCATGTTCTGGCTGAAAGACGCCCCAAAGCTCGACCTAAAGAATGAGTCCACATTTATGCCTGTGAAGTCCTTTATTGATCAGTTTATTACTGCTGATTCTAGTTGCCCGGACGTTGCTCCATATTTGGAGTATCAACTCCATAGTCACGGGCACTCTTGCAGGCGAGAAATTTGGTCAAAACAAATTTGTAGATTTGGTATCCCATACCCTCCCATGCCTCAAACAGAAATTCTTCTCCCTTTAGAAGAAAATGCTCCAAATTTGGCCGAGCATCGTAGGAATTTCGAAAAAATTCAAAGTCTGCTCGACTTCCCATTTGATCGTGAAAGCGTAGAAAATTTTAACGATTTTAACAACTTTTTGTCCCACGATCAACTTAACCTTAGTTATGAGGGCTACATTAATGCTGTAAGATCAAGTATAAAGAAACCAAAAGTTTTTTTGAAGCGATCTTTTGCAGCAATCAAGCTTAACGCTTATAACAAGCACCTCCTTTTGTTGCAGCTAGCAAATATGGATATTCAGTTTATTTTAGACCCCTATGCTTGCTGCAGCTACGTCGTTAATTATATTAACAAGTCTCAGAGAGGTATCTCAATGTTGATGCGTGAGGCAATCAATGAGATTAAAGACAATAACAATGTAACTATTAAGCAAAAGTTACAACATTTAGGTAACAAATTTATATTTGGCACTGAGATATCCGCTTTTTATAGCTACTGCAAATCAGAACGAGGAGCTCGCCAAGAAAATGCAGATGACTTTGACGATGATGTGCCTAGGGCTTCTGAATCAATAGTTTACGCTCTTCGCGATAATAGTGGCTTCATCAGAAAGAGGACCACTGCGTGCATAATTAGGTATAGGAGATTTAATGTCAATACAGAAACAAGTGACTATTTCAGAGAGCTAAAAATGCTTTACGCCCCATGGCGAGATGAGCATTTGGATTTAGTCACACATGACTGTGAATTGTTCTGTAGGGAAAATTCGGAGTTAGTAGAGAACAATCGCAGAAAATATAATTTACTAGATGATAGGGAACTAGAAGATGCTCTGAGCCACTTAACAGAGGAAGCAGAAAATGAGAATAATCAAGTAGGAGAACAGGAAGTGGTAGATGATGGCTTCACAGTTTTAGGATTGCCTGAAATAGATCCACATCTAAATGTTTTAAATGTGGATGGAAATATTGATATGAATGATGAAGATAGTAATGTCCGTTTTATCAAGCTTCCAGCCTTAGTTTCTCAGGAAAGCTAAGCTAATATAGTTAGATCTCTTAATTTAAAGCAGAAGCTATATTTTACACATGCTTTGCATAATGCCAAAATCAATACAGTCTTTTATGAATTTGTTGGAGGCGGCACCGGAGTCGGAAAGAGTCGACTTATATCAGCAATTTTTCAGTCATTATCCGTAATGTATAACAGTATACCAGGAGCTGATCCGACATCTGTTAAAATCCTCTTATGTGCACCAACAGGAAAAGCAGCATTCGGAATTAGTGGTTCGACACTGCATTCCATGTTTTCACTTCCTGTTAATCAATCTCGCTCAGCACCTCTAAGGGCCTTAAGCCATGATTTAGTTAATAGCCTTCATTCAAGGTTAATCGATCTTAAATTAATTATTATTGATGAAATATCAATGGTTAGCTCTCTAATGTTTTCTTATTTAGATTCTCGTTTGAAGCAAATTTTCAAAAATACTTCTCTTTTTGGTGGTGTTTCTATCATCGTATTCGGTGATCTTAGACAGTTACAGCCCGTAGGAGGTAGTTGGATTTTCGATCCAAATACCACTGACCCTTACCATGAAATATTTGGTACGTATCTCTGGGACCTTTTTTTGTATTTTGAGCTCACAGAGATAATGCGTCAACGTGACGATCAGCTTTTCGCTTCTGCCTTAAATAATATGGCATCGGGTTGTATGACAGCCGATGATATTGTCCTTTTCCGGTCTAGAATATGCGAACCATCGGCAGTGCCCGATGATGCAATTCATCTGTTTAGTAATAATAATGAGGTTGATTTATTTAATGTAACGAAACTTAACTCAATTGCTACTGAGCAATTTTTCTCTACTGCTGAAGATTTTATTAAGGCGAGCCATTTGGAACCAGCTAGGAAACAAAGAATAATAGAAGAAGTGAAGGGTTTTAAAACTTCCGCTACACAGGGACTCTGTACGTCTCTTCTCCTAAAAAATACTGCCAAGTACATGATGACGGTCAATGTAGACACAGGGGATGGATTAGTAAACGAGGCATCAGGTGTGTTGATGCAAATAGATTTCAATACATCCAACACTCCCAACATTTTATGGATGAAATTTACAGATGAAACTGTAGGAGAATCTGCGCGTTCGAAGTGTACACATCGTACAGATCCTTCATGGACTCCTATTCAGAAAATTGTTCGCAGTTTTCAATATTCAAATAACGCACAAATTAACATTGACCGTAGGCAGTTTCCAATTGTGCCTGCTGAAGGCATCACAATTCATAAGAGTCAGGGAGCTACGTATGGCAAAGTGGTAATCCATGCTAATTCCAGAATGCAGCGTGCTGCATTATACGTAGCTTGCAGTAGAGCAACTACTGCTTTAGGATTATTCATTATTTAATTTAATTAACAGTTCTGCCCTTAACATTTTCTTCCATAATACTCAGAGCTTGAATTCCCATCTTGAAGATATTCGATCGGACAAGCTGATGCTTCAGTCATCAATATTATGTTTCGTGGAAACTTCCATAAGCAATGAAACTGTAGAAATACCTGGGTTCACTATTGTGGTTCAACTTGAATCAATTAGGCCTTTAACAGGCATCATAATTTATGTAAAGAACGAGCTAGTAGATAGAGTTTCCCATACCTTTAGCAGTAGAAAAACTTTTGGCTCAGTAGTTTTTGAGTTCGGCATATTTAGGTTTGATGCCATAAGTTTTCTTATATTATATAAAAGTCCAGACTTTCCTCTGTCCACATTTAAAATAGAATTTGAGGAGATAATTCATCAATTTTCTCGTTTAGGTGATTTAGGGGATAGCTTGCTAGTTTTAGGAGATTTTAATTTGTGCCTCAAAACCTTTAACAGGTGTAAGAGTATTTATAATTTTTTGATTAGCAAAGGACTAAGGAGTTTGTTAGATTTGAAAACGTCCACTACCAATATGGATACACATATTGATTGGGCGTTTTCAAATATACTAGATAATGAAAAGATTAGTGCTAGGATTTTTGAGGTTTTGCATAGCCATCACAATGGGATATCTGTTAGTATTCAGGCATGAGTTTGTAATGTTTGGAATAGGTTAGAAATTAAGAAATCTAAATGACAGGATATATGTAAATATGTATGTAGGCATATTTTAATAATTTAAATTTAATTATCTAATAGTTAACTATAACCATTGAATGGAAAATTGGTTTGATAATTATTATTATTTTTTTATTTTTATACCCTTGGACCTTGTTATCGATATTAACCAATTTAAAATTTATAAAGAAATACCGATATCTACTGCTCACACCGCTTTAGGGAATTGCGGCGATAAATTATTGGCAAAATATCGAAATTGAAGCAAGGTGGCAGCGCACTCCAGTATTATTATTAATTTATAGCTTGCAATTAGTATTATACAATTAAATACTTTTTATGGCAACATACGTCCAAGGGTATCCTACTGTCGTGTGCAACTCGACTGTTGCTCTTGTTAATTTTCGGTACGTGCAGAAAAATCCTAATAATGTCAACCTTTTATTTTTATATTCGTCTTTATGTATTGCCACTGTTTTGTTGCCATTGTCAGAGTTTAAATTAATATATTATTATTTTCGTTCAAGAATCGTCTAGTTCGTCTCACTGTATCTATTATTGCACGATCCCTTTCGTTCTCTCTCATTTTCGATTTGTGTTCTTTCACAAGCAAAGAGAAATGTGTGCGTGCTGTTTCTTGGTTCTCTTTGTTTTGATGTGTCTGCACCAGTTCCTCGCCGTCCGCGATTATAATTGAAGAGCGAAAAATTTGTCTTCTCTATTGATAGAGCAAATTTCGGGCTTTTGGCAAGTAAAGCTTGTACGTCTTGCGGAAACTTTGTCGTCGTCTTGTTTATAAACCAATCTTTAGTTTTGTTGTTGTCCAGGAAGTTGTTGTTCCGTTTTCTTTGAAGTCTTTCTAATTTCTTCTCATGTCGTTCTGTTAGTATTGTTGTTGTCTTGTTTAATACGTTTCTCTCTCTCTCAAAAAATGTCGATGAGTCATCTGTGCTCATGGTGTTTTCTAAAATTGTTTTTGTATCTTTCAGCTGCTTTTCATGTCTATCTAAGATATTGTGTTTATGTTTAATTATTAATTTTAATATTTTAGTGTGAAGGAGAGCAACAGTCGAGCGGCACTCGACAGTGGGATACCCTTGGACGTATGTTGCCATAAAAAGTATTTAAATGTATAATACTAATCGCAAGCTACAAATTAATCATAACACTGCAGTGCGCTGCCACCTTGCTTCAATTTCGATACGTTGCCAATAATTTATCGCCGCATTTTCCCAGCGAGCGAAAGACTGCAAAGAGCGGTGTGAGCAGTATATATCGGAATTTCTTTATAAATTTTAAATTAGCCAATATCGATAACTTGCAATATATCGAGTAATCAAAATCAATATTTATTTAATTTCATTTTATGGTTTTGTATTTTTTATTGACCCTAAAATATGAATTATTAAATAATAATCATAGGTACATACGTACGCATATTATGAATATTATGAATATGGACACATGCATGCAACTACTTGCATACATTCATATTCATCTATACGCCACCTATTGGTTGAGTGTTAGCATATATTTATGCACATGTATTTTCGGTAATTGAGATGTGCATGGAAAAGAAGAGTCGAGAAACAGCTCGCGCTTCGCGCTCGCATCATTTGTCCTTTTCTTTCATGCACAAGTAATTTAGTTCTGACGTCATCGACAACTTTTTTGATGGTCGAAGGGGCGAAATGGTTTATCTAATAACTTCAGTGTTTATTGTCCGATCGGATTGCAATTTGGAGGATAAGTTCATATAGTATTTATCTATATATATACTAAAGCAGAACGTTAAGAAATGAGTACTTTTATGTAAATAGCAATGTAAACCAAAATTGGCGATTTGCGGGGGCGGTAGGCGTGTTTTGCCAAATTGAAAATAAACTTGATCTGCGTATGGCATACAGGAATCTTCATGCTAAATTTGGTGTCCCTAGCTTTTGTAATAGCTGAGATCGACGCGTTCATCCAGACAGACAGACAGACAGACCGACGGTCAGACAGACGGACATGGCTCAATCGACTCGGCTATTGATCCTGAGCAAGAATATATATACTTTATGGGGTCTCCGACGCCTCCTTCTGCCTGTTACATACATTTGCACAAAGTTAGTATACCCTTTTTTGACCATTTTCAATGGTCCAAGGGTATAAAAAGGTAAATGTGTCTGACTAGTGATTTTTGTATGTCTGGTTGGTTGTACAAGTCGTCTAAAAATAAATTATTACACCTAGCTGTAATTTGTATAAATTTGGGGATAATTCGGACTTTCCTACACTTCAATAAAAATTTTATATGTAACTTAAATTTAGTGTATTTCTGAGTTATAGTTTGAAACCTGATAATTTCCATTTTTTTGTTTCTGTTGTTTTGTTTTATATTTACATATTCCATTCTTGGTGCTGTTTCTGCAAGCGGCGTGCTTTCCGTGGGGTTTGTTATAGAGTTTTGGCCTTTATTTTTTATTATATTGGTGGCTGGCGAGGTCAAGATAAAGTTGAATAAAATAAATATTTTCTTTTTATTCCGATATATTTCGGTTACACTTCGGTAACCGTCTTCAGTGCTAAAACACAAAATTACAAAAATTGGCTTAGCTTAGTGTTGTTCTTGTTGTTGTAATATTGTTGTTGCGTCAAAATTCGGAGAGTGATGTTTGTTTGCAAGGTGGTTCATAAGAGCTGTTTTTATACCCTTGGACCATTGAAAATGGTCAAAAAAGGGTATACTAACTTTGTGTAAATGTATGTAACAGGCAGAAGGAGGCGTCGGAGACCCCATAAAGTATATATATTCTTGCTCAGGATCAATAGCCGAGTCGATTGAGCCATGTCCGTCTGTCTGTCCGTCTGTCCGTCTGTCTGTCTGTCTGGATGAACGCGCCGATCTCAGCTATTACAAAAGCTACGGACACCAAATTTAGCATGAAGATTCCTGTATACCATACGCAGATCAAGTTTATTTTCAATTTGGAATAACACACCTACCGCCCCCGCAAACCGCCAATTTTGGTTTACATTGCTATTTACATTCGAAGAACTCATTTCTTAACGTTCTGCTTTAGCATATATATAGATAAATAATATATGAACTTATCCTCCAAATTGCAATCCGATCAGACAATAAACACTGAAGTTATTAGATAAACCATTTCGACACTTCGACCAGCAAAGAACTTGTCGATGACGTCAGAACTAAATTCCTTATGCATGAAAGAAAAGGACAACGATGAGAGCGCGAAGCGCGAGCTTTTTCTCGACTCTTCTTTTCCATGCACATGTCAATTACCGAAAATACATGTGCATAAATATATGCTAACACTCAACCAATAGGTGGCGTATATATGAATATGAAGAAAGCAAAGAAGTTGTCGATGACGTCAGAACTAAATTACTTGTGCATGAAAGAAAAGGATAAACGATGCGAGCGCGAAGCGCGAGCTGTTTCTCGACTCTTCTTTTTCATGCACATGTCAATTACCCAAAATACATGTGCATAAATGCAAACACTTATACATACTTAATTTGTGTTCACACATACATATGTAAAATTATATACAACCAATAGCGTGGTTGATCGGCATGCATGAATGCAGGTATTTACTAGATTTCTAATATAGACATATTATTATTATTATTTAATAATTTATATATTGACTTTTTATTAAATAAATATTAATTTAGATTTCACGATATATTATGAGCTATCATATCGATAGCTTTTAATATATATTAAACATATCGATAAATATTTCATATGTTTTGCATATAAATTATATTAATATGTGTAAATTATTTTATATCCCCACGTCTATTGAAACTATGTTTGAAAAAAATGTACTAACATTTCTTCTACTTTGTTTTTTTAATATATGTATATTTTGTATGTATATTAGATTCTATAGATCATTATTATAAATTTAAGGTTTCGCGCACTTTTTAATTGCGGCGATAAATTATTGGCAACGTATCAAAATTGTTGCAAGGTGGCAGCGCGCTTCAGTGATATGTTAATTTGTAGTTTGCGATTGGCGTGTTCGGTGTCGTCGTCGATTGTCGATTATCATTTGTATTTTCGATAAAATAATATATAATTAATTCGCGTGTTCGTGATACATTTAACATTTAATGCAAATTAATATAAGTCGAGTATATAATAAGTAAATCCTCGTGTGTGATTGTTATGCGTTAACGGAACATTTTTTATGCGTGTGAATGATTGCGCCCTGCCCGGAACGTGGCGCGCAATTTTAGAAAAGTGCGGTACACAGCGTAACGTATTTTTGTGCATGCATACATATATGTGTATAGACTCTTCTGAAGTGTGTGTGATTGTACGTGAAGATCGGTATCGGTTCGTTTCCGCGATTCAAATTGGAATTTTCGCTGGAATTTCTTGCAGGTTTAATTTATTATTTCTTTGATTTATATTTATACTTTTTTTCAAATTTTGTTTATTTTTATTTTCCTTATTAAATTTTATTATTATTTGTTCTTTCATTAGATATTTATTTTCATTTATAATATAATTATTTTAAATAATATACATATATTTATTTAAATATATGAATATAATTATAATATATATATATCTATTTAAATATATGAATATATTTATATATATAAATAAATATACTAACTTTATTTTATATATATAACTATATATTAATTTTTGATAAATATATATTCAAATTAAATTAATTTATAAGAATTTTATTTTTAACATACCTATATATTATTTTAAAACTTATATATTAGAAGATGCCTAGACTTAAGAGAAAGTCAGCTTGCAATAGGAGTCAAACACAGCGAAAAAGAAATCGTTTGAATAGGTCAGATATAGACTTTTCTGAGCAGGAACGCGTAAATAATCTAGAGGCACATAGAGAACGTAGGCAAAATTTCGAATTTAGGGAAGCTGAAAGGGTTAGAGATAGTCAACAGCATCGAGTCCGCAGAAGTAATAGAACATTTAGGGCCGTTGAGCAATTACCGGACACAATTCGTCACACTACTCTTCGGGCTTCTTCGCCAATCAGATTACAAGAACAACTTGCTGACACTTCGCGTCGTTCGAGGCGCAGGCGAGATGCTGACCTTCGATCTCAGGAAAGAGAGCAGGATGCAGTTCGTCGCCGTGTACGTCGCAGTGATTCTGCAATTAAAACAGACGAACAACTTGCCAACACTTCGCGTCGTTCGAGTCGCAGGCAAGATGCTGAGTTTCGATCTCAGGAAAGAGAGCAGGATGCAGTTCGTCGCCGTGTACGTCGCAGTGATTCTGCAATTAAAACAGACGAACAACTTGCCAACACTTCGCGTCGTTCGAGTCGCAGGCAAGATGCTGAGTTTCGATCTCAGGAAAGAGAGCAGGATGCAGTTCGTCGCCGTGTACGTCGCAGTGATTCTGCAATTAAAACAGACGAACAACTTGGCAACACTTCGCGTCGTTCGAGTCGCAGGCAAGATGCTGAGTTTCGATCTCAGGAAAGAGAGCAGGATGCAGTTCGTCGCCGTGTTCGACGAACTGATCATTCAACTAGAAATGCCGAACAACTTGCCAATACTTTGCGTCGATCGAGGCGCAGGCAATGTCCACAATTCAGGTCCAACGAAAGCGGACGAGATGCTGTTAGAAGGGCGATTCAGCGACAAAATCAGGAGACGCGAATTTTAGAAAGGGCAATAGATAGAAGTCAAAGGTCTCAGGTTAGAAACAATCCTATTCGTAGGATTGTTGAGCAGGCACGCAATACTAGTGCACGCCGCAGTGCTCGAATTCGAGCTCAACGTGAGGCCTTTGAAGCCCATAGGAATATGTCGCAAAGAGTGAGTCTATATAGGAGTATTTGCACCAATAGGATAGCAGAGAATAGGAGAAACGCGTCCCGCAATAGAGTGGACCGTGCGAATACCCTTCCAGATGATAGGATATCGCAGGTTAAAACTAGTTTAGATTGCCTAATAGCCAATTTTAATAAGACAGTCAAGCAGGGACCCGATCAGGTTTGCATATGTTGCAAAGGTTTGTGGTTTCCACATCAAGTGGACAAAATTTCGCGTGAGGTCATAGAGGAAAAGTGTAGTGAGGCAGATAGTGTTGATATTTTGTATCTTTCCTCTATGTTTCCATCCCATAATAATAGGTTTAGCTTTTGCAAAACCTGCAGCCGCAGTATTAAGTCAGGGAAAAAACCAAAGGCTTCTATTACAAATGGCCTAAATTTTCCGGAGCTTCCGGAATGCCTGAAAGGCTTGACGCCTCTAGAAGAAAGGCTGATTTCTCCCCGTCTTCCTTTTATGATCATAAAGTCTCTTGGATATGGACGTCAAAGTGCCATTAAAGGAGCAGTGATCAATGTGCCAATTCCAGTTGCAAATGTTGTAACTTCCCTTCCCAGGGCATTTAATGAAGCCGAAGTAGTTCAGATTCATCTTAAGCGTAGGATGGAGTATAACCATGATTTCATGGCTGAAACCATAAGGCCCTCAAAGATAGTTGATGCAATTCGGTATTTAGTGAACACAGAACTTTATAAGAAGCACCAGGTTACTATCAATGAGCAGTGGTTGTCTTCTTACTCAGCTGAGACTGTACCATTTGTTGCGTCAGCAGACGGCAGGGACATTGTGTGTCAAATGTTAGAAAAGGCAGCACAACCTAATGAGCATAGAGTAGTAGAAGAAGAGGTAGAGTTGAATCCAGGAGGTCAAGAAACCTTCATGGAAAATGTCCCTGTTGAAAACATAGATATTCCTCGAATTGCTATAGCACCAGGAGAGGGTCAGCGACCTCTTGACATGATAACCGATTGTGATTCAGAGGAGCTGGCTTTTCCCACAATATTTGCAGGCATTAAAAGGAAATATCAGGAAAGTTTTACAACTATAGTTAGATCAGAGCTTAGGAATTTTGATAGAAGAGGTTGTAGAACTGATAAATTATTTCATAACTTCAAAAAGTTAGAAATGATTAGCATTAGAAATAGCACATCAATTTGCTTACGTAAGCACTCTGCCACTCAAGGCATTTCGGCTGCTGATGTGCGTAATGATGAAACTTTAAATAGGTTAATACTTCATGATGATGGCTATAGGCTTTTAAAAGGTATTCGCACGTCTCCTGCTCATTGGGAGGACGAGAAAAAGAAAGTGATGGCTATGATTAGGCAGGTAGGGCTTCCAACTTTTTTTATAACATTTTCCGCAGCGGAAACTAGGTGGCCGGAGCTTTTAGTCTTGCTATGTAAAAATGTAGACAAGCTAGAAGTATCCGAAGAAGAAGCGTTAAATTTGGGGTTTAATGAGAAAGCTCGTCTCATTAGAGCAGACCCAGTGACCTGTGCCAGATATTTCGATTTTCGATATACACAGGTTTTAAAACTCATGAAAAAGGAAGGCGGTGTCTTTGGTTGTCACCAGGTCATCAAGTTTTATTGGCGAGTGGAGTTTCAGCAAAGAGGCTCTCCACATATACATGGCATCTTCTGGCTGAAAGACGCCCCAAAGCTCGACCTAAAGAATGAGTCCACATTTATGCCTGTGAAGTCCTTTATTGATCAGTTTATTACTGCTGATTCTAGTTGCCCGGACGTTGCTCCATATTTGGAGTATCAACTCCATAGTCACGGGCACTCTTGCAGGCGAGAAATTAGGTCAAAACAAATTTGTAGATTTGGTATCCCATACCCTCCCATGCCTCAAACAGAAATTCTTCTCCCTTTAGAAGAAAATGCTCCAAATTTGGCCGAGCATCGTAGGAATTTCGAAAAATTCAAAGTCTGCTCGACTTCCCATTTGATCGTGAAAGCGTAGAAAATTTTAACGATTTTAACAACTTTTTGTCCCACGATCAACTTAACCTTAGTTATGAGGGCTACATTAATGCTGTAAGATCAAGTATAAAGAAACCAAAAGTTTTTTTGAAGCGATCTTTTGCAGCAATCAAGCTTAACGCTTATAACAAGCACCTCCTTTTGTTGCAGCGAGCAAATATGGATATTCAGTTTATTTTAGACCCCTATGCTTGCTGCAGCTACGTCGTTAATTATATTAACAAGTCTCAGAGAGGTATCTCAATGTTGATGCGTGAGGCAATCAATGAGATTAAAGACAATAACAATGTAACTATTAAGCAAAAGTTACAACATTTAGGTAACAAATTTATATTTGGCACTGAGATATCCGCTTTTTATAGCTACTGCAAATCAGAACGAGGAGCTCGCCAAGAAAATGCAGATGACTTTGACGATGATGTGACTAGGGCTTCTGAATCAATAGTTTACGCTCTTCGCGATAATAGTGGCTTCATCAGAAAGAGGACCACTGCGTGCATAATTAGGTATAGGAGATTTAATGTCAATACAGAAACAAGTGACTATTTCAGAGAGCTAAAAATGCTTTACGCCCCATGGCGAGATGAGCATTTGGATTTAGTCACACATGACTGTGAATTGTTCTGTAGGGAAAATTCGGAGTTAGTAGAGAACAATCGCAGAAAATATAATTTACTAGATGATAGGGAACTAGAAGATGCTCTGAGCCACTTAACAGAGGAAGCAGAAAATGAGAATAATCAAGTAGGAGAACAGGAAGTGGTAGATGATGGCTTCACAGTTTTAGGATTGCCTGAAATAGATCCACATCTAAATGTTTTAAATGTGGATGGAAATATTGATATGAATGATGAAGATAGTAATGTCCGTTTTATCAAGCTTCCAGCCTTAGTTTCTCAGGAAAGCTAAGCTAATATAGTTAGATCTCTTAATTTAAAGCAGAAGCTATATTTTACACATGCTTTGCATAATGCCAAAATCAATACAGTCTTTTATGAATTTGTTGGAGGCGGCACCGGAGTCGGAAAGAGTCGACTTATATCAGCAATTTTTCAGTCATTATCCGTAATGTATAACAGTATACCAGGAGCTGATCCGACATCTGTTAAAATCCTCTTATGTGCACCAACAGGAAAAGCAGCATTCGGAATTAGTGGTTCGACACTGCATTCCATGTTTTCACTTCCTGTTAATCAATCTCGCTCAGCACCTCTAAGGGCCTTAAGCCATGATTTAGTTAATAGCCTTCATTCAAGGTTAATCGATCTTAAATTAATTATTATTGATGAAATATCAATGGTTAGCTCTCTAATGTTTTCTTATTTAGATTCTCGTTTGAAGCAAATTTTCAAAAATACTTCTCCTTTTGGTGGTGTTTCTATCATCGTATTCGGTGATCTTAGACAGTTACAGCCCGTAGGAGGTAGTTGGATTTTCGATCCAAATACCACTGACCCTTACCATGAAATATTTGGTACTTATCTCTGGGACCTTTTTTTGTATTTTGAGCTCACAGAGATAATGCGTCAACGTGACGATCAGATTTTCGCTTCTGCCTTAAATAATATGGCATCGGGTTGTATGACAGCCGATGATATTGTCCTTTTCCAATCTAGAATATGCGAACCATCGGCAGTGCCCGATGATGCAATTCATCTGTTTAGTAAAAATAATGAGGTTGATTTATTTAATGTAACGAAACTTAACTCAATTGCTACTGAGCAATTTTTCTCTACTGCTGAAGATTTTATTAAGGCGGGCCATTTGGAACCAGCTAGGAAACAAAGAATATTAGAAGAAGTGAAGGGTTTTAAAACTTCCGCTACACAGGGACTCTGTACGTCTCTTCTCCTAAAAAATACTGCCAAGTACATGATGACGGTCAATGTAGACACAGGGGATGGATTAGTAAACGGGGCATCAGGTGTGTTGATGCAAATAGATTTCAATACATCCAACACTCCCAACATTTTATGGATGAAATTTACAGAGAAAACTGTAGGAGAATCTGCGCGTTCGATGTGTACACATCGTACAGATCCTTCATGGACTCCTATTCAGAAAATTGTTCGCAGTTTTCAATATTCAAATAACGCACAAATTAACATTGACCGTAGGCAGTTTCCAATTGTGCCTGCTGAAGGCATCACAATTCATAAGAGTCAGGGAGCTACGTATGGCAAAGTGGTAGTCCATGCTATACGTAGCTTGCAGTAGAGCAACTACTGCTTTAGGATTATTCATTATTGGGAATTTTGTTCACCTAATATTATGTTTCGTGGAAACTTCCATAAGCAATGAAACTGTAGAAATACCTGGGTTCACTATTGTGGTTCAACTTGAATCAATTAGGCCTTTAACAGGCATCATAATTTATGTAAAGAACGAGCTAGTAGATAGAGTTTCCCATACCTTTAGCAGTAGAAAAACTTTTGGCTCAGTAGTTTTTGAGTTCGGCATATTTAGGTTTGATGCCATAAGTTTTCTTATATTATATAAAAGTCCAGACTTTCCTCTGTCCACATTTAAAATAGAATTTGAGGAGATAATTCATCAATTTTCTCGTTTAGGTGATTTAGGGGATAGCTTGCTAGTTTTAGGAGATTTTAATTTGTGCCTCAAAACCTTTAACAGGTGTAAGAGTATTTATAATTTTTTGATTAGCAAAGGATTAAGGAGTTTGTTAGATTTGAAAACGTCCACTACCAATATGGATACACATATTGATTGGGCGTTTTCAAATATACTAGATAATGAAAAGATTAGTGCTAGGACTTTTGAGGTTTTGCATAGCCATCACAATGGGATATCTGTTAGTATTCAGGCATGAGTTTGTAATGTTTGGAATAGGTTAGAAATTAAGAAATCTAAATGACAGGATATATGTAAATATGTATGTAGGCATATTTTAATAATTTAAATATATTTAAATTTAATTATCTAATAGTTAAGTATAACCATTGAATGGAAAATTGGTTTGATAATTATTATTATTTTTATATTTTTATACCCTTGGACCTTGTTATCGATATTAACCAATTTAAAATTTATAAAGAAATACCGATATCTACTGCTCACACCGCTTTAGGGAATTGCGGCGATAAATTATTGGCAAAATATCGAAATTGAAGCAAGGTGGCAGCGCACTCCAGTATTATTATTAATTTATAGCTTGCAATTAGTATTATACAATTAAATACTTTTTATGGCAACATACGTCCAAGGGTATCCTACTGTCGTGTGCAACTCGACTGTTGCTCTTGTTTGTGTTGTACTTTGGTGTCGTAATTTAAAATCAGATTTGTGTTGTGCTAATCTTGTTTTTGTACCCTTGGACCATTGAAAATGGTCAAAAAAGGGTATACTAACTTTGTGCAAAAGTATGTAACGGGCAGAAGGAAGCGTTAGAGACCCCATAAAGTATATATATTCTTGCTCAGGATCAATAGCCGAGTCGATTGAGCCATGTCCGTCTGTCTGTCCGTCTGTCTGTCTGTCTGGATGAACGCGCCGATCTCAGCTATTACAAAAGCTAGGGACACCAAATTTAGCATGAAGATTCCTGTATACCATACGCAGATCAAGTTTATTTTCAATTTGGAATAACACGCCTACCGCCCCCGAAAACCACCAATTTTGATTTACATTACTATTTACATTCGAAGTACTCATTTCTTAACGTTCTGCTTTAGCATATATATAGATAAATACTATATGAACGTATCCTCCAAATTGCAATCCGATCGGACAATAAACACTGAAGTTATTAGATAAACCATTTCGACCCTTCGACCAGCAAAGAAGTTGTCGATGACGTCAGAACTAAATTACTTGTGCATGAAAGAAAAGGACAAACAATGCGAGCGCGAAGCGCGAGCTGTTTCTCGACTCTTCTTTTCCATGCACATCTCAATTACCGAAAATACATGTGCATAAATATATGCTAACACTCAACCAATAGGTGGCGTATAGATGAATATGAATGTATGCAAGTAGTTGCATGCATGTGTCCATATTCATAATATTCATAATATCCGTACGTATGTACCTATGATTATTATTTAATAATTCATATTTTAGGGTCAATAAAAAATACAAAACCATAAAATGAAATTAAATAAATATTGATTTTGATTACTCGATATATTGCAAGTTATCGATATTGGCTAATTTAAAATTTATAAAGAAATTCCGATATATACTGCTCACACCGCTCTTTGCAGTCTTTCGCTCGCTGGGAAAATGCGGCGATAAATTATTGGCAACGTATCGAAATTGAAGCAAGGTGGCAGCGCACTGCAGTGTTATGATTAATTTGTAGCTTGCGATTAGTATTATACATTTAAATACTTTTTATGGCAACATACGTCCAAGGGTATCCCACTGTCGAGTTTCTGATATTTTATAATTATTTTTTTGACTAGCGTTTTTGGAAAGGCATTGTCTGTTAGTATTTCTGTTTTTTCCTTTTTAATCTCCTTATGATATATTTTGTCAGATATGTCAAACATGCGTTTTATACAGCCTCTTGGTGTATTTATTATCATCGTCCTTGGGTGTTTTGAGTTGTAGTTTATAAGTCTTCCAGAAGCCATCGGTTTTTTATACCATTTAAGTTTTAATTTTCTCTCTAATCTATTAATTATGGAATCCAGATATGGTAGTTTGTCGTTTTGTTCTTTCTCTTTCGTGAATTTTATATTTTTATGTTAGGAATTTGGCCGTCAGCCGTCAGAGGCAACAAGGGGAACTACATGTAACCCTAGTTTTGGCTGAGGTACGTGCCGTCCTGGCTCCTACTGCCGGAAGTGCCGCTATACTCTCCACGCGAGAGCGGCTGGAAGCAGGCCCCTAGCACGGTCATGTCTCTGCTAGGGGTGCTGCCTAATTGTAGTCGAGCGAAGATTGTGATTCTATAAATCACCCCAATCCAAGGCGGAACAGCATACGCCAAGGGATGCATGGCCAGGGCGTAGCCCGGTCGTAAGTATGCGTACTCTGGATACCTGTCGCCCTCCAGTTTCATCTAGACTTCTCACGGTGCGCAGGCTGTGCCGTGGGCGACCTTACCTTCCCGCCTACTCGTGGGTTCAAAGAATGGATAAACTTCTAAAACAAGATAAGTCTGATGCGACCTCAATAGCATCCACCCAGGGCGAAGCCTTATCGGCCGACCCCAACAACAGTACTGCAGCCAGTGGGTTGCTGGCTTCCACCCCCAATACCACGGGTCTTGGCCCTGGTACTCTAGGGGACCCGGACAGGCCACCAACCTTGGACGATGAGTTCGCTATTGCTGCCTTCTTGTCCAATAGCTGCTCAGGCCGGCAGCAACTCGTCGAGGTGATGTCCTCTGACGCTGAAGCTGACGCTGACCTGATCAGCCTCGCGGACGACGCTTCTGTGGCCTCGTAGAGGTCAGGTCTCACGGAAGCAGGCTCTCAGATCCAGATACTGCGACTGGAGTCTGAAAACGCCTTCGTAAAACTGAAGACCCGTGAGAAGAGGCTTTTCAACGCCGCACTCGCGAAGGGTTCGAGCAGAGCGGAGGCTCTAGCTATCGCCACCGCGCCCCCGTGGAAACCAAGGCCAAACGGACGCGCGCTGACGATACCGTCCTCGAACCCCAAGGGTCTTCAAAGAAGCCCAAAAGACTCATGTGGAGTCCACAAAGCCACCTCACACCCAGGTGCCAAGCAGCGTGTAATTGGGCTTCACGTCAGCTGACGGTAAAAACCCGCTTTCACAGGAGCAGATGGCTACGGTGAAAGCTAGCATTGCCAAGGCTTTGCTGCTGGGTCAGGGGAGCCGTTGGACACATCAGGTCCATCAGTTCTCTTGACATAAAACTACTGGAGGAGTCTAAGTTACCTAAAGCTCACCTCATTATAGGATAGTTCCCCAGTAGTGCTGAACTCACACGCGCCGCCATTTTGGGATATCTTGGTATCCAAAATGAGGACTGCTTCTCTACGAAACAGTGGCGGGTGATTCAGCGTAGCCTCAACGGCACAACGACTCACCTCGCGATGCTGGTCGACGAGTAGTCGTATAAGGCTCTGACAGAGTGCAACGGGAAGGTGAAATTCGTCTTTGGCAGAATTAAACTTCTCCTGAATAACTCTGTCCCCAGAGCCTCCTCCTCTCCTGCTCGTCCCCCATTCCCGTCTCCAACCATTACCCCCCCAACCAGCGCCCCTCCCGAAGCGTCGAAGGTTGCCCCCACCTACGCGACAGCAGTGTCTGCCTCCCCGGCTGCGTCCACCAGCGCTGCGGCCGCAGTGGCTGCCTCCCCGGCGGCGTCCACCAGCGCTGCGGCCGCAGTGTCGCGGAAAGCCCCCATCCCCAAACCCCCGACCATTTAGGTCTCCGCCCCCACACCCCCCAACGGGCCGCACCAAACCTGTGGTAGGCGGCGGACGCCTCCCGCGACTGGGATCGCTAAGCGACCTCACCCGAGCAGCTCTGCCAGGCTTCCGAAGGGCATCCGAGGCAATGACTCTCGGGGAGGCAAGGCATGTGGCCTTGTCTCTAAGGCGCTAAAGGAGGATGCGGAGCGCAAGTAAGGTGCTCCAGGAGAACCTGCACCACGCCAGAGGAGCGTCAGCCACCCTATGTAGGGTCGTCTGTAAAGACGAGATTGACCTGGCTCTCGTCCAAGAGCCATGGTTAATAGGTGGCCTATTCCGTGGATTATCATGCGGATTATGTAAGTTACTATATGACCGTATGGGAGGTGCCCCTCGCACTGCTATATTGGTTAATAACAGTGTGAGACACTTCCCTTTAACTAACTTCATTCACAGAGACCTGGTGGCAACGGCTATGGAGGTAGCCACTGCTGATGGCGTCCGGGAAGTAGTGATCGCCTCTGCTTACTTCCCGGGCGCTGTGGATGATGTACCCCCGCAGAGGTTCAGCGGCTTGTGGAATTCTGCCGCCTTCATAACAAGCCGCTTGTGATCGGCTGTGATGGCAACGCCCATCATACAATCTGGGGAAGCAGCGACGTCAATAAACGTGGTGAGTCTCTCTTAGATTATCTAATGTGTTGTCATCTAGATGTAGCTAACGTAGGGTGTAAACCCACGTTTATTAACTCTATTAGGGAAGAGGTTTTAGATCTCACCCTAGTCAGCAACTCAATTGCGAGTTCGCTTGTAAACTGGCGGGTCACAGACGACGCCACCTTGTCGGACCATCAGCACATCAGGTTCGACCTTCCCGTCCTAGTCGAGATCCGCTAGAACTCCTTCTGTCCCAAAAAGACAGATTGATCAGCAATCCAAACTCTATCAGTGAGATAGAACTTGCTGCCAACCTGCTCCAAGATGTGCTTATCACAATACGTCCTTCGAAGTCAGCTCAGTTCGGAAGACTCTAATTGTCAACCGTAAAGTTCTTTGGTGGAACGAAGAGTTGGCTGCACAAAGAAGGAAGGTTAGAAGCCTTTTCAACAAGGCCAGATCTAACCGCTGTAGTAATATGTAGTACGTGTAGTTATAATTAGTATGTAAGACTCTGTGTAATTGTATGTATCGTTTAGTTTGTCGATCATGGCTCAACGCCACCTATTGTAACTATTGTAGATTAAACAGTTGTAGTTCACTAAGCGGCCTCTAGCGAGAACAAGAGGAGTAGAGAGAGAAGAGAAGCGACGCACTTCACTTTTTCTTGCAACGCAGAATTGTACGGACGGATTGTGAAATAAAAAAAATCAAGCCTAAATTAAAAACTTTAATTGATTTCCAACTAAAAAAAGGGCTGTCCGACTACTCTATCTACTAAAATTCAGAAGTGGTCGTGAATCTACGTTCATAAAACTATTATGGATGATATGGACATACAAAATTTAAGCGGCGATTTGAGTGACTTAACTTTACACGACTTAAAGTTGTGGTGCGAAAAGTTTAAAAAACCAACCAAAGGCAGCAGATCGGTTTTAGTGTTGCAAATTAAAAGTATGCTACCGTCAACAAGTGCAAGTGCAGCAAGTCTGCGTGGCGAAGCACCCCTAAGCAGTAAAACAACCAGCAAAACCGGCCAGCGGAGCGCCTAACGACGGAATAACGGAACAGGCAGACGACGAAAACCGCGAGATGGCAACAGCGAGCCGTATTGTCGACGTCAATACACTTCGTGATGAAATTGAAATTCAACAAACTGGCAACGATCACCTAATGTGTGAAGCTGGCAACACTGAAGAAATCGCTCACGGTACAAGTTCATTTGTGAACAATACATTGGATGTTCGTTTTTGCAAAGCAAATGCAAATAATAGTGTAAAAACTACGACACAACCTAGCAATGTTGATTTCAACTCTGTCAAAGAGTTTATACCTGAATATGACGGAGAAAAAAATGTTAATGACTGGTTGACAGTGGCTAAAAATGTGCGAGCGGTATTCAATATCAGTGACGATATTATGCGCCCGCTTATTTGTGCTCGTGCCAAAGGAAAAGTAAACTATTGGCTGTTGTCACAACCCTCACTGTTGTCAGGAGACATAGATGACATTTTTTCACAAATGCAAATCAGATTCGGAACGAAAGGCAATCTTGTAGAGCTACGTCAAAGCTTAGAAAAACGTAAATGGCTCAATGACGAAGTGTTTGCAAGCTATTATTATGACAAACTGATGTTGGCAAAAAAGTTAAACATTACCGATGACGAAATGGTGCAGTATATACTGGAGGGTATACCGAATGTTGAACCAAGGCAAGTTACAACGTTTTGCTACACCAGCTGCAGTTCTGGATGCGTTCCGTGATATTGTGATGCCAATGTTAAATGTTTTAACTGCAATTGTTCGGGACATATAGCTGCAGAGTGCCGAAAGCCGAAGCGTCCAGATGGAGCGTGCTATGCGTGCGGTAAAGTGGGACATTTGGCTAGAGAATGTTTACTATACAAGAAGACAACACCAAAGGACAATTATGTAAGAGACTTTGAATCTTTTGTTGTGAGTAATGAATCCATAAGGCACCCAGTGGTTTTAGGCAGAGATTTTTTAAATATGAGTAATTATAAGTTAATTCAGGTTGGTGGGAATATACGCAATGACTATGTGCAAAGTAAAAGTAATGTAAAAGAACAAAGACAAAGCAACGTGCATGAAACTAAAAGTAAAGACAAATTAAAAGACATGCAAAGCAAAGAAAAGTTAGAAGATGTACTAAGTGAAGGAAATGTAAAAGAACAAAGACAAAACGACGTGAATGAAATTAAAAGTAAAGGCAAATTAAAAGGCAAGGTAGAGAACAATTAGCTTATATGCAAAGCAAAGGTAGTGCAGAAAATCGAAGACATAACAATATAGGAGAGACTCAGAGTAAAGATAAAGTAAATAAAATGCAATTTCGAGAAAAGATAGACAATGTAAAAGAAATGCTAAGTAAAAACGTTGAAGCAGAAAGATATCGAAACGAAGAGGACGAACGTCAAAGAAAAATGAGCATGAATAGAATAAAAAACAAGAGCAACAGTCGAGTTGCACACGACAGTAGGATACCCTTGGACGTATGTTGCCATAAAAAGTATTTAATTGTATAATACTAATTGCAAGCTATAAATTAATAATAATACTGGAGTGCGCTGCCACCTTGCTTCAATTTCGATATTTTGCCAATAATTTATCGCCGCAATTCCCTAAAGCGGTGTGAGCAGTAGATATCGGTATTTCTTTATAAATTTTAAATTGGTTAATATCGATAACAAGGTCCAAGGGTATAAAAATAAAAAAATAATAATAATTATCAAACCAATTTTCCATTCAATGGTTATACTTAACTATTAGATAATTAAATTTAAATATATTTAAATTATTAAAATATGCCTACATACATATTTACATATATCCTGTCATTTAGATTTCTTAATTTCTAACCTATTCCAAACATTACAAACTCATGCCTGAATACTAACAGATATCCCATTGTGATGGCTATGCAAAACCTCAAAAGTCCTAGCACTAATCTTTTCGTTATCTAGTATATTTGAAAACGCCCAATCAATATGTGTATCCATATTGGTAGTGGACGTTTTCAAATCTAACAAACTCCTTAATCCTTTGCTAATCAAAAAATTATAAATACTCTTACACCTGTTAAAGGTTTTGAGGCACAAATTAAAATCTCCTAAAACTAGCAAGCTATCCCCTAAATCACCTAAATGAGAAAATTGATGAATTATCTCCTCAAATTCTATTTTAAATGTGGACAGAGGAAAGTCTGGACTTTTATATAATATAAGAAAACTTATGGCATCAAACCTAAATATGCCGAACTCAAAAACTACTGAGCCAAAAGTTTTTCTACTGCTAAAGGTATGGGAAACTCTATCTACTAGCTCGTTCTTTACATAAATTATGATGCCTGTTAAAGGCCTAATTGATTCAAGTTGAACCACAATAGTGAACCCAGGTATTTCTACAGTTTCATTGCTTATGAACATAATTATAGCATCAGCTTGTCCGATCGAATATCTTCAAGATGGGAATTCAAGCTCTGAGTATTATGGAAGAAAATGTTAAGGGCAGAACTGTTAATTAAATTAAATAACCCTGACTCTTATGAATTGTGATGCCTTCAGCAGGCACAATTGGAAACTGCCTACGGTCAATGTTAATTTGTGCGTTATTTGAATATTGAAAACTGCGAACAATTTTCTGAATAGGAGTCCATGAAGGATCTGTACGATGTGTACACTTCGAACGCGCAGATTCTCCTACAGTTTCCTCTGTAAATTTCATCTATAAAATGTTGGGAGTGTTGGATGTATTGAAATCTATTTGCATCAACACACCTGATGCCCCGTTTACTAATCCATCCCCTGTGTCTACATTGACCGTCATCATGTACTTGGCAGTATTTTTTAGGAGAAGAGACGTACAGAGTCCCTGTGTAGCGGAAGTTTTAAAACCCTTCACTTCTTCTAATATTCTTTGTTTCCTAGCTGGTTCCAAATGGCCCGTCTTAATAAAATCTTCAGCAGTAGAGAAAAATTGCTCAGTAGCAATTGAGTTAAGTTTCGTTACATTAAATAAATCAACCTCATTATTATTACTAAACAGATGAATTGCATCATCGGGCACTGCCGATGGTTCGCATATTCTAGATTGGAAAAGGACAATATCATCGGCTGTCATACAACCCGATGCCATATTATTTAAGGCAGAAGCGAAAGGTGATCGTCACGTTGACGCATTATCTCTGTGAGCTCAAAATACAAAAAAAGGTCCCAGAGATACGTACCAAATATTTCATGGTAAGGGTCAGTGGTATTTGGATCGAAAATCCAACTACCTCCTACGGGCTGTAACTGTCTAAGATCACCGAATACGATGATAGAAACACCACCAAAAGGAGAAGTATTTTTGAAAATTTGCTTCAAACAAGAATCTAAATAAGAAAACATTAGAGAGCTAACCATTGATATTTCATCAATAATAATTAATTTAAGATCGATTAACCTTGAATGAAGGCTATTAACTAAATCATGGCTTAAGGCCCTTAGAGGTGCTGAGCGAGATTGATTAACAGGAAGTGAAAACATGGAATGCAGTGTCGAACCACTAATTCCGAATGCTGCTTTTCCTGTTGGTGCACATAAGAGGATTTTAACAGATGTCGGATCAGCTCCTGGTATACTGTTATACATTACGGATAATGACTGAAAAATTGCTGATATAAGTCGACTCTTTCCGACTCCGGCGCCGCCTCCAACAAATTCATAAAAGACTGTATTGATTTTGGCATTATGCAAAGCATGTGTAAAATATAGCTTCTGCTTTAAATTAAGAGATCTAACTATATTAGCTAAGCTTTCCTGTGAAACTAAGGCTGGAAGCTTGATAAAACGGACATTACTATCTTCATCATTCATATCAATATTTCCATCCACATTTAAAACATTTAGATGTGGATCTATTTCAGGCAATCCTAAAACTGTGAAGCCATCATCTACCACTTCCTGTTCTCCTACTTGATTATTCTCATTTTCTGCTTCCTCTGTTAAGTGGCTCAGAGCATCTTCTAGTTCCCTATCATCTAGTAAATTATATTTTCTGCGATTGTTCTCTACTAACTCCGAATTTTCCCTACAGAACAATTCACAGTCATGTGTGACTAAATCCAAATGCTCATCTCGCCATGGGGCGTAAAGCATTTTTAGCTCTCTGAAATAGTCACTTGTTTCTGTATTGACATTAAATCTCCTATACCTAATTATGCACGCAGTGGTCCTCTTTCTGATGAAGCCACTATTATCGCGAAGAGCGTAAACTATTGATTCAGAAGCCCTAGGCACATCATCGTCAAAGTCATCTGCATTTTCTTGGCGAGCTCCTCGTTCTGATTTGCTGTAGCTATAAAAAGCTGCAAAATCGGCTAGGCATAAGCTCTCTAAAGCGTCTGGGCGCTGAATATAATGATCTAGAAGTCCTAAGTAAAAAATTTCCCTAGAGTCTTCGGGCAGATTTTGAAGTTGCTGTCTAGATTTCAGCATTCTGACCCGTTTTTCTGGAACGTGTGTATTAATATACACACTGGCACTACTGCTGGCGGACAAATGCATACCTAAACAGCAGTAGACGGCTTCCTGAGCGGATATCTCAGTGCCAAATATAAATTTGTTACCTAAATGTTGTAACTTTTGCTTAATAGTTACATTGTTATTGTCTTTAATCTCATTGATTGCCTCACGCATCAACATTGAGATACCTCTCTGAGACTTGTTAATATAATTAACGACGTAGCTGCAGCAAGCATAGGGGTCTAAAATAAACTGAATATCCATATTTGCTCGCTGCAACAAAAGGAGGTGCTTGTTATAAGCGTTAAGCTTGATTGCTGCAAAAGATCGCTTCAAAAAAACTTTTGGTTTCTTTATACTTGATCTTACAGCATTAATGTAGCCCTCATAACTAAGGTTAAGTTGATCGTGGGACAAAAAGTTGTTAAAATCGTTAAAATTTTCTACGCTTTCACGATCAAATGGGAAGTCGAGCAGACTTTGAATTTTTTTTCAAAATTCCTACGATGCTCGGCCAAATTTGGAGCATTTTCTTCTAAAGGGAGAAGAATTTCTGTTTGAAGCATGGGAGGGTATGGGATACCAAATCTACAAATTTGTTTTGACCTAATTTCTCGCCTGCAAGAGTGCCCGTGACTATGGAGTTGATACTCCAAATATGGAGCAACGTCCGGGCAACTAGAATCAGCAGTAATAAACTGATCAATAAAGGACTTCACAGGCATAAATGTGGACTCATTCTTTAGGTCGAGCTTTGGGGCGTCTTTCAGCCAGAACATGCCATGTATATGTGGAGAGCCTCTTTGCTGAAACTCCACTCGCCAATAAAACTTGATGACCTGGTGACAACCAAAGACACCGCCTTCCTTTTTCATTAGTTTTAAAACCTGTCTATATCGAAAATCGAAATATCTGGCACAGGTCACTGGGTCTGCTCTAATGAGACGAGCTTTCTCATTAAACCCCAAATTTAACGCTTCTTCTTCGGATACTTCTAGCTTGTCTACATTTTTACATAGCAAGACTAAAAGCTCCGGCCACCTAGTTTCCGCTGCGGAAAATGTTATAAAAATAGTTGGAAGCCCTACCTGCCTAATCATAGCCATCACTTTCTTTTTCTCGTCCTCCCAATGAGCAGGAGACGTGCAAATACCTTTTAAAAGCCTATAGCCATCATCATGAAGTATTAACCTATTTAAAGTTTCATCATTACGCACATCAGCAGCCGAAATGCCTTGAGTGGCAGAGTGCTTACGTAAGCAAATTGATGTGCTATTCCTAATGCTAATCATTTCTAACTTTTTGAAGTTATGAAATAATTTATCAGTTCTACAACCTCTTCTATCAAAATTCCTAAGCTCTGATCTAACCATAGTTGTAAAACTTTCCTGACATTTCCTTTTAATGCCTGCAAATATTGTGGGAAAAGCCAGCTCCTCTGAATCACAATCGGTTATCATGTCAAGAGGTCGCTGACCCTCTCCTGGTGCTATAGCAATTCGAGGAATATCTATGTTTTCAACAGGGACATTTTCCATGAAGGTTTCTTGACCTCCTGGATTCAACTCTACCTCTTCTTCTACTACTCTATGCTCATTAGGTTGTGCTGCCTTTTCTAACATTTGACATTCAATGTCCCTGTCGTCTGCTGACGCAACAAATGGTACAGTCTCAGCTGAGTAAGCAGACAACCACTGCTCATTGATAGTAACCTGGTGCTTCTTATAAAGTTCTGTGTTCACTAAATACCGAATTGCATCAACTATCTTTGAGGGCCTTATGGTTTCAGCCATGAAATCATGGTTATACTCCATCCTACGCTTAAGATGAATCTGAACTACTTCGGCTTCATTAAATGCCCTGGGAATGGAAGTTACAACATTTGCAACTGGAATTGGCACATTGATCACTGCTCCTTTAATGGCACTTTGACGTCCATATCCAAGAGACTTTATGATCATAAAAGGAAGGCGGGGAGAAATCAGCCTTTCTTCTAGAGGCGTCAAGCCTTTCAGGCATTCCGGAAGCTCCGGAAAATTTAGGCCATTTGTAATAGAAGCCTTTGGTTTTTTCCCTGACTTAATACTGCGTCTGCAGGTTTTGCAAAAGCTAAACCTATTATTATGGGATGGAAACATAGAGGAAAGATACAAAATATCAACACTATCTGCCTCACTACACTTTTCCTCTATGACCTCACGCGAAATTTTGTCCACTTGATGTGGAAACCACAAACCTTTGCAACATATGCAAACCTGATCGGGTCCCTGCTTGACTGTCTTATTAAAATTGGCTATTAGGCAATCTAAACTAGTTTTAACCTGCGATATCCTATCATCTGGAAGGGTATTCGCACGGTCCACTCTATTGCGGGACGCGTTTCTCCTATTTTCTGCTATCCTATTGGTGCAAATACTCCTATATAGACTCACTCTTTGCGACATATTCCTATGGGCTTCAAAGGCCTCACGTTGAGCTCGAATTCGAGCACTGCGGCGTGCACTAGTATTGCGTGCCTGCTCAACAATCCTACGAATAGGATTGTTTCTAACCTGAGACCTTTGACTTCTATCTATTGCCCTTTCTAAAATTCGCGTCTCCTGATTTTGTCGCTGAATCGCCCTTCTAACAGCATCTCGTCCGCTTTCGTTGGACCTGAATTGTGGACATTGCCTGCACCTCGATCGACGCAAAGTATTGGCAAGTTGTTCGGCATATCTAGTTGAATGATCAATCCTACGAATAGGATTGTTTCTAACCTGAGACCTTTGACTTCTATCTATTGCCCTTTCTAAAATTCGCGTCTCCTGATTTTGTCGCTGAATCGCCCTTCTAACAGCATCTCGTCCGCTTTCGTTGGACCTGAATTGTGGACATTGCCTGAACCTCGATCGACGCAAAGTATTGGCAAGTTGTTCGGCATTTCTAGTTGAATGATCAGTTCGTCGAACACGGCGACGAACTGCATCCTGCTCTCTTTCCTGAGATCGAAACTCAGCATCTTGCCTGCGACTCGAACGACGCGAAGTGTTGGCAAGTTGTTCGTCTGTTTTAATTGCAGAATCACTGCGACGTACACGGCGACGAACTGCATCCTGCTCTCTTTCCTGAGATCGAAACTCAGCATCTTGCCTGCGACTCGAACGACGCGAAGTGTTGGCAAGTTGTTCGTCTGTTTTAATTGCAGAATCACTGCGACGTACACGGCGACGAACTGCATCCTGCTCTCTTTCCTGAGATCGAAACTCAGCATCTTGCCTGCGACTCGAACGACGCGAAGTGTTGGCAAGTTGTTCGTCTGTTTTAATTGCAGAATCACTGCGACGTACACGGCGCCGAACTGCATCCTGCTCTCTTTCCTGAGATCGAAGGTCAGCATCTCGCCTGCGCCTCGAACGACGCGAAGTGTCAGCAAGTTGTTCTTGTAATCTGATTGGCGAAGAAGCCCGAAGAGTAGTGTGACGAATTGTGTCCGGTAATTGCTCAACGGCCCTAAATGTTCTATTACTTCTGCGGACTCGATGCTGTTGACTATCTCTAACCCTTTCAGCTTCCCTAAATTCGAAATTTTGCCTACGTTCTCTATGTGCCTCTAGATTATTTACGCGTTCCTGCTCAGAAAAGTCTATATCTGACCTATTCAAACGATTTCTTTTTCGCTGTGTTTGACTCCTATTGCAAGCTGACTTTCTCTTAAGTCTAGGCATCTTCTAATATATAAGTTTTAAAATAATATATAGGTATGTTAAAAATAAAATTCTTATAAATTAATTTAATTTGAATATATATTTATCAAAAATTAATATATAGTTATATATATAAAATAAAGTTAGTATATTTATTTATATATATAAATATATTCATATATTTAAATAGATATATATATATATTATAATTATATTCATATATTTAAATAAATATATGTATATTATTTAAAATAATTATATTATAAATAAAAATAAATATCTAATGAAAGAACAAATAATAATAAAATTTAATAAGGAAAATAAAAATTGCGCGCCACGTTCCGGGCAGGGCGCAATCATTCACACGCATAAAAAATGTTCCGTTAACGCATAACAATCACACACGAGGATTTACTTATTATATACTCGACTTTTATTAATTTGCATTAAATGTTAAATGTATCACGAACACGCGAATTAATTATATATTATTTTATATTTAATATCGAAAATACAAATGATAATCGACAATCGACGACGACACCGAACACGCCAATCGCAAACTACAAATTAACATAACACTGAAGCACGCTGCCACCTTGCAACAATTTTGATACGTTGCCAATAATTTATCGCCGCAATTAAAAAGTGCGCGAAACCTTAAATTTATAATAATGATATATAGAATCTAATATACATACAAAATATACATATATTAAAAAAACAAAGTAGAAGAAATGTTAGTACATTTTTTTCAAACATAGTTTCAATAGACGTGGGGATATAATATAATTTACACATATTAATATAATTTATATGCAAAACATATGAAATATATATCGATATGTTTAATATATATTAAAAGCTATCGATATGATAGCTCATAATATATCGTGAAATCTAAATTAATATTTATTTAATAAAAAGTCAATATATAAATTATTAAATAATAATAATAATATGTCTATATTAGAAATCTAGTAAATACCTGCATTCATGCATGCCGATCAACCACGCTATTGGTTGTATATAATTTTACATATGAATGTGTGAACACAAATTAAGTATGTATAAGTGTTTGCATTTATGCACATGTATTTTGGGTAATTGACATGTGCATGAAAAAGAAGAGTCGAGAAACAGTTCGCGCTTCGCGCTCGCATCGTTTATCCTTTTCTTTCATGCACAAGTAATTTAGTTCTGACGTCATCGACAACTTCTTTGCTTTTTTCATATTCATATATACGCCACCTATTGGTTGAGTGTTAGCATATATTTATGCACATGTATTTTCGGTAATTGAGATGTGCATGGAAAAGAAGAGTCGAGAAAAAGCTCGCGCTTCGCGCTCGCATCGTTGTCCTTTTCTTTCATGCATAAGGAATTTAGTTCTGACGTCATCGACAAGTTCTTTGCTGGTCGAAGTGTCGAAATGGTTTATCTAATAACTTCAGTGTTTATTGTCTGATCGGATTGCAATTTGGAAGATAAGTTCATATATTATTTATCTATATATATGCTAAAGCAGAACGTTAAGAAATGAGTTCTTCGAATGTAAATAGCAATGTAAACCAAAATTGGCGGTTTGCGGGGGCGGTAGGCGTGTTATTCCAAATTGAAAATAAACTTGATCTGCGTATGGTATACAGGAATCTTCATGCTAAATTTGGTGTCCGTAGCTTTTGTAATAGCTGAGATCGGCGCGTTCATCCAGACAGACAGACGGACAGACAGACGGACATGGCTCAATCGACTCGGCTATTGATCCTGAGCAAGAATATATATACTTTATGGGGTCTCCGACGCCTCCTTCTGCCTGTTACATACATTTGCACAAAGTTAGTATACCCTTTTTTGACCATTTTCAATGGTCCAAGGGTATAATTATATAAAAGAAGAAAGTTTCGAAACGCAAATGTTGCTGATCGATGTAGACTGTGAAAATAAAAAAGAATACAAGGTGGGAGAAGAGATGAATAATGTGAACACGAAGAGATTAGAGAATCTGTTTAAGAATTATTATGTTAAACCTATTAGGCCAGTTGAACCCAAAATTAAAAGTTATATGAAAATTATTGTTGATAGCGAAAAACCGATTCGATGCCTTCCTCGACGACTATCGTACTCTGAAAAGGCAGAGGTACAAAGGATACTAGATGAGAATATGGATAAGGGATATATACGTCCAAGTGAGTCAGAATATGTTTCACCGATGGTACTTGTTAAAAAGAAGACAGGGGAATTAAGGATGCGTGTAGATTACCGCCGTTTAAATAAAGTTACGTCAAAAGATAGTTACCCCATACCACTAATAGATGATTTTTTAGATAGGTTAGTAAATAAAAAGTTATTTTCAAAGTTAGATTTAAAGAGTGGCTTTAACCATGTTTTTATGGATAGTGATTCTACAAAGTATACATCATTTATAACACCATTAGGACAATTCGAATATCTTCGAATGCCGTTCGGGTTGACAAACGCTGCTTCTACGTTTCAAAGATTTATAAATAAAATATTCGAAAATATGGTACGAGAAGGCAAAGTTATCATATATCTTGATGATATAATGATTGCTACAGAAGGACTAGAAGAACATTTTAATATCTTGAAAAAAAGTTTTTCAATGCTTAGTAGAAAATAAATTAAAACTTAGACAAGACAAGTGTGAGTTTTTGAAGTCGTTTATAGATTATTTAGGCTACACAGTAACAGGAGAAGCAAATGAGTCAGGTATAGAAGCCATTAAATCGTTTCCGGTGCCAACCAAGGTTCACGAAGTACAAAGTTATATCGGTCTATGCTCTTATTTCAGACGATTCATACAGGATTTCGCTATAGTAGCAAAACGATTATATGACCTTACAAGAAAAGATAAAAAATTCATGTTCGGAGAGAAAGAGTTAAGAGCTTTCAATATGCTAAAGGAAAAACTGGTAGAAGCACCAATATTAGCAATATATGATCCGAAAGATGAGACCGAACTTCATTGTGATGCAAGTTCGCTAGGGTACGGTGCTATATTGTTACAACGAAAGAATGATGCGAAGTTACACCCAATTTTTTACTTTTCAAAACGGACGACAGAAGTTGAGTCAAGGTATCACAGCTTTGAGTTAGAAACACTTGCAATAGTCAACGCGTTGAAAAGGTTTCGAGTCTATTTACAAGGCATTAACTTTAAAATAGTAACAGATTGCAATTCGCTTACGTTAACTTTAAACAAATAAGAATTAAATCCACGAATTGCAAGGTGGGCTCTCGAAACACGTTTGAAGAAAACTTAATAATATGCCAGGGAAAGGATCCAAATATTAGAAATATAAAGAATAAATTGTCTGAACAGCAAAGTGAATATTATGAAATGGTGTCGTTTATAGAAAAAAAGTCAGAGATTAATGTTTTATGTACCAATGTCAATGGAAACCAATGTGTTTTTTAAGTATCATGATGAGATGGGACATGTAGGGGTTGACAAAGTGGTGGACTCGAAAACTTATTGGATTCCGAACGTACGAAGAAAAGTAACAGATCACATTAACAATTGTCTCAAGTGTATTGCGTTTTCTAATAAGTCGGGTAGATTAGAGGGGTTTTTACACTCGATTCCAAAAGGCAGTGATCCATTTGAAGTATTGCATGTTGACCACTATGGACTCATCAATAGTAAAGATACAAAAAAAAGACATATACTGGTAGTAATAGATGCGTCTACGAAGTTTGTTAAACTATACCCAACCAAAACGACAAGTTCAAAGGAAGCAATTGAAGCTTTAAATAACTATTTTATTGCATATAGTAGGCCCAAAAATTTAATATCTGATCGAGGCAGTTGTTTCACTTCTAACGAATTCGAAGACTTTCTAAAAGAAAATAACGTTAATCACATTAAAGTAGCTACAGCGTCTCCACAAGCTAATGGACAAGTAGAAAGAGTAAATAGGGATTTAGGTCCGATGAAGGCTAAAATAATAGATACAGAAAATAACGAGGCGTGGCATAAAGTTCTGTACAAAGTGGAGTACACAATGAACAATACAAGAAATAGAAGTATAAATGAATGTCCTAGCGTAATGCTTTTTGGGGTAAAACAGAAAGGAAACAGTATCGATAGTCTGAAAGAAAACGTCATAGATCCAAATAACCAAACGATAAGGCACTTAGAGGAAATTAGACGAAATGCACAGATAAGCCAAGAAAAGGCTCAAGCATATAATAATACATATGTAAATTCAAAACGCCAAAAACCTAAAGTCTTTGCGGTAGGCGATTATGTATTGTAATAGTAGTAATAATAGTAGTAAAAAATTTTAAATCCTTGCAACGCGCATCTAGTAAACTTATACCAAAATTTAAAGGACCATACGTAGTGTCAAAAGTTTTAGACAATGATCGATACTTAATTGAAGACGTGGAAAATTTTCAACAGTCACAAATACCGTATTCAGGTATATGGGCTATACATAATCTTAAACAATGGATCAATTCAAAAAGTGTTGCAATGTCTGAAAATGAGCTAAGTGAAGAAAATATCGATATAACTCCAAAAAATGATGTAAATAAAGAAAGTGACAATGTAAATTTAAATGATAATATAAGTGTAGAAAAAGATAAAAATAAACTTGTAAACAATAGAATTATAAATAAGTATGGTCAAAGCAATATTGTAACAAAAAGCAAATCAACGAGTATCAGGAGAACCTCAATGTCAGAACGGCCGAGTTGTAGTAATATGTAGTACGTGTAGTTATAATTAGTATGTAAAACTCTGTGTAATTGTCTGTATCGTTTAGTTTGTCGATCATGGCTCAACGCCATCTATTGTAACTATTGTAGGTTAAACAGTTGTAGTTCACTAAGCGGCCTCTAGCGAGAACAAGAAGAGTAGAGAGGGAAGAGAAACGACGCACTTCACTTCAGAATTGTACGGACGGATTGTGAAATAAAAAAAATCAAGCCTAAATTAAAAACTTTAATTGATTTCCAACTAAAAAAAGGGCTGTCCGACTACTCTATCTACTAAACCGCATAAGTTGGGGCATCTATAGGGACGCTCTCACAAACTATAACAAGAACATTAGACGCTACAAACGCGGTACGTGGCGCAGCTACTGTGGTACCGTAGAATAGCTGCCAAAGGCAGCGAGACTCCACAAGGTATTAGCCAAAGGGTCGTCTAATGGAATAGGGCTTCTCAAAAGAGCAGATGGCTCTTTCACTCAAGATCGTAGGGAAACACTTGAAGTTTTACTACAAGTTCACTTCCCAGGTTCCGTGGCGAACCCAGATCTCTTCAGTCGCGTTGACGTCACATTGTCACCTGACTAACGTGGAGCCAGTCTATCTGGAACCATCTTTGATCCTGAAAAGGTCAAATGAACTGTAGATTCCTTCGCTCCCTTCAAAGCCCCAGGGGGCGATCAAATCTTTGCAGCCCTTCTCCAAAGTAGCCTGGATTATATCCTCGATCCACTAGTCGGCCTTCTTAGAGCTAGTCTCACGTGGGGACACATACCCAACTCTTGGAGGAGAGTCAATGTTGTATTCATTCCCAAACAGGGGAATCGTCCTCTTGACCAGCCTAAGTCTTATCGGCCGATCAGCCTTACCTCCTTTCTGCTCAAGACTGCGGAAAGGCTCTTAGACATGCACATTCGGTGCTCTCTGCAGAAAAACAACCCTCTGCACCCCACGCAGTGCGCGTATGTAGCCGGTAGATCGACAGAGGTCACTCTCCACAAATTAGTGAGTAAAATCGAAAAAGAACATTGAAAGATACATTCGTATCAAAGAACATTGCTCTGTGCTCTTTTCTTGATATAGAGGGTGCTTTCGATAACACCGGCAACGGGTCTATCTCTGCTGTGCTTGAGCGCAGAAACATTGCCCGTCCCATAATCCGGTGGATTGACGCCATGCTCAAACACCGGACCCTCTCATCTACCCTGGAGACGACGAGCGGCTATATAAGTGCGTTAAAAAGGTGTCCCCAGGGAGGGGTCCTATCCCCTTTGCTTTGGTCCCTAGTAGTCGACGAACTACTAATTATACTTTCCAGAACAGGGCGTGGCAGCGATTGGCTATGCCGACCAACTGGCTCTCGTAGTGAACGGGAACTAAGCCAACTCCGTGACAGAGTTGATGCAATCAGCTCTGAACACGGTCAGTAGTTGGTGCGAAGATGTAGGTCTTAGCATCAATCCACAAAAGGCAATCATTGTTCCCTTCACTAAGTGATACTCTATTGACATTGGTCAATTACACATTGGCGGGTCTCCTGTGGACCTTTCCAACGAAGTCAAATATCTAGGGGTAACCCTTGATAAACGACTAAATCCTGCACCATTCGGTGGCTATTTGAGATGATGGTAAGACCGATCGTAACCTACGCTGCTATTGTGTGGTGGCCTAAGGTTACGCAGGTCACTGCCATCAACAAATGCATGAAACTGCATAGGCTGCTCTGCCTCTCCTTGACGGGTGCACTTCGCACCTGTCCCACCGCAGCTATGGAATCAATTTTGAATCTGACTCCGCTGCACATCCGCATAAAAGAAGAAGCTGCTATGAACCTTCTTAGAATAAAGCTTCAATCTGGACTTCTAGCTACCGAATCAGGGCATGCTAGCTTAATCAAAGATATTCCTGGCTTAGAGATCAGCACCAGATCAGATTCCAAGGAACTCTTCTTTGGTGCAACATTCAGAACCCTCATCCCGGACCGTAGAGACTGGGATGCTGGCAGCCCCATCAGAGACCCCAATGGTATACATTGGTATACCGACGGGTCAAAGACTGATCAGGGGGTTGGAGCTAGGATATATGGTCCCAACTCGATTGCTATGGGCAACTGGGCCACAGTTTTTCAGTCAGAGGTTCACTCCATTGAGTTCTGCTGCCGTCTTATCCTTGAGGAGGGGAAGGGGGGCAAATATATACATCTTCTCAGACAGCCAAGCGGCCATACTAGCCCTCTCTTCAAAAAGAGTAGGCTCTCGTATGGTGGCTGACTGCTGGAACTGTCTCCAGAGGCTGGCTTCCAGGGCAACGAGCTGGCGGAGTGCAGGCTCTGCAAAGAGATCGACGAAACTACCAAACGCATTTTATGTGACTTTCCGGCCTTGGTATGGACAAGGAGGAAACATCTGCACGTGGAAATCGCAAGTCCCGAGCACACTGTCCGTTCCTCGACAAAAGATCTGTTATGCTTCATTAGGGAAGCAGAACAGCTTTTGTCATGATAGGGGAGCATTCTAGGTACAAAAGATCATCATGGTCGCAGTGCCTTGCGCTTTCTCCGCTGGGAGACTCCCTCTTTTATAATAATAATAATAAATGGTAGGAATTTAGTTCGAGTAGTATGTTTTCTGTTTTGTTGAAGTTTGTTATCGCAAAAAGGTCGTCAACTTATTTTGTTAGTAGCCGTGGTTTTGTTTATAATTTTTCCAACGTGTTTATCAATAATTCCTCCATGATAATGTCTGCAATAACGGGTGAAGCTGGGGAACCCATTGGCACACCTTTTAACTGTGAGAAAAATGTGTCTTCATATTTAAAATATCTGTTTTCGATTATGCAGAACTTTACTATTTCTAGGAAAGTTTGTTCCGGTATCACAGTGTGTTATTGTATTTGTGTCCATTTTGATCTGATTGTTGTCAAAGCTAAGTCTAATGGTATGCTAGGAAAAGAAATATTGTTAAAAATCCGATTTTTGTAATTTTATGTTTTAGCACTGAAGACGGTTACCAAAGTGTAACCGAAATATATCGGAATAAAAAGAACATATATATTTTATGCAACTTGATCTTGACCTCAAGCCAATCACCAAAATGATAAAAAACAAGAGCAACAGTCGAGTTGCAGACGACAGTAGGATACCCTTGGACGTATGTTGCCATAAAAAGTATTTAATTGTATAATACTAATTGCAAGCTATAAATTAATAATAATACTGGAGTGCGCTGCCACCTTGCTTCAATTTCGATATTTTGCCAATAATTTATCGCCACAATTCCCTAAAGCGGTGTGAGCAGTAGATATCGGTATTTCTTTATAAATTTTAAATTGGTTAATATCGATAACAAGGTCCAAGGGTATAAAAATAAAAAAATAATAATAATTATCAAACCAATTTTCCATTCAATGGTTATACTTAACTATTAGATAATTAAATTTAAATTATTAAAATATGCCTACATACATATTTACATATATCCTGTCATTTAGATTTCTTAATTTCTAACCTATTCCAAACATTACAAACTCATGCCTGAATACTAACAGATATCCCATTGTGATGGCTATGCAAAACCTCAAAAGTCCTAGCACTAATCTTTTCATTATCTAGTATATTTGAAAACGCCCAATCAATATGTGTATCCATATTGGTAGTGGACGTTTTCAAATCTAACAAACTCCTTAATCCTTTGCTAATCAAAAAATTATAAATACTCTTACACCTGTTAAAGGTTTTGAGGCACAAATTAAAATCTCCTAAAACTAGCAAGCTATCCCCTAAATCACCTAAACGAGAAAATTGATGAATTATCTCCTCAAATTCTATTTTAAATGTGGACAGAGGAAAGTCTGGACTTTTATATAATATAAGAAAACTTATGGCATCAAACCTAAATATGCCGAACTCAAAAACTACTGAGCCAAAAATGTTTCTACTGCTAAAGGTATGGGAAACTCTATCTACTAGCTCGTTCTGTACATAAATTATGATGCCTGTTAAAGGCCTAATTGATTCAAGTTGAACCACAATTGTGAACCCAGGTATTTCTACAGTTTCATTGCTTATGGAAGTTTCCACGAAACATAATATTGATGACTGAAGCATCAGCTTGTCCGATCGAATATCTTCAAGATGGGAATTCAAGCTCTGAGTATTATGGAAGAAAATGTTAAGGGCAGAACTGTTAATTAAATAATCGTAATGAGTACACAGTAGTTTTTCAGTCCGCAATTTCTTCAATTGGTCTTTCACTTTATCATTATTTTGGGGAGACTTAGGAGGAACGAAATTCCCAATAATGAATAATCCTAAAGCAGTAGTTGCTCTACTGCAAGCTACGTATAATGCAGCACGCTGCATTCTGGAATTAGCATGGACTACCACTTTGCCATACGTAGCTCCCTGACTCTTATGAATTGTGATGCCTTCAGCAGGCACAATTGGAAACTGCCTACGGCCAATGTTAATTTGTGCGTTATTTGAATATTGAAAACTGCGAACAATTTTCTGAATAGGAGTCCATGAAGGATCTGTACGATGTGTACACTTCGAACGCGCAGATTCTTCTACAGTTTCCTCTGTAAATTTCATCCATAAAATGTTGGGAGTGTTGGATGTATTGAAATCTATTTGCATCAACACACCTGATGCCCCGTTTACTAATCTATCCCCTGTGTCTACATTGACCGTCATCATGTTCTTGGCAGTATTTTTTAGGAGAAGAGACGTACAGAGTCCCTGTGTAGCGGAAGTTTTAAAACCCTTCACTTCTTCTAATATTCTTTGTTTCCTAGCTGGTTCCAAATGGCCCGCCTTAATAAAATCTTCAGCAGTAGAGAAAAATTGCTCAGTAGCAATTGAGTTAAGTTTCGTTACATTAAATAAATCAACCTCATTATTATTACTAAACAGATGAATTGCATCATCGGGCACTGCCGATGGTTCGCATATTCTAGATTGGAAAAGGACAATATCATCGGCTGTCATACAACCCGATGCCATATTATTTAAGGCAGAAGCGAAAAGCTGATCGTCACGTTGACGCATTATCTCTGTGAGCTCAAAATACAAAAAAAGGTCCCAGAGATACGTACCAAATATTTCATGATAAGGGTCAGTGGTATTTGGATCGAAAATCCAACTACCTCCTACGGGCTGTAACTGTCTAAGATCACCGAATACGATGATAGAAACACCACCAAAAGGAGAAGTATTTTTGAAAATTTGCTTCAAACGAGAATCTAAATAAGAAACCATTAGAGAGCTAACCATTGATATTTCATCAATAATAATTAATTTAAGATCGATTAACCTTGAATGAAGGCTATTAACTAAATCATGGCTTAAGGCCCTTAGAGGTGCTGAGCGAGATTGATTAACAGGAAGTGAAAACATGGAATGCAGTGTCGAACCACTAATTCCGAATGCTGCTTTTCCTGTTGGTGCACATAAGAGGATTTTAACAGATGTCGGATCAGCTCCTGGTATACTGTTATACATTACGGATAATGACTGAAAAATTGCTGATATAAGTCGACTCTTTCCGACTCCGGCGCCGCCTCCAACAAATTCATAAAAGACTGTATTGATTTTGGCATTATGCAAAGCATGTGTAAAATATAGCTTCTGCTTTAAATTAAGAGATCTAACTATATTAGCTAAGCTTTCCTGAGAAACTAAGGCTGGAAGCTTGATAAAACGGACATTACTATCTTCATCATTCATATCAATATTTCCATCCACATTTAAAACATTTAGATGTGGATCTATTTCAGGCAATCCTAAAACTGTGAAGCCATCATCTACCACTTCCTGTTCTCCTACTTGATTATTCTCATTTTCTGCTTCCTCTGTTAAGTGGCTCAGAGCATCTTCTAGGTCCCTATCATCTAGTAAATTATATTTTCTGCGATTGTTCTCTACTAACTCCGAATTTTCCCTACAGAACAATTCACAGTCATGTGTGACTAAATCCAAATGCTCATCTCGCCATGGGGCGTAAAGCATTTTAGCTCTCTGAAATAGTCACTTGTTTCTGTATTGACTTTAAATCTCCTATACCTAATTATGCACGCAGTGGTCCTCTTTCTGATGAAGCCACTATTATCGCGAAGAGCGTAAACTATTGATTCAGAAGCCCTAGGCACATCATCGTCAAAGTCATCTGCATTTTCTTGGCGAGCTCCTCGTTCTGATTTGCTGTAGCTATAAAAAGCTGCAAAATCGGCTAGGCATAAGCTCTCTAAAGCGTCTGGGCGCTGAATATAATGATCTAGAAGTCCTAAGTAAAAATTTCCCTAGAGTCTTCGGGCAGATTTTGAAGTTGCTGTCTAGATTTCAGCATTCTGACCCGTTTTTCTGGAACGTGTGTATTAATATACACACTGGCACTACTGCTGGCGGACAAATGCATACCTAAACAGCAGTAGACGGCTTCCTGAGCGGATATCTCAGTGCCAAATATAAATTTGTTACCTAAATGTTGTAACTTTTGCTTAATAGTTACATTGTTATTGTCTTTAATCTCATTGATTGCCTCACGCATCAACATTGAGATACCTCTCTGAGACTTGTTAATATAATTAACGACGTAGCTGCAGCAAGCATAGGGGTCTAAAATAAACTGAATATCCATATTTGCTGCAACAAAAGGAGGTGCTTGTTATAAGCGTTAAGCTTGATTGCTGAAAAAGATCGCTTCCAAAAAACTTTTGGTTTCTTTATACTTGATCTTACAGCATTAATGTAGCCCTCATAACTAAGGTTAAGTTGATCGTGGGACAAAAAGTTGTTAAAATCATTAAAATTTTCTACGCTTTCAAGATCAAATGGGAAGTCGAGCAGACTTTGAATTCTTTTGAAATTCCTACGATGCTCGGCCAAATTTTAATCATTTACCTCTAAGGAGAGAAGAGTTTCTGTTTGAGGCATGGGAGGGTATGGGATATCAAATCACAAATTTGTTTTGACCTAATTTCTCGCCTGCAAGAGTGCCCGTGACTATGGAGTTGATACTCCAAATATGGAGCAACGTCCGGAAACTAGGATCAGCAGTAATAAACTGATCAATAAACACAGGCTTCAATGTGGACTCATTCTTTAGGTCGAGCTTGGGGTCGTCTTTCAGCCAGAACATGCCATGTATATGTGGTGAGCCTCTTTGTTGAAACTCCACTCGCCAATAAAACTTGATGACCTGGTGACAACCAAAGACACCGCCTTCCTTTTTCATCAGTTTTAAAACCTGACTGTATCGGAAATCGAAATATCTGGCACAGGTCACTGGGTCTGCTCTAATGAGACGAGCTTTCTCATTAAACCCCAAATTTAACGCTTCTTCTTCGGATACTTCTAGCTTGTCTACATTTTTATATAGCAAGACTAAAAGCTCCGGCCACCTAGTTTCCGCTGCGGAATATGTTATAAAAAAAGTTGGAAGCCCTACCTGCCTAATCAAAGCCATCACTTTCTTTTTCTCGTCCTCCCAATGAGCAGGAGACGTGCGAATACCTTTTAAAAGCCTATAGCCATCATCATGAAGTATTAACCTATTTAAAGTTTCATCATTACGCACATCAGCAGCCGAAATGCCTTGAGTGGCAGAGTGCTTACGTAAGCAAATTGATGTGCTATTCCTAATGCTAATCATTTCTAACTTTTTGAAGTTATGAAATAATTTATCAGTTCTACAACCTCTTCTATAAAAATTCCTAAGCTCTGATCTAACTATAGTTGTAAAACTTTCCTGACATTTCCTTTTAATGCCTGCAAATATTGTGGGAAAAGCCAGCTCCTCTGAATCACAATCGGTTATCATGTCAAGAGGTCGCTGACCCTCTCCTGGTGCTATAGCAATTCGAGGAATATCTATGTTTTCAACAGGGACATTTTCCATGAAGGTTTCTTGACCTCCTGGATTCAACTCTACCTCTTCTTCTACTACTCTATGCTCATTAGGTTGTGCTGCCTTTTCTAACATTTGACACACAATGTCCCTGTCGTCTGCTGACGCAACAAATGGTACAGTCTCAGCTGAGTAAGAAGACAACCACTGCTCATTGATAGTAACCTGGTGCTTCTTATAAAGTTCTGTGTTCACTAAATACCGAATTGCATCAACTATCTTTGAGGGCCTTATGGTTTCAGCCATGAAATCATGGTTATACTCCATCCTACGCTTAAGATGAATCTGAACTACTTCGGCTTCATTAAATGCCCTGGGAAGGGAAGTTACAACATTTGCAACTGGAATTGGCACATTGATCACTGCTCTTTTAATGGCACTTTGACGTCCATATCCAAGAGACTTTATGATCATAAAATGAAGACGGGGAGAAATCAGCCTTTCTTCTAGAGGCGTCAAGCCTTTCAGGCATTCCGGAAGCTCCGGAAAATTTAGGCCATTTGTAATAGAAGCCTTTGGTTTTCTCCCTGACTTAATACTGCGGCTGCAGGTTTTGCCAAAGCTAAACCTATTATTATGGGATGGAAACATAGAGGAAAGATACAAAATATCAACACTATCTGCCTCACTACACTTTTCCTCTATGACCTCACGCGAAATTTTGTCCACTTGATGTGGAAACCACAAACCTTTGCAACATATGCAAACCTGATCGGGTCCCTGCTTGACTGTCTTATTAAAATTGGCTATTAGGCAATCTAAACTAGTTTTAACCTGCGATATCCTATCATCTGGAAGGGTATTCGCACGGTCCACTCTATTTCGGGACGCGTTTCTCCTATTCTCTGCTATCCTATTGGTGCAAATACTCGTATATAGACTCACTCTTTGCGACATATTCCTATGGGCTTCAAAGGCCTCACGTTGAGCTCGAATTCGAGCACTGCGGCGTGCACTAGTATTGCGTGCCTGCTCAACAATCCTACGAATAGGATTGTTTCTAACCTGAGACCTTTGACTTCTATCTATTGCCCTTTCTAAAATTCGCGTCTCCTGATTTTGTCGCTGAATCGCCCTTCTAACAGCATCTCGTCCGCTTTCGTTGGACCTGAATTGTGGACATTGCCTGCGCCTCGATCGACGCAAAGTATTGGCAAGTTGTTCGGCATTTCTAGTTGAATGATCAGTTCGTCGAACACGGCGACGAACTGCATCCTGCTCTCTTTCCTGAGATCGAAACTCAGCATCTTGCCTGCGACTCGAACGACGCGAAGTGTTGGCAAGTTGTTCGTCTGTTTTAATTGCAGAATCACTGCGACGTACACGGCGACGAACTGCTCCTGCTCTCCTTCCTGA